>JBBDGP010000812.1:3527500-3890000 GCA_037952835.1 Lithobates septentrionalis
TCAAGGTCCTGGAGTGGCCGAGCCAGTCTCCAGATCTCAACCCCATAGAAAACCTTTGGAGGGAGTTGAAAGTCCGTGTTGCCCAGCGACAGCCCCAAAACATCACAGCTCTAGAGGAGATCTGCATGGAGGAATGGGCCAACATACCAGCAACAGTGTGTGACAATCTTGTGAAGACTTACAGAAAAAGTTTGACCTCTGTCATTGCCAACAAAGGATATATAACAAAGTATTGAGATGAACTTTTGATATTGACAAAATACTTATTTTCCACCATAACTTGCAAATAAATTCTTTCAAAAATCAGACAATGTGATTGTCTGGATTTGTTTTCAAATTTTTTCTCTCATAGTAGAGGTATACCTATGATGACAATTACAGGCCTCTCTCATCTTTTTAAGTGGGAGAAGTTGCACAATTGGTGGCTGACCAAATACTTTTTTGCCCCACTGTATATAACCCCCTTGTTGATCCACAGACAGTGATCAGGGATGGAAGATAGCTCGGACATGTGTGGGTTGTCCCACAGCAGTGTGTGGGAGTGGCGTGTGGGAGCCTTGCTGTGATGCATGGCCAGTTGCCAGATCTTGCAGTGATGGAATAGCATGCCATTCCTATTGCCAGTGTGGGGCACTCTGCGAGTATCACAGAGCAAGATCTGAAAAGGGTGGATCACCGGGCCGAGGGCCTGGGAGCAGACTAGGGTGGAATGTTGTTCTTTGTCAGTTTGATTGAAGTAAAAGAAGTGGGAGAGTTGGGATGCAATGTAGTAGAGGGAGAGGTCTGGTAGTGCGGTACCTCCCAGATCAGTTAAACATTTCAAGACTCGCCATGACAGTTTGTGATGGGAGGAGCTCCAAATGAATGTATTGAGAATGGATTCCATGGACTTGAATATACGTGGTGGAATAAAGAGTGGGGCTTGCCAGAAAATGTAAAGTAATTTGGGGAGGAGGATAATTTTTACTAGGTTAATTTGTCCCATAAGCCAGAGGGGGAGACAGGACCATGACTGTGTTTTGGTTTTAAGGATATTGTAATGTATGCTGTGTTTTAATATGAAAATAATTCTGAGAAATATGGATTTTCAATTGAAAAAAATATACTTTCAACCAATTTACTGATAATTAATGCATTCCTAAGCCAGTCATTCATTACTTTATTGGAAGGAAGTTGGAGACCAAAGTTTCTTAATGGTGAGGATATTTCCTGGTTCTGTTTTCCAGTTACAGGGATCGGAGAATCCCTGTAACGCCACCCAACTGGTTAGACGAATGATATCGCTGCCAGATACTACAATTATTTCATGCCTGAAATTTCTGCCTTGTTGTAAATTTAATCTTTATAAGCTTTTTAATAAATCCATGCAGTTTTACACTATGAGGCTTTTTCTTTCCTTATTTATATGATTTCCTGAAGTTTGGAGTTCCTTTACATTGTTATGCCTATAAAGATCTGGTATCAATACATTTGAGATTTCCAAGCCAGTTAATAAGCTGAACGCCCATGAAAGCAATCCAATTCCTTGGTCTTTGAATCACCCGAGTTCAAGTCTCTAAGTTGCATGGAAGCAGGACAACCAAGTGAGTGATATCCAGAAAGGCGAATATACAACTACAGAGAGTTTGATCTCTGTAATAGGGGTCCACCATTTCTGGTAAGAGGCCAACTTTTACCTTATGAGACATCCTATTTCAAACCTATGTGATTGTTTTTAAGCAGAACATATCAGATATCTTATAATGCTCAGTGATTGAAAGCAAAGGAGACATATGCAGGAGATTGCCTGAAAGAGATTCCACATATGCTGCATCTGTTCACTATATGAACGTTGTGTGTTATAAATAAGAGTCACAAAAAGCACTTACTATTTATAATAAGTTTATTGAATGTTTATTCATTTTGCACTTTTTTGAGCACTCTCTTTATATTGTGGTTTATGCATCAGTCACTTTATTAATGCTCATTATATTCAAGCCCATTTGCATTAAGTATTATCGTATGCACAGAGATCACTTTATACATTATATATTGTCACATTTTATATGGTCGAACACAGGAAATAGCACTCCATATATATATTAATACATTTTTTTTACCTTATTCCTGGTGTTGAGTAGCAGCTGTTTCTTCATTTAGACCAGCGCAGAGATTTCACGTCCCAATACTTTTGAAAAAATAGTGTATGTCCAACACTGCTCTTTCATCTAGTTACTCTTTCTTTGAAATTAAAGTTTGGAAAGCTCTATTACTAAAAGACATGATATTAAATGTAGTGCATGGAAGCTCCTGGACACTAAGAGCCTATTCACACAGGGACGACTTGTCAGGCGACCTAGTCGCCTGACAAGTCGCCTCCCGTTCTGTACAATGGAACCGTTCTAATCGGAGCGACGCAAGTCGCTCTGACTTAGAAAAAGGTTCCTGTACGACTTAGGGGGCGACTTGGGGCGACTTGCATAGACTTCTATACAGAAGTCGTTTTGCAAGTCGCCACGGAAGTCATTTGCAGGTCGCCTCGCTGAGGCGACCTGCAAGTCGTGTTGCCCCTGTGTGAATGGGGTCTTATGGAAAGCCCCCAGCCTGGTTAGGGAGCATTGTGGGGACTACAGAGGGGTATCAAAACATGAGTCCTTATAACTGTTAACAAACAGACACTTTTTTTCTTTTTTTGCACTTGATTGATTTTTAAACTATCAAGGTCAACGAGTGCAGGTGATAATCTGAGTCTTTATCCTAACCACTTACCGACCGCCCTATAGCAGATTTACTGCTACAGGGTGGTCGCACTGTGCATAATCAGGTATATATCAGTGGTTCTGCACTTCCGGGTAGGGGGGAGCCACGTCTTTTGTCATTTGTCACAGCAAAAGCAGATGCTGACCAATGAATGTCCACCGGCACCTACCGATTATCGAGAGACACAAGATAGAACTCTGCCTATGTAAACAAGGCAGAACTCTATCCTGACAGGGGGGAAATGATAGATGTTCTTTCCCTGCAAATCCATCACTTCCCATAGTAAAAGCACCAAATATATTGTATACAAACACTGGCTAGGCACACATTTAACCTTTTGATAGCCCTAGCTGTTTAACGCCTTCACAGCCAGTGTAATTAGTACAGTGACAATGCATATTTTTAGCACTGATCACTGTATTAGTGTCACTGGTTCCAAAAGTGTCAAAAGTGTCAGTTAGTGTCAGAATGTCCACCGCGATATCACAGTGCCGCTATAAGTTGCTGATCGCCAACTGTCCCTGATTTGGAGGGACTGTCCCTGATTTGGAGCAATGTCCCACTGTCCCTCATTCCTCCTCATTTGTCCCTCATTTTGGTCTGATCTATATAGTTGTATATAAAATGCACTTTTTAGCTTTCAAAAAGTGTTTCCCAGTGCTAAACCTTTCATCCAATTTCTAAAATGCTGCATTTTAAAAGCCAATATAAAGGAATAGTAGTGGTAAAAAAAGCACTTGTGGATTTAATTAACGTTTTTTTTGTGTTAATTCTCTTTTAAGGGGGTGTGGCAGGGGACGTGTCCTATGCCTACATACATTTGCTAGTAGGTGTCCCTTATTCCCATCTCAATGTTGGGAAGTATGAATAAGTATTGTACAAACAGCAGAGGTCAGGAGTAAGTAATGCACAGGCTGCAGGGTTCAGAAGTACATTTTTAACAGCGGGTCAAAAGTAAGTAATATACAGAGTACAAGGGTCTGAAATAAATAAGAGGATTTCTATAATAAAATAACCCTCAGCATTAGTCTTAATAAGAATAAGGTGCAGCTTCAATCACTGGGATCTGTGTGTGAACATAAGGGGAAGTATTCAGCCTAAAACCAGCTTTTTTCCTCCATGAGGACTCAGCACTGATGTTTTCAAGCTGCCATTTTCAAGGGAACTGATGAACTCAGTGAGCAGAAATACCAATGCTGCTAATATTTATAGTACCGTGTTCAGGAAGGAAAAACAACTTTGTATTGACAGATAATAACCAATCAAAAATCAGCATTTACTTTTTTTTTCTCTCTCACTCCTTCCCCAACCAGTGTTGCCTCCACTGCTGTCAGGAAATTCATCTGGGCCCAGTAGTGCTCACAGCAAATGTGCCCAGCATTTCTCTCCTCCTTTCTTCTTTCAATGGGGCTAATTTGTCTGACAGGCAAGCTGGGAGTCATGTCGCACACCAATGTCACTTAAGCTGGCCATACACTGCTGTTTTTTTTTTTTTTTGCCTTCTTAAGAAAATGTTATGGCATTTCTACTTCAAGAGATTTTAAACATAGTAGGAGGAGGTTGAGCATAACGTTTGTGTGATTAAGAAATATGATGACCTATTGGCAGTCTGTCAACTCCTGACACACAACAATGGCAACAAGAACACTGGAACCCTGTGTGCAGCCTCCAGAGAAATTTTTACAGCAGCCTGGACAGCCTGCAGTGTCCTGAGATCTCTTGTATTAACAGGACGCACAGGGGCTCATTGCTGTCCATTTGGTGTCAACTTTCTGTTTACACTAGACATTTACGACCATTACATGTTCAGTGTATGTTTTTTAATTCTTTTTCTACTTGTCTGTTACTATTCATTGATAATAAAGTATTAATTTTACTATACAAAGTCCGATCGTTTAGAACGTGATGACGGAGTAGAAAAAGGAAGTTCAATAGCCAGTAGCCAATAGCTCCCCTTGCGTAATTTTTGGTCCGTCGGAATAGCATACAGACGAGCGGTTTTCCCGATTCTTTCAGAAAGACTTGAAACATGTTCTATTTCTAGGTCCGTCAGAATTTTAGAAAGAAAAAGTCAGATGAAGCCCACACACGATCGGAATGTCCGACGGAATGATTCCGTCGGACCTTTTCTGCCGGAAAGCCCGGTCGTGTGTGCGCGGCATTACTTTACCAAGAGCTGTGGATTCTCTTCTCTTCTCTTCTCTTCTCTTCTCTTCTCTTCTCTTCTCTTCTCTTCTCTTCTCTTCTCTTCTCTTCTCTTCTCTCACAGTAACTCACATGCTGTGTAGTAACAGGAAGTGTCCTTGTATAGGTCTCCTGTTCATGTCAGTAGGGAATTTATGACTGTGGATAAAACTGTTGAATAAAACAATATGACAGGTGTAGGGTGGCCCCACAGAGGTGGCTAGGAACCAAAAAAAAAGTTTCAGGCAGTTGCAGCTCTGGAGCCTGGGTTCCCCAATTGAATGTGTGGAGTACGTGTTCTGGATAACTAGTGCTAGCAACGCCTTTGTTCCCAGGTATGCTAATAAGCCCTCCCTCCTGAAAATACAGAAGACTACTCTTGTCTTTTTTTTTTTTGTTTTCCTCCCCGGTGGTGTGCCAAAATGCTGCCATTACACCTCTCTGGATGCCAGCCATTAAATGTTCATTCTATTATACCACCCCTCCCTTGTTTATCCCTCTCCCAGTCAACAAGTTATATGTGCTTGGATTGTTATCCTACTTCTGAATGCCTTTGTGGAGGCTTGTCCGCCCTTACAAGATGTTACTGGTTACTTGACCCTGCATGGTTGTTTCCATGCTTCATTTTTGATGTACCTATCTTGTTGAATACTTGTTCTGGACACAATAATACCTGTATACTTGTTCTGTAGCCGCTTAAAGAGGGGGGCCAGTCAAAAAAAAAAAAAATTAAAAGTCAGCAGCTACAAATACTGCAGCTGCTGACTTTTAATTGGACACTTACCTGTCCCAGGGTCCAGCGATGTGGGGGATCGAAGCCCCGCTCATCTCCCCCTTCGTTCAGCGGCACCAGCATTGCAACTGTGGGCGCCGGGCTGTGGCTTCACAGCCTGGCACCCACTGCACATGCGCGAGCGGTGCCGCGCGCTGTGATTGGCCACTTAGTCACCTGGGACCTGTAATGGGTCCCAGATGATGATTGACAGGAGGGAGGGAGCAGAGCTGAGCCCTTCCTGTGCCGAGACGGAAGTGATGTCACCAGCCCAGGCACTGAAAGAGGCAGACTACGAGGGACCCCCTAGCAACAGGCATTTAGAGGTAAGTAAAAAAAAAAATATCCAAATGTTTTTTTGTATTTTTTTTTAGGATTTTTCATGTAGGGTTTTTTTTTTTTGGTGGAACCCCACTTTAAGGACCTCCCCGCGTACATATACTGCGGCAGGGTGGCCCTTAAGTGCGAAATCACGTACCTGTATGTGATTTTTTTTCTGCCCCGCTCCTGTGATTGGAACCTCAACCTGGCGAACGTTCAGAGAGGCAGAACGGTGGTCTGCTAGTAAAGAATACAGAGATCTTGTGTTTCTGCTAAGCAGGAACATGGATCTTTGTCTTCCTACAGTTAAACCATTCCCCACAAAGTAAGAAAGCACTCCCAGGGAACACATTTAACCCTTTGATCGTCTATGATTTTAACCCCTTCCCTGCCAGTGTCATTTGTACAGTGACTTTTTTTTTTTCATTACATAGTTACATAGTTACATAGTAGGTGAGGTTGAAAAAAGACACAAGTCCATCAAGTCCAACCTATGTGTGTGATAATGTGTCAGTATTACATTACATATCCCTGTATATTGCGGTCATTCAGGTGATTATCTAATAGTTTCTTGAAGCTATCAATGCTCCCCGCTGAGACCACCGCCTGTGGAAGGGAATTCCACATCCTTACCGTTCTTACAGTAAAGAACCCTCTACGTAGTTTAAGGTTAAACCTCTTTTCTTCTAATTGTAATGAGTGGCCACGAGTCTTATTAAACTCTCTTCTGCGAAAAAGTTTTATCCCTATTGTGGGGTCACCAGTACAGTATTTGTAAATTGAAATCATATCCCCTCTCAAGCGTCTCTTCTCCAGAGAGAATAAGTTCAGTGCTTGCAACCTTTCCTCATAACTAAGATCCTCCAGACCCTTTATTAGCTTTGTTGCCCTTCTTTGTACTCGCTCCATTTCCAGTACGTCCCTCCTGAGGACTGGTGCCCAGAACTGGACAGCATACTCCAGGTGCGGCCGGACCAGAGTCTTGTAGAGCGGGAGAATTATCGTTTTATCTCTGCAGTTGATCCCCCTTTTAATGCATGCCAATATTCTGTTTGCTTTATTAGCAGCAGCTTGGCATTGCATGCCATTGCTGAGCCTATCATCCACTAGGACCCCCAGGTCCTTTTCCATCCTAGATTCCCCCAGAGGTTCTCCCCCCAGTGTATAGATTGCATTCATATTTTTGCCATTTGCCACTCTAGTGTGACTCCGCTTCCTTTGCTGGATTTTTTTCCATATTGAGCTAGATGGGCTGAGCCGGGAACACCGGCACCTGGTAGTAGTCGTTTGGAGTCGGCAGGTGGATATACACAGTGGCTTTGAGCAGCACTGTTTTTCTTTATGGAGTCACACTGTCTTCCTAAAACCTTTACCTTTCTCAGAGGCCAGAAAGGTTTGGTTCCAACATCTGTCTTACAGAATAAAGAGGCAGTGGCGGTGCCTCCATAAGGGCGCATGGGCGCCGCCCCCTCTCTCCTGCTACCCCTTCTAGCACCAATAGATAGATTCATGCATTGCATCAATCTATCTATGGGCGCCTTAATTACAGCAGCGGGGGGTGTTTTGAAGCACCTGATTAGAGCCATAGGCTCTAAAAGGCATAAAAAAAGGTGACCTGTGAGTGCCATGCTGGGAGCTCAAAGGTCACTCAGCTGTGTTAGAAAAGCTTTCCTAACACTAAACCGCCTCTCTGAACCTGATTAGCTGAAACGACAGGCGCTCTATCAGGTGTCCAATCATAGCAGAGGACGGGAAGGGAGGATGGGAGAAGACATCGAGAAGCATTGAGGAGCTGTCCGACCGAGACAGGGTAAGTGCAGACGGCGGGCGGGGGGCACACTGGCAGCATTTGATATGGCACAGTGGTTGCATTTGATGGGGCACAGTGGCTGCGTTTGGTGGGCACAGTGGCTGCGTTTGGTGGGCACAGTGGCTGCGTTTGATGGCACAGTGGCTGTGTTTGATGGCACAGTGGCTGCATGTGATGGCACAGTGGCTGCGTTTGATGGCACAGTGGCGGCAATTGATGGGCACAGTGGCTGCATTTGATGGCACAGTGGCTGCGTTTGATGGTACAGCGGTTGCGTTTGATGGCACAGTGGTGGAAATTGATGGGCACGGTGGCTGCATTTGATGGTACAGTGGTAGCAATTGATGGACACAGTGGCTGCGTTTGATGGTACAGTGGTGTCAAATTGATGGTACAGCGGTTGCGTTTGATTGCACACTGGTGGAAATTGATGGGCACAGTGGCTGCGTTTGATGGTACAGTGGTGTCAATTGATGGGCACAGTGGCTGCGTTTGATGGCACAGTGGCTGCGTTTGATGGTACAGTGGTGGCAATTGATGGACACAGTGGGTGCGTTTGATGGTACAGTGGTGTCAATTGATGGTACAGCGGTTGCGTTTGATGGCACAGTGGTGGAAATTGATGGGCACAGTGGCTGCGCTTGATGGCACAGTGGCTGCATTTGATGGTACAGTGGTGGCAATTGATGGACACAGTGGCTGCGTTTGATGGTACAGTGGTGTCAATTGATGGGCACAGTGGCTGCGTTTGATGGCACAGTGGCTGCGATTGATGGTACAGTGAGGCTGCAATTGATGGGGTTTTTTTTCCAGAATTTTTCAGTTTGTTTGCTCCCCCCAAAAAATTTTGAGCACCAGCCGCCACTGTAAAGAGGCAACATTTAAACTAAATATCTGCCATAGACTTTAACAGCTCTTGAGATAAATGGTGGAGGATGCACATGACGGTTTGTATTGGTTAATATAAATGTAGTAATGTTGAGTGCTTTGAACAGCTGTGGCATTTTCACCTTAGATTGCTTTGTGAGATCATTCTACTCCACAGGCTTTATCAATAAATGATAGAGCATTTCGATCCAACTTTTTATTACAAAATAAAATAAACCTGACATTTTAACTAGAAGTAACAAAGTGATTGTCTACAAATAGCGTTATATATTTAGGGGGTATTCATGCTGCTGAGAACTATGCCATTAATTGAAAAGTAATATAATAGTATCTGTCTACTGTCCCTCCTGTCACCTGATATCTTGTCAGAGAATATTACAAGTTTTTTTTTGCCTTCACATGAACCTTTGACTTTTTGTGCAAACAGGAAGTAGCAATTATTCTGTCGAATTCTCAGCTAATTCCAGGAAGGATCCCATTGCACCTTATTGACACATTGGGGTTGATTTACTAAAGACAAATAGACTGTGCACTTTGCAAAGTGCAGTTGCTCCGGAATTTAGTAAATGAGGCAAGACTTCACTTTGCCAGTACCCAATCATGTGCAAGTAAAATAAATAAAAAAACAGCATTTTTGCTTGCACATGATTGGCTGACGGAAGTCAGCAGAGCTTCTGCTCATTTACCAAGCTCTGGAGCAACTGCACTTGCAAAATGCACAGTCTATTTGACTTTAGTAAATTCACCCCTATGATACCTTTAGAGTTGCCTTTGCTTAGATGTGAAAAAAGAACAGCAGACAAGTTGGTATAACATGCAATAAATGTGCAACGGAAAATAAATTTTGTTTATAGATACAATCATTAGTAGTAGAATTAAAGCGTTTGTTACCCCAATACTTCATATTCCTGATACGTGCCTGCTGTACCATGTACTTGTTCCTGTCGTGTTCCTTCCAGTCTCTCTGCTTTCTAATCAAAAACTGACCATACTAAGCAGGAGACCACACCATGGTCAGTTCTCGAGCGATTCTGGGAATTCAGTGTGCTCAGAGGAAATGTGATCACTTATAAAAAAAAAGGAAAAAAAAAGATATGTATAATGTTTTTTTTTTTTTATATCTATACAAAAATGTTTTGCATTCAATTTTTTTTCTAAACCGAATGGGTTGTTTTACAAGGTGATCGTTTACAATTACTTTAAATGTTCAATAAAATTTCGGGGTTGTACTAGAAAATAAAGTCTGCCTATGATCATATAACTATCTGAGGTTCCATTTATACTTTTGATCATATTTTAACATTTAAAAAGAAAGGGAGTCCATAAGGCCCCTTTCACACTGGGGCGTTTTTCAGGCGCTTTAGCGTTAAAAAAAGTGCCCGTAAAGCGCCTGAAAGAAGCCTCTTCTGCAATCCCAATGTGAAAGCCCAAGCCCTTTCACACTGCCAGTGCCCGAAAACCGCTGGTAAAGCGCCGCTTAAGACCCCTTTCACACTGGGGCGTTTTTCAGGTGTTTTTCGGGGCTGGCAGTGTGAAAGGGCTCGGGACATCCGCGCACCCAGCCCGGTGGCAAAAACATGAAAGCGCTGAAAAGAAGCTGCTTGACTTTTTTTGATGCCCTGCCAGCGCAGCGCCCCAGTGTGAAAGCACTCGGGCTTTCACATTGGGACTGCAGATGAGGCTTCTTTCAGGCGCTTTACAGGCACTTTTTTTTAACGCTAAAGCGCCTGAAAAACGCCCCAGTGTGAAAGGGGTCTAAAACATGTTACAACATCTGTGTCAATGTTTTTCAATGGCTTAGTTCTCACGTATGCTTTGTTATGCAGTAAGTTTGCAAAAACAACAGCATATACGTGTACCATTCTGCATACATTTCAGCTGGTGTAAAATATACTGTGCATATTACAAAAGTAGCTTTTTTGCATAGCAAAAATGTATATACTGTATATAATATGTACTATAATATGAGGACTGAACCAAAAGTAATGCAGAAGTGGGCATACATTTTTTCATTAAAGTGGGAGTAAACTCCCTTGGTTGATTTTTACCTATAGGTAAGCCTATAATAAGGCTTATATACAAGGGATGTTCTACGTGCCCACCTATCAAAACATCGCTCCGCGCCTAGTACAAAACCACCAGCAGTATAGAAGCAGCACCAATAAATATATTGTATAGATCAGCAGCTACTTAAAAGAAAGATTATGGTTAAAAGCAATAAATATTTTTAAATAAAAAGTCTTTCAATATTGCAGCAGCGCTTCATGTCCAGATCGCCGGGACACACTTTCATATATAGTTCATTATATGAAAACAAATATTACGGTGAGGATCCTATATGTTCTGTGAGATAGGGTATTTCTTCCACCAAGCATTACACCACGTGCGGAGAACCCCTAATGAAATTGCACTCACCAGAGATCCAGCAAACATCAGCTTTGAATGGTAATAGGTCTGCACCGCTTCTAAAACGACCACCAGATGTCAGCATTACCCTCGGTAGAGTTCATGGATGGGTCTTTGTCCCAATTGGTTTAACAGTCCTTGTTGGATCTTTTTAGCAGCCTCCAGCAGACTCAGAACTCTTCAAGACAGGTGTATTCATCAACTCCTCCTCACCGCCACACCTAGCACTACTTGCTGTATTTTAAGAGCTGCTTCCTGGAGGCTCTTCCAGGATGCAGCCTCCAGGAAGCAGCTCTTAAAATACAGCAAGTAGTGCTAGGTGTGGTGGTGAGGAGGAGTTGATGAATACACCTGTCTTGAAGAGTTCTGAGTCTGCTGGAGGCTGCTAAAAAGATCCAACAAGGACTGTTAAACCAATTGGGACAAAGACCCATCCATGAACTCTACCGAGGGTAATGCTGACATCTGGTGGTCGTTTTAGAAGCGGTGCAGAACTATTATTACCATTCACAGCTGATGTTTGCTGGATCTCTGGTGAGTGCAATTTCATTAGGGGTTCTACGCACGTGGGGTAATGCTTGGTGGAAGAAATACCCTATCTCACAGAACATATAGGATCCTCACCGCAATATTTGTTTTCATATAATGAACTATATATGGAAGTGTGTCCCGGCTAGGGATGAGCCGAACACCCCCCTGTTCGGTTCGTACCAGAACATGCGAACAGGAAAAAAGTTTGTTCGAACACGCGAACACCGTTAAAGTCTATGGGACACGAACATGAATAATCCAAAGTGCTAATTTTAAAGGCTTATATGCAAGTTATTGTCATAAAAAGTTTTTGGGGACCCGGGTCCTGCCCCGGGGGACATGGATCAATGCAAAAAAAAGTTTTAAAAACCGCCGTTTTTTCAGGAGCAGTGATTTTAATAATGCTAAAAGTCAAACAATAAAAGTGTAATATCCCTTTAAATTTCGTACCTGGGGGGTGTCTATAGTATGCCTGTAAAGGGGCGCATGTTTCCCGTGCTTAGAACAGTCTGACAGCAAAATGACATTTCGAAGGAAAAAAAACATTTAAAACTACTCGCGGCGATTGCATTGCCGTCCGGCAATACACATAGAAGTTCATTGATAAAAACGGCATTGGAATTCCCCACAGGGGAACCCCGAACCAAAATTTAAAAAAAAAATGACATGGGGGTCCCCCTAAATTCCATACCAGGCCCTTCAGGTCTGGTATGGATATTAAGGGGAACCCCGGCCAAATTTTTTTTTTAAAAATGACGTGGGGGTCCCCCTAAATTCCATACCAGACCCTTCAGGTCTGGTACGGATTTTAAGGGGAACCCTGTGCCAAAAAAAAAAAAAAAAAAACGGCATGGGGTCCCCCCAAAAATCCATACCAGACCCTTATCCGAGCACGCAACCTGGCAGGCCGCAGGAAAAGAGGGGGGGACGAGAGAGCGCCCCCTCCTGAACCGTACCAGGCCACATGCCCTCAACATTGAGAGGGTGGTTTGGGGTAGCCCCCCAAAACACCTTGTCCCCATGTTGATGAGGATAAGGGCCTCATCCCCACAACCCTGGCCAGTGGTTGTGGGGGTCTGCGGGCAGGGGGCTTATCGGAATCTGGAAGCCCCCTTTAACAAGGGGACCCCATCCCGGCCCTCCCCTTGTGTGAAATGGTAAGGGGGTACTTACCCCTACCATTTCACTAAAAAACTGTCAAAAATGTTAAAAATGACAAAAGACAGTTTTTGACAATTCCTTTATTTAAATGCTTCTTCTTTCTTCTATCTTCCTTCATCTTCTTCTTCTGGTTCTTCTGGCTCTTCTGGTTCTTCCTCCGGCATTCTCGTACAGCATCTCCTCCGTGGCGTCTTCTATCTTCTTCTCCTCGGGCCGCTCCGCACCCATGGCATGGGGGGAGGCTCCCGCTCTTCTCTTCATCTTCTTCTCTTCTTCATTTTCTTCTCCGGGCCGCTCCGCATCCATGCTGGCATGGAGGGAGGCTCCCGCTGTGTGACGGTGTCTCCTCGTCTGACGGTTCTTAAGTAACGGGGGGCAGGGCCACCCGATGACCCCGCCCCCCTCTGACGCACGGTGACTTGACGGGACTTCCCTGTGCCGTCACGGGGAATGCCACAGGGAAGTCTCATCATGTCCCGTGCATCAGAGGGGGGCGGGGTCACTGGGTGGCCCCGCCCCCCGTTATTTAAGAACCATCAGACGAGGAGACGCCGTCACACAGCGGGAGCCTCCCTCCATGCCAGCATGGATGCGGAGCGGCCCGGAGAAGAAAATGAAGAAGAGAAGAAAAGAAGAAGAGAAGAGGATGAAGAGAAGAGCGGGAGCCTCCCCCCATGCCATGGGTGCGGAGCGGCCCGAGGAAAAGAAGATAGAAGACGCCACGGAGGAGATGCTGGATGAGAACGCCGGAGGAAGAACCAGAAGAAGAAGAAGATGAAGGAAGAAAGAAGAAGCATTTAAATAAAGGAATTGTCAAAAACTGTCTCTTGTCATTTTTAACATTTTTGACAGTTTTTTTATTGAAATGGTAGGGGTAAGTACCCCCTTACCATTTCACACAGTGGGGGCCGGGATCTGGGGGTCCCCTTGTTAAAGGGGGCTTCCAGATTCCGATAAGCCCCCTGCCCGCAGACCCCCACAACCACTGGCCAGGGTTGTGGGGATGAGGCCCTTGTCCTCATCAACATGGGGACAAGGTGTTTTGGGGGGCTACCCCAAAGCACCCTCCCAATATTGAGGGCATGTGGCCTGGTACGGTTCAGGAGGGGGGCCGCACTCAGGTCCCCCCCTCTTTTCCTGTGGCCTGCCAGGTTGCGTGCTCGGTTAAGGGTCTGGTAGGGATTTTTGGGGGGACCCCACGTGTTTTTTTTTATTTTTTTGGCGCGGGGTTCCCCTTAAAATTCATACCAGACCTGAAGGGTCTGGTATGGAACTTAGGTGGACCCCCATGTCTTTTTTTTTTTTTAATTTTGGTTCGGGGTTCCCCTGTGGGGAATTCCCATGCCGTTT
This sequence comes from Lithobates septentrionalis, assembly GCA_037952835.1. Lineage (NCBI taxonomy): Eukaryota > Metazoa > Chordata > Amphibia > Anura > Ranidae > Lithobates > Lithobates septentrionalis. The sequence goes on from JBBDGP010000812.1 coordinate 3,541,663, forward strand.
TTATCAATGAACTTCTATGTGTATTGTCGGACCGGCAATGCAATAGCCGCGAGTAGTTTTAAATGTTTTTTTTCCTTCGAAATGTCATTTTGCTGTTCTAAACATGGGAAACATGCGCCCCTTTACAGGCATACTATAGACACCCCCCAGCTACGAAATTTAAAGTGATATTACTTTTTTATTGTTTGACTTTAAGCATTATTAAAATCACTGCTCCTGAAAAAACGGCCGTTTTTAAAACTTTTTTTTGCATTGATCCATGTCCCCTGGGGCAGGACCCAGGTCCCCAAACACTTTTTATGACAATAACTTGCATATAAGCCTTTAAAATTAGCACTTTTGATTTCTCCCATAGACTTTTAAAGGGTGTTCTGCGGCATTCCAATTTGCCGCGAACACCCCAAATTGTTCGCTGTTCAGCGAACTTGCGAACAGCCAATGTTCGAGTCGAACATGAGTTCGGCTCAAACTCAAAGCTCATCCCTAGTCCCGGCGATCTGGACATGAAGCGCTGCTGCAATATTGAAAGACTTTTTATTTAAAAATATTTATTGCTTTTAACTATAATAAGGCTTACCTATAGGTGCAGTAAATACCTCCTAAACGTGTACCATTTAGGAGATATCTACTTTAGAAAAACAGCCGGTGACCTCACTGGCGTATGCGGCACGGGTATGCCATTCCTCCAGAGCCTTGCGCCATAAACAGTGACTCCCGCGTGCATGCACGGGAGTGATGATGCACTGCCATTCATACCACCGAAGCCTGTAAACCCGGAAGCAAGACCGGGTAAACGAAAGAAGCTACTACAGTGGTGAAAGAGTGCTGCTGAAGGGCTTAATATTCTGGTAAGTCTGTCATAATGTGCTGATATGCTGTCCATTATGGTGGTTGTAAAGCCTTGTTTTTTTTTCCTTTAAAAATAACAAACATGTTATACTTTGCACAGAGCAGCCAGATCTTCCTCTTCTCGGCTGTCTATTTGGTGCTCCTGGCCCCTCCCTCCTGTCGAGTGCCCCCACAGCAAGCAGCTTGCTATGGGGGAACCCCAGCTGAGTCACAGCTCCATGTGTCTATTCAGACATGGAGCTGCGGCCCCGCTCTGCCCCCTCGCAGTCTCCTGATTGGCTGACTGCCGTTGATTGACAGCAGCGGGTGCCAAAGTCACCTACTGCTGTGTCCGAGCCAATCAGGAGGGAGAGACTTGGACAGCTGATATGCTCGTGGACATCACTAGACAGAGATGGGGCTCAGGTAATTATTAGGGGGGCTGGGGCGGCTGCTGCACACAGAAGGCTTTTTGTCTTAAAGCCGAGTTCCACCCAAAAATGGAACTTTCGCTTTAAGGGTAGGTGACCCCCTGACATGCCACAATTGGCATATCATTTTTTTGGTGGGGGGGAGCAGATACCCTCTTTTTTGAGGGTTCCAGTTCCTCCCAGCACACCACGGCACCGGAAGGGAGATCAGCTCCCCCCCCCCTTCTTGGCAATCATCTGGAACATGTCACAGTGACTATGCTGGCACCGCAGAGAGGAGGGGGAGATGAGCAGGGCTTCGTTCCCCTGCATCGCTGGACCCTGCGACAGGTAGGTGGTTGATTATTAAAAGTCAGCAGCTGCAGTATTTGTAGCTGCTAACTTTTATTTTTTTTTTTTAAGCGGAACTCCGCTTTAATGAATAGAATGCATTAAGATAAAAAACGTTCTGACTTTCCAACCATTTTAACTAGTTCCGGACCAGCCGCTGCAGTTGCACTGCGGCAGGTTGGCTCGGCTGGGCGAAGTGACGTTACCTTACGGCAGCCACGACGATCGGATTCGCTTCAGAACCGATCAGTCTCCAGGCCCAGGCCAATGATTTCTGACCTGGACCTGGTGGGGGAAGTGATGTCATCTCCCCTAGTGGAACTCTTTTCGTTCCAGAGAGAGGAGAGAAGACATCTCAGAGTAAGTTGCACCAACACTACACTGACACAGTACACACAGGCCCAGATAGGTCTAGGGACCCCCCTAAACCCCCCTAATAAAGGTTTAAGGTTGATCACCCCCTGTCACCAGTGATCACCATATTAGTGTCACAGTTGATGCTGGTTAGTCAGTTATTTTTTATAGCATCAGGGTATGTCATGAGAAGGTCTACCCGTTGGTGGCGCTATCGGTCTCTTGGATCGCAGTACCAGTGTCCATCAGCAGGTGTCTTCCAACACCTAGGACCTGCAGTAAGAGGTCTTTCCTGCTGGTGGCACTGTTGCATCCTCGGGCCGTAGTACCGGCGTCAACCAGCGGGTGCACTCTGGCAGTGTGGAGCAAACAGGTCACACTGCGCTCAGCTGTAACGTGAGGTCAATTACCACAGCCTTACAAATACCCGGCAAGCCCTCATAGGCTTGCCTTGGTATCTCTCTCTCCCCCTGCGTTCTGACCTTGCTGCCTGTTTGACCTTGAGCCTGCTATCTGCCTTGTCCTGATCTGATCCTATCCCTATCCTGAGGCCTTCCTAGTCCTGTCCCTTCTGTTCCTGGCTCCCTTGGATCCCTGCCCTGAACCCCATCCATCCATCCTCTCCTTGTCCTGTTCAGGTTCCCGTCCTTACCCTTATGCTGACTTCCCTGTGTATGACCTTGGCTTGGCTTGTTTACGATTACGGTATCTCCCTTTACTTATATATATATATATATATACATTGTTGTTTGTAGTGGGTTGTTGTGTGGGTTTTTGCACTGTTTGTTCCTGTCACTTATCACTTGTTAATAAACACCATTTCACTTACATGTGTTTCTGGTCTCCTCTGTGCAGTCCACACAGTCTGGTCAATTAGATATCCTGACAGTATACCAAGGCCATCCCTGACCAGACGTGGCTGCACTGAGAAACCGTCTTGTTACGGTGGGTGTGCAAAATGGACTTTGATGAAATTGTCTATTATTCTCTGCTGGCGGAAGAGGATAATGAATATTGTTGCCAGACTCTTAAAGATTGGACCCGTGACCAACTGCTGGAAACGATACAAACAGCCCATTTATTTGTAGATCAAGGTCATGCGTTATTTGAGGATGTTCAGCCTTTGATTCAATTATGTATAAAGTCAGCCTTGTCATGCACTCCCGAAGGTAGTGACGATTACTCCCCTCCTTTCAGTTTTGACCAGGTGGAATCCCTGGTATGGTTGTTAGAGGATGATCCGGCTTACTTTGATGAACATTATTCCGCTTGTTCCCAGCAGGTGTTATCCGATTGCATTTATTCAGTACAATCTCTGGTTAGTCAGGCTGTATGTGAATCAGCGTTTGTTCAACCTTTGCTGCAGGCATGGTCAGACCTCCTGTCTTTAGCTAAGCCACAACATTCCAGCCCTGCCATTAATCATCTGCCTTCCAAAAGATCTATCTCCCCGTCACCTATGGCAACCTCAGCTACAACCCAGTTTAATCAGCTCCCTACCAAATACTACCACCCAGTCTCCAAGTGTCGCACCTATCCTGCTTTCAATTCACCTGTCTCTTCTCCTCCACCTGTAACAGTCCCACAAAACCCCTCTCTAGCTACAGTTCCTTGGTCTTCCTTCGATCCAGCTACTTTCTTTGCTTACAGCCCTGCACCTACATACAAAACTGCACGGGCTAAACCAAAGAAGAAGCAAAAATTCTTCCCGACCCATACCATCCTGCCAGTAACCCAACCTGTTCCAGCTTTGCAGTCTGACGTTCCGGCTCGCCAGTCTGATGTTCCAGCCTTCCAGTCTGAAGTCCCGGCTTTGCAGTCTGAAGTCCCGGCTTTGCAGTCTGAAGTCCCGGCTTTGCAGTCTGAAGTCCCGGCTTTGCAGTCTGAAGTCCCGGCTTTGCAGTCTGAAGTCCCGGCTTTGCAGTCTGAAGTCCCGGCTTTGCAGTCTGAAGTCCCGGCTTTGCAGTCTGAAGTCCCGGCTTTGCAGTCTGAAGTCCCGGCTTTGCAGTCTGAAGTCCCGGCTTTGCAGTCTGAAGTCCCGGCTTTGCAGTCTGAAGTCCCGGCTTTGCAGTCTGAAGTCCCGGCTTTGCAGTCTGAAGTCCCGGCTTTGCAGTCTGAAGTCCCGGCTTTGCAGTCTGAAGTCCCGGCTTTGCAGTCTGAAGTCCCGGCTTTGCAGTCTGAAGTCCCGGCTTTGCAGTCTGAAGTCCCGGCTTTGCAGTCTGAAGTCCCGGCTTTGCAGTCTGAAGTCCCGGCTTTGCAGTCTGAAGTCCCGGCTTTGCAGTCTGAAGTCCCGGCTTTGCAGTCTGAAGTCCCGGCTTTGCAGTCTGAAGTCCCGGCTTTGCAGTCTGAAGTCCCGGCTTTGCAGTCTGAAGTCCCGGCTTTGCAGTCTGAAGTCCCGGCTTTGCAGTCTGAAGTCCCGGCTTTGCAGTCTGAAGTCCCGGCTTTGCAGTCTGAAGTCCCGGCTTTGCAGTCTGAAGTCCCGGCTTTGCAGTCTGAAGTCCCGGCTTTGCAGTCTGAAGTCCCGGCTTTGCAGTCTGAAGTCCCGGCTTTGCAGTCTGAAGTCCCGGCTTTGCAGTCTGAAGTCCCGGCTTTGCAGTCTGAAGTCCCGGCTTTGCAGTCTGAAGTCCCGGCTTTGCAGTCTGAAGTCCCGGCTTTGCAGTCTGAAGTCCCAGCTTTGCAGTCTGAAGTCCCAGCTTTGCAGTCTGAAGTCCCAGCTTTGCAGTCTGAAGTCCCAGCTTTGCAGTCTGAAGTCCCAGCTTTGCAGTCTGAAGTCCCAGCTTTGCAGTCTGAAGTCCCAGCTTTGCAGTCTGAAGTCCCAGCTTTGCAGTCTGAAGTCCCAGCTTTGCAGTCTGAAGCCTTGATGCCTACCTACCAGTCTGATGCCTTGATGCCTACCTACCAGTCTGAAGTCCCAGCTTTGCAGTCTGAAGTCCCAGCCTCCCAGTCTGAAGCCTTGCAGCTTGCCTTCCAGCCTGATGTCTTGATGCCTACCTACCAGTCTGATGTGCCAGCTTTCCAGATTGGTGTGCCAGCCTCCCAGATTGATGTGCCAGCTTTCCAGATTGGTGTGCCAGCCTCCCAGATTGATGTGCCAGCTTTCCAGATTGGTGTGCCAGCCTCCCAGATTGATGTGCCAGCTTTCCAGATTGGTGTGCCAGCCTCCCAGATTGATGTGCCAGCTTTCCAGATTGGTGTGCCAGCCTCCCAGATTGATGTGCCAGCTTTCCAGATTGGTGTGCCAGCCTCCCAGATTGATGTGCCAGCTTTCCAGATTGGTGTGCCAGCCTCCCAGATTGGTGTGCCAGCCTCCCAGATTGATGTGCCAGCCTCCCAGATTGATGTGCCAGCCTCCCAGATTGATGTGCCAGCTTCCCAGTTTGCTGTCCCAGCTTCCCAGCCTGATGTCTTGCAGCTTGCCTTTCAGCCTGATGCCTCGAAGATAGCTTCTCAGTCTGATGTGCCAGCTTCCAAGTCGGATGTTCCAGCTTTCCAGTCTGATGTTCCAGCTTTCCAGTCTGATGTTCCAGCCCTCCAGCCTGATGTTCGGGTGTCTGCCCTCCAGCTCAAGTGTTTCCTGTCGTCTGCCGCCCAGCTCAAGTGGTTCCTGTCGTCTGCCGCCCAGCTCAAGTGGTTCCTGTCGTCTGCCGCCCAGCTTAATGACTCTGACATGCCAGCAGTACCCACTGTCCAGGTTGATGTACCCGATGCCCGGCCTGATGTGCCCTCACCTGTCCAGTTGAAGGCCATGAACTTTGAACAGATACACCTTGTTGGAGCGTCCGGAGGCCGCTCCTTTAGGGGGGGGTACTGTCATGAGAAGGTCTACCCGTTGGTGGCGCTATCGGTCTCTTGGATCGCAGTACCAGTGTCCATCAGCAGGTGTCTTCCAACACCTAGGACCTGCAGTAAGAGGTCTTTCCTGCTGGTGGCACTGTTGCATCCTCGGGCCGTAGTACCGGCGTCAACCAGCGGGTGCACTCTGGCAGTGTGGAGCAAACAGGTCACACTGCGCTCAGCTGTAACGTGAGGTCAATTACCACAGCCTTACAAATACCCGGCAAGCCCTCATAGGCTTGCCTTGGTATCTCTCTCTCCCCCTGCGTTCTGACCTTGCTGCCTGTTTGACCTTGAGCCTGCTATCTGCCTTGTCCTGATCTGATCCTATCCCTATCCTGAGGCCTTCCTAGTCCTGTCCCTTCTGTTCCTGGCTCCCTTGGATCCCTGCCCTGAACCCCATCCATCCATCCTCTCCTTGTCCTGTTCAGGTTCCCGTCCTTACCCTTATGCTGACTTCCCTGTGTATGACCTTGGCTTGGCTTGTTTACGATTACGGTATCTCCCTTTACTTATATATATATATATATACATTGTTGTTTGTAGTGGGTTGTTGTGTGGGTTTTTGCACTGTTTGTTCCTGTCACTTATCACTTGTTAATAAACACCATTTCACTTACATGTGTTTCTGGTCTCCTCTGTGCAGTCCACACAGTCTGGTCAATTAGATATCCTGACAGGGTATTTGCTGTATATTACCTAAATAAAGGTTTAACCCCCTGATCACCCGGCAGGTGATATCAGTTTTTAGCGTCAGTCAGGGTCTGCGTCACCCCAGGCAGCGTTAGATTAGTGCCAGTAGCGCTAACACCCACGCACGCACCATACACCTCCCGTAGTAGTATACTGTCTGAACAGATCGATATCTTTGATCTGATCAGAACTATATTAGCGTCCCCAATAGTTTAGGGTTCCCAAAAATGCATCGTTAGCAGGATCTGCCCATATACCTGCTAGCACCTGCGTTTAGCCCCTCCGCCAAGCCCAGCCCACCCAAGTGCAGTATCAATCAATCACTATCACTTACAAAACACTAAACACATAACTGCAGCATTCGCAGAGTCAGGCCTGATCCCTGCGAACGCTAAAACTTTTTTGGGTAGCGTTTGAAGCAGTCGCTGACAGTAAGGTGCTCTTTTTTCCTGTGAGTCTCACTAGTGTACCAGTAAATTTAGATGCCAAAATATCCAATCGAAGGTACAGAAGTGAAGAGGCCTATACGTTTCTGCGCCTGACAGATGAGAGTGAAGAGGAAGTCACCCATCTGTCCGATTCTGGCTCAGAATACGATCCCGTAGACAGCAGCGACACCCTGACAAATAGCTCTGACGATGGAGTAGTGGTCCCTGCCAAGGTCAGGCGTACCCAACCCCGTTCTTCTGCTGTTGTTGAGGTGCAAGAACCGCAGGGCTCCCGCATGGAGCAGAGAGCCAGTACTAGTGCCACTCATCCTTCTGGTGAACTGGCAAGCACCAGCGGCCTAGTACATCCTGGTAGTACATCCAGCACTGCACTATCACGTGGTGACGTGGCGAGTCCCATAAGTGCAGTTCAAGCTGGTGAGGTGGCTAGAACAAGTAGTGTCTCGCTGCCACTAAGAAGACAAACACAGACCCATTGAGCCCATAGTGCCCTTCCTGCTGCATTTCCCAATCCGAATTGGGAGCCCACCACTTCTGCAACACCCGTATTTCCCCCATTCACCGGCCAACCCGGAATTCAGGTGGAAACAGTTGATTTTACGTCACTCGATTTTTATTTGCTGTTTTTCACGGAAGATCTCTATAGATCTGTTGTGGACCAAAGCAATTTGTATGCTGTTCAATTCATCGCCGCTAATCCCCAGTCCTCCCTTGCCAGAGATTGGAGACCTATTACGGTCTCCGAATTGAAGACCATCCTGGGCCTATCCCTCCTCATGGGCATAGCTTAAAAAAGTGAGTTGTGGTCATATTGGTCCACTGACCCAATTCACCATATGCCCGTGTTTTCTGCCTCCATGACCAGGACACGATACAAGCAGATCTTGCATTTCAATGACACATTAACTCTGTCGTCCTCCACCAAATTCAGCCCCTCTTAAACCACTTCAACCAACAGTTTGCAGCCTTGCTTACTCCCGATCAAGTTGTCTGCGTTGATGAGTCACTGATTAAGTTTTTTGGCCGCTTGTCTATCAAACAGTATCTTCCCAGCAAACGTGCCAGATATGGGGTCAAGATGTATAAGCTCTGTGACAGGGCAACAGGCTACACATATAGTTTTATGGTTTACGAGGGAAAAAATAGTCACGTGTGTAATAACCTAAAAAAATGGGATTTTATGGGCAATTAAAAATATACAAAAATTATGCAAAAAATTGTATTTATTTATAGAAAATTTGTTAAAAATTAAAGGGAGCAGCAAGTAGACTGGGACTTCCACTTTATGGTTCAAAATAGTTTTTTGAACCATAAAGTGGTAGTCCAGTCCAGTGTGTCATGTTTACACTGTTTCAATGATGTGTTGTAATTTCAACATGAGAGATTTTTAAACAATTTTTTTATAAATAAATACAATTTTTTCCGTAATTTATGTATATTTTTTATTGCCCATAAAATCCAATTTTTTTAGGTTATTTACACATTATCAAGGGATCGTGACAATTCACGTGTGGCTTCATGAATTCATGTGTGGCTTCGTGAATCATTATAACTATCAAGATAGTCACGTGGAGCCGGAAGAACTGCACAGACTACATAGGGAGCGCTGGTAAGATTGTGTGGGACTTGGTGTCACCCTTATTTGGAAAGGGGCACCACTTGTACGTGGACAATTATTACACAAGTGTGCCACTTTTTAGTCACCTTCTTGATTGTGGAATTGGCGCATGTGGCACCATACGATCTAATCGCCGGGGCTTTCCCCAACAGCTTGTAGAATCCCAACTTATACGGGGGTAGAGAGCCTGCTTGAAATGTAATAATTTGTTAGCAGTGAAGTGGAGGGACACACAGAATGTTTTCGTTCTGTCCTCTCTTCACGCAGATAGTCCAAATTCCTACGGCGACTGGTGTTGTGGAGAAACCCCTCTCTGTCCACGAATACAACCTTAACATGGGAGGGGTGGACCTCAATGACCAATTGTTGGCGCTGTACTTAATTGCCGGTAAGGCCAGACGCTGGTACAAAAAAGTGTCTGTATATTTATTCCAATTGGCTCTGCTGAGAGCTTATGTGCTATACAAAGCTTCAGGACAAACTGGATCCTTCCTTAAATTCCATGAAGAGATCATCACAGCCCTTCTGTTTCCAGACGGTGCTGTGGCCCACCTTCCCAACGCAAATGCAGTGAGCCGGCTGCATGTAAGGCATTTTCCGTATGTCCTCCCTGGTACCCCTACCCAAAGAAATCCCCAAAGATGTCGTGTAAGCAGAAAACACTGATTTAGGTGTGACACCTGCTTTTATTATCCCTCCTGTTCTAACCAAACTGGTGTTTGCATCAGTGACTGTTTCAAACGCTACCACACACTAGTGGAGTATTAGCATAGGGTACAGCATTGCACAGTGCTAGGGCACACTTAAATAGGGTCTCGAAAGATGAGATGGCAATCACATTTAAGAGGCCTTTATCTGGAATGTTTACAGTTTACAGTTTATATTAAAGTGCAAAAAAAAAAAAAACACACACAAAAACACAAAAAAACACAAAAAAATAAAATAGCCAAAAATAGTTGTGGTTTTATTTTTCTTCTCTCTCTATTGTTCTCTCTCTTATGTTTGCTCTCTATTGTCCGCTCTATTGTTCGCTCTCTATTGTTCTATATCTATTGTTCTCTCACTATTGTTACTGTATTTTAGAAAGGTAATGTTTTTTCTTTACTATGTTTTATTGTATTTACTTTGCAGGTATGGTATGTCTTATGCCCCGTTCACACGGTCGGATTTTCCAACGGAAAATGTTCGATGGGAGCTTGTTGTCAGAAATTCCGGCCATGTGTAGGCTCCATCAGACATTTTCCATCGGAATTTCCGTCACAAATTTTCCGACAACAAAATCCATTGTTGCAAATTCCGATCATGTGTACACAATTCTGATGCAAAAGTTCCATGCATGCTCGGAATCAAGCAGAAGAGCCGCACTGGCTAATGAACTTCATTTTTCTCGGCTCGCTGTACGTGTTGTACGTCACCGCGTTCTTGACGTTCGGAATTTCCCACAAGATTTGTGTGGCCGTGTGTATTCAAGACAAGTTTGAGCCAACATCCATTAGAAAAAATACATGGATTTTGTTGTCGGAATGTCCGATCAATGTCCGATCGTGTGTATGGGGCATTACTGTTATACTGTAATGTTACTTTGTTTTATTGTTAACTATTATTTGCTTAGCAGGTACGCCATTCAGCTGCAGCACGGGTTTATTTATTCTGACAGCAACAGCGTTTGCTCCCACGATACGTAAACCCATGACTCCAGCGCTGTAGGAGGTGATTTCACCACCACAGTTAAAAAAAATAGCATATATGCCGAAGCATGGGGGCAGGAGTGGAGGAGCGATTTGCTCCTAACATTAGGGGCAGCTTGCCCCATGCTTCGGCATATATTTTTTAGGCACAGATTGTTGTTTTATTGAGTTAATGTTTTATCATTACCATTGTTTTCTTTTCAGGTACGCCATTCAGCTGCAGCACTGATTTATTTATCTTGACAGCAACAGTGTTTGCTCTCAGGATACGTAAATCAGCGACTCCAGCACTGTAGGAGGTGATTTCACCACCACAGTTAAAAAAAAATTGTGCATGTATGCCCATCATTAGAAGTGAGTGGATGAAGGGTAGTATTCTAATGCTGGGCATACCCACCAATCAATCTCCTTTTTTCATTCAGTCCACAGGCTGCATGAAAAAAAGAACATTACAATATATGCCCAACAAGGACCAGCAACATACTGGTATGTTGCTGGACTGGCTGGTTATACCAGCAGAGGCGTCGTTAGGGGGTGGCTATTGAGACTAGAGCCCCAAATCTGGGGCCCATAGCCCTGAGTCCAGGGCCAGCCCTACTGTCAGAGTGTCACAGGCTGCCTGACACAGGGCTGTCCCGCACAGCCGCGGCACTCTAACTGAATCTGCACTCAAAGCTTTACTGACAGCCACAGCCAGGAGATGAGTGTGAGAGCGAGTCTTCTCCCTTGCTCCGCCCATGTCATAGAATCGGGAGGAACTTTCTCACACAAGCTCCTGAGCTGGGGAGGTGGCAGGAGAGTGCAGACCATGGAAGAGGGGGAGGGGGAAACTCTGTACTACCCTAGCTTGTCTTCTGTATACCCAGCCCCTCTGTGTACACTTGCCTCTCTGTATACCCAGCCTCTCTATATACCCAGTCTCTCTGTATACACTAGCCTCTCTGTATACCCAGCCTGTCTGTATACCCAGCCTCTCTTTATACACTAGCCTCTCTGTATACCCAGCCTCTCTGTTACATTAGCCTGTCTGTATACCCAGCCTGTCTGTATACCCAGCCTCTCTGTATACCCCAGCCACTCTGTATACACTAGCCTCTTTGTATACCCAGCCTGTCTGTATACCCAGACTCTCTGTATACACTAGCCTCTCTGTACACCCAGCCTCTCTGTATAGACTAGCCTCTTTGTATACCCTAGCCTGTCTGTATACCCAGCCTCTCTGCATACCCTAGCCTCTCTGTATACACTAGCCTCTCTGTATACACTAGATTCTTTGTATACCCAAGCCTCTCTGTACACCCCAGCCTCTCTGTATACCCAGCCTCTCTGTATACACTAGCCTTTTTGTATACCCAGTCTCTCTGTATACACTAGCCTCTTTGTATACCCAGCCTCTCTGTATACCCTAGCCTCTCTGTATACCTAGCCTCTCTGTATACCCAGCTTCTCTTTATACCCAGCCTCTCTGTATACCCTAGCCTCTTTGTATACCCAGCCACTGTATACACTAGCCCCTTTGTATACCCAGCCTTTCTGTATACACTAGCCTCTCTGTATACCCAGCCTCTCTGTATAACCTAGCCAATCTGTATGTACTAGCCTCTGTGTAAACCCTGCCTGTCTGTATACCCAGCATCTCTGTATACACTAGCATTTTTGTATAACAAGCCTCTCTGTATACACTAGCCTCTCTGTATACACTAGCCTCTCTGTATACCAAGCCTGTCTGTATACCCAGCCTCTCTGTATACCTTATCCTCTCTGTATACACTAGCCTCTCTGTATAAACTAGCCTCTTTGTATACCCAGCCTCTCTGTATACACTAGCCTCTTTGTATACCCTAGCCTCTCTGTACACCTGAGCCTCTCTGTATACTCAGCCTCTCTGTATACACTAGCCTCTTTGTATACCCAGCCTCTCTGTATACACTAGCCTCTTTGTATACCCAGTCTCTCTGTATACCCTAGCCTCTCTATATACCTAGCTTCTCTGTATACCCAGCTTCTTTGTATAACCAGCCTCTCTGTATAAACTAGCCTCTTTGTATGCCAAGCCTCTCTGTATACACTAGCCTCTTTGTATACCCAAGCCTCTCTGTATACCCCAGCCTCTCTGTAAACACTAGCCTCTTTGCATACCCAGCCTCTCTGTATACACTAGACTCTCTGTATACACTAGCCTCTCTGTATACCCAGCCTCTCTGTATACTCTAGCCTCTCTGTTTACACAGCCTCCCTGTATACCCAGCCTCTCTGTATACACTAGTCTCTCTATATACCCAGCCTCTCTGTATACCCTAGCCTCTTTGTATACCCAGCCTCTGTATACACTAGCCTCTTTATATACCCAGCCTCTCTGTATACACTAGCCTCTCTGTATACCCAGCCTCTCTGTGTACCCTAGCCTTTCTGTATATCCAGCCTCTCTGTATACACTAGCCTCTTTGTATACCAAGCCTCTCTTTATACCCAGCCTCTCTGTATACACTAGCCTCTCTGTATAACCTAGCCTCTCTCTATACAATAGCCTTTCTTCTATATACCCTAGCCTGTCTTTTATATACCCTAGCCTCTCTGTATGTAACAATCCACATCTGATGGCAGGTGATGTGGCAAGTGACAAGCTGTATCTTGATGCAACGTGACAAGCTCTCTGGTGACCCCAATGTAAGGGGGGGCTCTCTGGGGACCCTGATGTAAGAGGGAGGCTCTCTGGGAACCCTTTCTTTACTTTGCTGCTATGGGCTCTAGCCCCAGATCTTTTGTAGACCTAGCAACGCCCCTCTATACCAAAATTATGCAGGTTTAGGTATCATCTTGGTATCATTCTTTTCAGCAAGCGGTCGGCTTTCATGTAAAAGCAATCCTAGCGACTAATTAACCTCTAAACTGCTTTTACAAAAAGCAGTGGGATGGAACTCACTCCCTCCCACCGTCTTCCATGGTTTTCTCTGGCTCTCCTGTCCCAACAGGGAACCCGAGAATGCGGCCGGTGGTTCCGCCAGCTGACCATAGAACTGATCGGAGACCAGAATGGCTCCAATCATCTCTATGGCCTAAGAAACCAGAAGCTACGAGCATTTATTGACTGAAAGCACCCCTGTCCCCCCTGTGCTCACGTGCAAAGGCGAATGCAAGCGTCAGTCTGGTGTCATATGTAAACAGCAATTGCACCATGCATGTGAGGTATCACCGCGAAGGTCAGATCGAGGGCAGTCATTTTAGCAGTAGACCTCCTCTGTAAATCTAAAGTGGTAACCTGTAAAGGATTTTAAAGGCTTTTAAAAATGTATGTAGTATGTCGCCGCTGCACGTTTGTGTGCAATTTTAAAGAGTGTCATGTTTGGTATCCATGTACTCGGCATAAGATCATCTTTTTTTATTTCATCAAACATTTGGGCAATATAGTGTGTTTTAGTGCATTAAATTAAAAAAGTTTTTTTTTTCAAAAAAAATTGCGCTTGAAAAATCGCTGCGCAAATGCAAAATGCAACACCCACCATTTTAATCTGTAGGGCCTTATATATATAACATATATAATGTTTGGGGGTTCAAACTAATTTTCTAGCAAAAAAATGTATTTTTTCATGTAAACAAAAAGTGCCAGAAAGGGGTTTGTCTTCGAGTGGTTGAAAGAGTGGGTGATGTGTGACATAAGTTTCTAATGTTGTGCATAGAATGCCAGGACAGTTTAACCCCCCCCCAAACTACCCCTTTTTGGAAAATAGACACCCCCAGCTATTTGCTGATAGGCATGTTGAGTCCATTGAATATTTTATATTTTGTCACAAGTTGCGGGAAAATTACAAACTTTTTATTTTTTGCACAAAGTTGTCACTAAATGATATATTGCTCAGACATGCCATGGGCATATGTGGAATTTCACCCCAAAATACATTCTGCTGCTTCTCCGAGTATGGGGATACCACATGTGTGAGACTTTTTCGGGAGCCTAGCCGTGTACAGGACCCCGAAAACCAATCACCGCCTTCAGGATTTCTAAGGATGTAAAATGGTGATTTCACTTCCTCACTACCTATCACAGTTTCAGAGGCCATGAAATGCCCAGATAGCACAAAGCCCCCCAAATGACCCCATTTTGGAAAGTAGACACTTCAAGCTATTTGTTATGGCATGTTATGTCCACGGGAATATTTTATATTTTGCCACAAGTTTTAGGAAAATTACAATTTTTATTTTTTATTTTTACACAAAGTTGTCACTAAATGATATAGTGTTCAGACATTGTATGGTTATATGTGGAATTACACTCCAAAATACATTCTTCTGCTTCTCCTGAGAATGGTGATACCACATGTGTGAGACTTTTTGGGAGCCTAGCAGCGTACAGGACCCCAAAAACCAAGCACCGCCTTCAGGCTTTCTAAAGGCGTAAAATTGTGATTTTACTCCTCACTACCTATCACAGTTATGGAGGACCTGAAATGTCCAGATAGCACAACTCCCCCCTCCCTCCAAATGACCCCATTTTGGAAAGTAGACACCCAGAGGTATTTGCTAAGAGGCATGGTGAGTATTTTGCAGCTCTCATTTGTTTTTGAAAATGAAGAAAGAAAAGAACAATCTGCAAAATACTTAACATTAGGGGTGCTGAAATTAATCGTTGCATCGATGCATCGCGATTCAAGTGTCCCCGATGCGGCATCGATACATGCGACTGTAGAGATCGATTGCCGGTGACGTCATTGCCCCTCCCGGGAGAGTGCTCCGAGTGCATCCCCTGTTGTGTACAATGCCCGCCTCTCTCCTCTCACTTCCAGCTCTCCTCAAGGCAGTGGAGAATTCTCAGCCCCGCCCGCTGACTGTCACTATCAAATCAGAAGAGAGGCAGGTGGGGCTGAGACTGGAGAGCAGAGAGGTGGGCCGGGCAGTCACATCGGAGGTGCCCTAGGAATCAGGGAGCTGTGCATTGCTGAGTACAGAGGGGATGCTCACATTCTGTACACTATTACGGAGCGGTGGGATTTCTTTATAAACTTCATCATTCCTGTGAGAAAGAAGTGCAGAGCGGATTTACCAAATACAATACATATCACTCCGCTGCACTCCACTCGCCACACCCACTGCTGTCTACTAGCTTTGCAACTACATTTTCCGGAATGCTCTCCGGCAGCGTAGCGGGGAGGAGTCTGCTGTCTCCTCTCTGATTGGTCGCCTTGCTGACAGCGTGTGGGAAAGATGGCGGTGGCCAGTGGAGTGGGGCTGGTGCTGAAATCCATCGCAGTCCGCTTGTGTCCCTTCGAGCCCAATGTGAGGGCCACCATGTGAGTAGGATGACATGTGTCCATTCGTCATACCGTGTGTACAGTGTGAGATCCTCCTCGTTATAGGGACAGCACCTGATGTCCTATCGGTGTCCTTTAGTTGCCACGATGACTGCATCTACCACATCCATAGAATAAAGTCTGTCTGTGTGTGTGGAGGGGGGATTTATTGGTGACACATCCCTGTGTACAGACATTAGAGGAGGACTACACTGACTGCACCCATTACAGGACAAGGTCAGAGTTCACCCAAGGGTCAGAGTTCACCCAAAGGTCAGAGTGCTGCAGTGCAGGAATATGCAGAATTTTCCTATCAAAGCCGTGCACAACTACCATTCTGGAGCACACATAATCTATGCATGGTAGCCAATCGGCTTCCAGGGGATATTTATTATAGCAAAAAGTACAAAGTATTGTGTTTTTTTCAAAATTGTTGCTTTTTTTTGTTTATAGCACAAAAAATAAAAACCGCAGAGGTGATCAAATACCACCAAAAGAAAGCTCTATTTGTTGGGAAAAAAAGGACATCAATTTTGTTTGGGTACAATGTTGCACGACCGCACAATTGTCAGTTAAAGTAATGCAGTGCCGTATTGCAAAAAAAATGACCTGGTCATTCAGCAGCCAAATCTTCCGGGACTGAAGTGGTTAAGGGAGTGAGGTTATTTTTAATTCAAAGCGGAGTTCCAGTAAATTTTTTGATTATTAAAAGTCAGCAGCTACAAAAAAAGTGTATCTTCTGACTTTTAATAAAGACACTCACCTGTCCCACAATCCAGCGACGTGGCCACCCAAACCCTCCCTTCTCTACCCCGCCTGTCCACGGCGCTGGCAATACTACTGTGGGCATCCGGCTTTGACAGCTTTCAGCTTCACAGCCGGGTGTGCATGTCTCACTGCACTGTCCTGAATGGCCGGGCAAAATTTGGGACCTGTGATGTGTCCCAGAAGATTGCAGGGTGGGGGGACCGCCTAGGTGCCCCAAGCGGAAGTGGGAGTTCGTCGGTAATCGTGATGCATCGCGGAATCGAATCGTTGACCAGATAATCGCAATCAAATCGAATCGTGAGATGCGCACCTCTACTCAACATGCCTCTCACCAAATAGCTTGGGGTGTCTACTTTACAAAACGGGGTCATTTGGGGGGGGGGGGGTTGTGCTATCCAGGCATTTCACGGCCTCTGAAACTGTTATAGATAGTGAGGAGTGAAATCAAAAATTTACGCCCTTAGAAAGCCTGAAGGCGGTGATTGGTTTTCGAGTCCTGTATGCGGTTAGACTGCCAAAAAGTCTCACACATGTGGTATCCCCGTACTCAGGAGAAGCAACAGAATGTATTTTGGGGTGTAAATCCACATATAACCATGCCATGTTTGAACAATATATCATTTAGTGACAACTTTGCGTTAAAAAAAAAAAAAGAATTTTCCCGAAACTTGTGGAAAAATATAAAATATTCCATGGACTCAACATGCCTCTTATTATAGGCTTTCCTGTAGGTACAAGTAAAAAATACGAACTTACTTCCACTTTAATTCAACACAGATTAAAAAAAGGGACGCAGGAAACTGTATTATCTACAACTTTTTATGCAGATTGCCTCTAAAGACTGTCACAAATAATTAAAGTAGTTCGGGTGGTTACATTATCTTTAGCTCACAGAAATTTTCCAACAAACAGGGAAAATATATAGAATAAAAAGTAATTAAGAAGTGTTCTGCACAGTGATTCAGAATGGCAAAACAACCAGACAGAAGTGAGAAGCTAGATTCAACTCTGGCCCCTGAGTAAATAAGATCACCAGTCAAGATGAAAACTGAAAGCTATTATAATAACAGATCATGGAACTGAATTCAAAGTGCAGTCCTTATAGGAACTGATGATAATCTTTAATGTACTGGTCTGCCTCCAGCAAGGTGAATTCCGATTGGTTGCTAAAGATCACTACACATTGACTTTACTCCGTGCACTATTAATTGAATGAGCTCACTCGGTTTTGTTTTCTGACTGCAAATTGCTCATGCAAATGCACTGACAGTTAGAATGCACTTTTCAGTTAGTGACCAGTACACTTAGAAGTAGGATGTGGTCTAAAGGGTGCAGTTTCCTCTAATACCTCTTCATACCTCTTCATATTTTCTGCATGGAGTGCAATTTCTTGCTGACAGAGCTAGCAGAAGATCCTTAGTAAAATGTGCACCTAAAGTACTCATGCTTACTGCACTTAGATGCGTACTGACCAGGGACGTGCGGTGAGGTCAGTGGCTGGTGAGTCACTGGCTAGTATCAGAGCCAGATACACACAGGTTACATATGCCACGAACGTTAGAGTGAGAACAATAATTCTAGCACTAGATCTTCTTTGTAACTCTAAATATGTAACCTGTAAAAAAATTTAAAGGGTCGCCTATGGAGATTTTTAAGTACTGAAGTTTGGCGCCATTTCACAAGTGTGAGCAATTTTAAAGTGTGACATGTTAGGTATCTATTTACTCAGCGTAACATCATCCTTCATAGTTTGGGCTAATTTTAGTGTTTATTTATTTTATTTATTTTTTTATTCATGAAACAGTTTCTTTCCAAAAAAAATGCGTTTGAAAAAATGCTGCGCAAATACCGTGTAACATAAAAAGTTGCAACGACCAACATTTTTTTCCTTAGGGTGTCTGCTAAAACAATATTTATAATGTTTGGGCGTTCGGAGTAATTTTCTAGGAAAAAATTATAATTTTTACATGTAGGAGAGAAGTGTCCGAATTGACTTGGGTGGCAAGGGATTAATTACCATAAGTAAGTAATTTACAAATAATTATTATATATTGTTTTTTAACCACCTCAATACTGGGCACTTTCGCCCCCTTCCTTCCCAGACCAATTTTCAGCTTTCAGCGCTCTCGCACTTTTAATGACAATTACTCGGTCATGCTACACTGTACCCAAATGAAATTTTTATCATTTTGTTCGCACAAATAGAGCTTTCTTTTGGTGGTATTTATTCACGACTCCATTTTTTTTTTTTTGCGATATAAGCGCAAAAATAGTGGAAATTTGGAAAAAAAACAATATTTTCTTTTTTCTGTTTTAAAAGAGATCCAGTAAAATCGAATTTTGTCATAAATTTAAGCCAAAATGTATTCTGCTACATGTTTTTGATAAAAAAAATCCTGTTAAGTGTATAATAATTGGTTTGTGTGATCACGGACATATGTACGCAAATGATCATGTACAGATGTGTGCAGGTGATCACGTACATATGTGTGCAGATTACCATTGGGACATGTGATTTTAGTGTGACATATGTGGGGGACAGCTTTTTTTATTATTTGGGGACATGTGTTTTGGGGACATGTGTGTTTTACATTATGTGGGGACATGTTTGTGTTTTACATTATGTGGGGACATGTGTGTGTTTTACATGTATGTATTTACATGTGTGTTGACACTAGACTGGTGATCAGTGAGTAAAAAGCTGTAAAAAACAGCTCATACTCACTGATCATCAGCCGGCTGCAGCGATCCCCCCTCCTCTCCTCCTCAGCGACAACTTCCGTGTGAGGAGAGGAGAGCTGATCGCCTAGCAACCGGCTGTGTTTACATCACATGACAGCTGTGATTGGACACGGCCGTCATGTGATCAGGAGGGCCAATCACAGAGCCCTCCTGCCGATCCGAGATGCGCCGTGTCCGGGGGACACGAGCGCATCGGGATCGCGCCGCTGCGCGGGCACGCGCGCGCGCGATCCCGCTCCTTCTGAGGGACGTTCCTGAACGTCCACTCAGAAGGAGAGAGCGCCCACCCGGCCGTTTATGTACATTGGCCGGGTGGGAAGTAGTTAAGGTAATTTAATATATTTTCAAAAACTGTGCTCCAGCAGGTGGCTTAATGGACAAACTACTGAAGTTTGAAGTTATAACTTCAAATCAGTAATTTCACAGTAAATAAGTAAGTAGATAAATAATAAATTATTATCTTATAACATATTGCATAATAGTATATGACTTAGCTTGTACCTTCTCAGCAGGTTGCAGATTCTCATTCTCCCTCTTAACTGTGTGAGAGAAACATGGGATTGTGGGCAAATCTTATACCCATAAACACATGTATTTCCTTGCAGTTAAGAGGGCTTTGCTGGCAGGGAGCATTATGCGCATATGCGCGTTTACATGCATTTACATATGGGTAAAATGTGCAGATGAATATGGCCCCCGGAAGCTGCTTTTCCTTTTTTTGTACACCTCTAAACGCAATGCATATTTTCCTTCGTAGGCACAGCTGTGTGGTTGTAAATAACGAATTACGACTAATAATTATTATTGTAATTATTAGCATTGCTGAGAAAACAGGAGTGCATACAATGTAAATTCCTTCAATCCAAATAAATCTCCTTAGCAACTTGGTGCTCCGGAGAGATTATCATTATCACTTATTTATTACAATCTGTATAGCTGAATTCGTATTGCACAGATATCGCATGTGATCTGCACAGCAATGCAGTGCGAATTACATGTGATGTCTGACATTGCAGAAGTGTGAACCCAACCTGAGGGTAGGGACTGATGTGAATGTGCAATGTATATATGTGAAGCGTTGCATAAATGAATGGCGCTATAAGTACCTGTAATAAATATATAAATTAAATATATAAATAATAAATACCCAGCTCAGGGGGAAAAGGGTAGTTAATCCTGTGCTTTCCCTGCTCATGTAGTGTAATCACTGCACATGCAGAGGGAGGAATGCAAGCTGAATGCTGACAGCTCACCTCCCAAAGAACAAGTTCTACCTGCTTGGAATCTACAGCAGTTCCGTTTATAGAATACTGCTGCATTCCGTCTGTTAAAGTGGCTCTTCAGTCATTTTTTTCAACTTTCCATCTATTAAATCTTCTGCCCTTGTTGCTTTAACTTTGGATAGTAAAACATTTTTTTTTCCTGCCAGTAAACACCTTCAAAAGGCCCACTTCCTGTTTCTTGTCTGGTCATTAGCCTAGGCTTATAACATCATGCACAGCTCTCTCTCTCACTCTCGTGAGAGTTTGCCAGCAAAGGAGGGGGGATGAGTCATAAGAGGGCCAATCTCAGAGCTGCAGAGCTGGAGGGGGTAGGATGAGGGTGGAGAGAACAGGAGACTGCAGAGATTCATTTGTATCCATCCACAGAGGAGAAATGAGCAGGTGAACAGCGGTGTGAGTGTGTCTGTATATATGTGTATGTGTGTGTGTGCCTGTGTGTCTGTGTAAATCCAGGAAGTGAGTAGAAAGCAGCTTCAGCTGCCCACAGTTTAAATGGCTGCAGCCAGAATTAGTGGAGGGAGATTTCTGCAGCATATTTGGCAAGTACAGAATCACAGTATATATAAAATAATATGCAAAGTAGTTGGAGGGAAGCTTTAGAATGGCAAATATGTTTTTATTACAAATTATGTGAGCAGACTGCAGTCCCCCTTTAATTAGGGTCAGAGCCTGATCCAGTTTCTATTTTACTTTGAAACTGGTGCAGGTGGCGCAGTCAGACCTGAAACAGGTCTATCTGCCTAGTTAATGTGGCCGCTGCCACTTCTGACAGTTTCCTCTATAATTAGAATGTTGCAGGAAGCTTAGTTAAAGAGAAGTTCCACCCAAAAGTGGAATCTCTGCTTATCTGCTTCCTCCCCCCCTCCGGTGCCACATTTGGAACCTTTCAGGGGGGAGGGGGTAACGGGTAACTGTTTTTGATGCAGTGCTGTCCCTCAGAAGTTTGGCCCCCTCCTCTTTCCTCTGCCTCCAGGCCAGTTAGAAAGTGCAGCGGACTTTGCACATGCGCAGTAGGGAACCGGCTGTGAAGCCGAAAGGCTTCGATGCTGGTCTCCCTTACCATATATGGCAGCGGCAGCACCCGCGAGCCGATCTGAAAAACGGCTGGGGTGCCGACATTGTGGGAACCCTGGACAGGTAAGTGTCCTAATATTAAAAGTCAGCAGCTATAAGCTCATTGGAATGTATTATACCAGACTTAACCACTTAAGGACCGCCTCACGCCGATGTACGTCGGCAAGGCGGCACGGGCAGGCAAAATCAGGTACATGTACGTGATTTGCCTCCCGCGGGTGGGGGGTCCGATCGGACCCCCCCCGCCGCCCGAGGCGGTCCAGTTTTGTTCCCCGGTGATCGGAGATGAGGGGGAGGCCATCCGTTCGTGGCCCCCCCCTCGCGATCGCCGCCGGCCAATGGGAACACTCCTTTGCTGTTGTATGCTAAACAGCAGCAAAGGAAGTGATGTCATCTCCCCTCGGGTCGGTATGTGAGTGCACCAACACACACACACACACACACACAGTAGAACATGCCAGGCACACATTACACCCCGATCCCCCCCCCCCCCGATCGCCCCCCGATCCCCCCCCGATCACCCCCCCCCCCTGTCACAAACTGACACCAGCAGTTTTTTTTTTTTTCTGATTACTGCTAGGTGTCAGTTTGTGACAGTTACTGTGTTAGCACAGTTACTGTTACCCCCCTGTAGGTCTAGGGTACCCCCCTAACCCCCCCTAATAAAGTTTTAACCCCTTGATCACCCCCTGTCACCAGTGTCACTAAGCGATCATTTTTCTGATCGCTGTATTAGTGTCGCTGGTGACGCTAGTTAGTGAGGTAAATATTTAGGTTCGCTGTCAGCGTTTTATAGCGTCAGGGACCCCCATATACTATCTAATAAATGTTTTAACCCCTTGATTGCCCCCTAGTTAACCCTTTCACCACTGATCACCGTATAACCGTTACGGTTGACGCTGGTTAGTTTGTTTATTTTTTATAGTGCCAGGGCACCCGCCGTTTATTACCGAATAAAGGTTTAGCCCCCTAATCGCCCGGCGGTGATATGCGTCGCCCCAGGCAGCGTCAGATTAGCGCCAGTACCGCTAACACCCACGCACGCAGCATGCGCCTCCCTTAGTGGTATAGTATCTGAACGGATCAATATCTGATCCGATCAGATCTATACTAGCGTCACCAGCAGTTTAGGGTTCCCAAAAACGCAGTGTTAGCGGGATCAGCCCAGATACCTGCTAGCACCTGCGTTTTGCCCCTCCGCCCGGCCCAGCCCAGCCCACCCAAGTGCAGTATCGATCGATCACTGACACTTACAAAACACTAAACGCATAACTGCAGCGTTCACAGAGTCAGGCCTGATCCCTGCGATCGCTAACAGTTTTTTTGGTAGCATTTTGGTGAACTGGCAAGCACCAGCCCCAGGCAGCGTCAGGTTAGCGCCAGTACCGCTAACACCCACGCACGCACCGTACACCTCCCTTAGTGGTATAGTATCTGATCGGATCAATATCTGATCCGATCAGATCTATACTAGCGTCACCAGCAGTTTAGGGTTCCCAAAAACGCAGTGTTAGCGGGATCAGCCCAGATACCTGCTAGCACCTGCGTTTTGCCCCTCCGCCCGGCCCAGCCCACCCAAGTGCAGTATCGATCGATCACTGTCACTTACAAAACTTTAAACGCATAACTGCAGCGTTCGCAGAGTCAGGCCTGATCCCTGCGATCGCTAACAGTTTTTTGGTAGCGTTTTGGGGAACTGGCAAGCACCAGCGGCGTAGTACACCCCGGTCGTAGCCAAACCAGCACTGCAGTAACACTTGGTGACGTGGCGAGTCCCATAAGTGCAGTTCAAGCTGGTGAGGTGGCAAGCACAAGTAGTGTCCCGCTGCCACCAAAAAGACAAACACAGGCCCGTCGTGCCCATAGTGCCCTTCCTGCTGCATTCGCCAATCCTAATTGGGAACCCACCGCTTCTGCAGCGCCCGTACTTCCCCCATTCACATCCCCAACCAAATGCAGTCGGCTGCATGAGAGGCATTTTTATGTCCTCCCGAGTAGCCCTACCCAGCGAACCCCCCAAAAAAGATGTTGTGTCTGCAGCAAGTGCGGATATAGGCGTGACACCCGCTATTATTGTCCCTCCTGTCCTGACAATCCTGGTCTTTGCATTGGTGAATGTTTTGAACGCTACCATTCACTAGTTGAGTATTAGCGTAGGGTACAGCATTGCACATACTAGGCACACTTTCACAGGGTCTCCCAAGATGCCATCGCATTTTGAGAGACCCGAACCTGGAACCGGTTACAGTTATAAAAGTTAGTTACAAAAAAATTGTAAAAAAATAAATATATATATAAAATAAAAAAAAATAGTTGTCGTTTTATTGTTCTCTCTCTCTCTATTCTCTCTCTCTATTGTTCTGCTCTTTTTTACTGTATTCTATTCTGCAATGTTTTATTGTTATTGTTATTGTTATTATGTTTTATCATGTTTGTTTTTCAGGTATGTAATTATTTATACTTTACTGTTTACTGTGCTTTATTGTTAACCATTGTTAACCATTTTTTTGTCTTCAGGTACGCCATTCACGACTTTGAGTGGTTATACCAGAATGATGCCTGCAGGTTTAGGTATCATCTTGGTATCATTCTTTTCAGCCAGCGGTCGGCTTTCATGTAAAAGCAATCCTAGCGGCTAATTAGCCTCTAGACTGCTTTTACAAGCCGTGGGAGGGAATGCCCCCCCCACCGTCTTTCGTGTTTTTCTCTGGCTCTCCTGTCTCAACAGGGAACCTGAGAATGCAGCCGGTGATTCAGCCAGCTGACCATAGAGCTGATCAGAGACCAGAGTGGCTCCAAACATCTCTATGGCCTAAGAAACCGGAAGCTACGAGCATTTCATGACTTAGATTTCGCCGGATGTAAATAGCGCCATTGGGAAATTGGGGAAGCATTTTATCACACCGATCTTGGTGTGGTCAGATGCTTTGAGGGCAGAGGAGAGATCTAGGGTCTAATAGACCCAAATTTTTTCAAAAAAGAGTACCTGTCACTACCTATTGCTATCATAGGGGATATTTACATTCCCCGAGATAACAATAAAAATGATTAAAAAAAAAATATGAAAGGAACAGTTTAAAAGTAAGATTAGAAAAGCAAAAAAATAATAAAGAAAAAAAAAAAAAAAAAAAAAAAAGCACCCCTGTCGCCCCCTGCTCTCGCGCTAAGGCGAACGCAAGCGGCAGTCTGTCGTCAAACGTAAACAGCAATTGCACCATGCATGTGAGGTATCACCGCGAAGGCCAGATCGAGTGCAGTAATTTTTCCAGTAGACCTCCTCTGTAAATCTAAAGTGGTAACCTGTAAAGGCTTTTAAAGGCTTTTAAACATGTATTTATTTTGTTGCCACTGCACGTTTGTGCGCAATTTTAAAGCATGTCATGTTTGGTATCCATGTACTCGGCCTAAGATCATCTTTTTTATTTCATCAAACATTTAGGCAATATAGTGTGTTTTAGTGCATTAAAATTTAAAAAAGTGTGTTTTTTCCCCAAAAAATGCGTTTGAAAAATTGCTGCGCAATTACTGTGTAAAAAAAAAATGAAACACCCACCATTTTAATCTGTAGGGCATTTGCTTTAAAAAAATATATAATGTTTGGGGGTTCAAAGTAATTTTTTTGCAAAAAAAAATAACTTTTTCATGTAAACAATAAGTGTCAGAAAGGGCTTTGTCTTCAAGTGGTTAGAAGAGTGGGTGATGTGTGACATAAGCTTCTAAATGTTGTGCATAAAATGCCAGGACAGTTCAAAACCCCCCCAAATGACCCCATTTTGGAAAGTAGACACCCCAAGCTATTTGCTGAGAGGCATGTCGAGTCCATGGAATATTTTATATTGCGACACAAGTTGCGGGAAAGAGACAATTTTTTTTTTTTTTTTTTTTTTTTGCACAAAGTTGTCACTAAATGATATATTGCTCAAACATGCCATGGAAATATGTCAAATTACACCCCAAAATACATTCTGTTGCTTCTCCTGAGTACGGGGATACCACATGTGTGAGACTTTTTGGGAGCCTAGCCGCGTACGGGACCCCGAAAACCAAGCACCGCCTTCAGGCTTTCTAAGGGCGTGAATTTTTGATTTCACTCTTCACTGCCTATCACAGTTTCGGAGACCATGGAATGCCCAGGTGGCACAAAACCCCCCCAAATGACCCCATTTTGGAAAGTAGACACCGCAAGCTATTTGCTGAGAGGTATAGTGAGTATTTTGCAGACCTCACTTTTTGTCACAAAGTTTTGAAAATTGAAAAAAGAAAAAAAAATGTTTTTTCTTGTCTTTCTTCATTTTCAAAAACAAATGAGAGCTGCAAAATACTCACCATGCCTCTCAGCAAATAGCTTGGGGTGTCTACTTTCCAAAATGGGGTCATTTGGGGGGGGGGTTTGTGCCACCTGGGCATTCCATGGCCTCCGAAACTGTGATAGGCAGTAAAGAGTGAAATCAAAAATTTTCACCCTTAGAAATCCTGAAGGCAGTGATTGGTTTTCGGGGTCCCGTACGCGGCTAGGCTCCCAAAAAGTCCCACACATGTGGTATCCCCATACTCAGGAGAAGCAGCTAAATGTATTTTGGGGTGCAATTCCACATATGCCCATGGCCTGTGTGAGCAATATATCATTTAGTGACAACTTTATGAAAAAAAAAAAAAAAGTGTCACTTTCCCGCAACTTGTGTCAAAATATAAAATATTCCATGGACTCAATATGCCTCTCAGCAAATAGCTTGGGGTGTCTACTTTCCAAAATGGGGTCATTTTGGGGGGTTTTGTGCCACCTGGGCATTCCATGGCCTCCGAAACTGTGATAGGCAGTGAAGAGTGAAATCAAAAATTTACACCCTTAGAAATCCTGAAGGCGGTGATTGGTTTTCGGGGCCCCGTACGCGGCTAGGCTCCCAAAAAGTCCCACACATGTGGTATCCTCATACTCAGGAGAAGCAGCTGAATGTATTTTGGGGTAAAATTCCACATAGGCCCATGGCCTGTGTGAGCAATATATCATTTAGTGACAACTTTTTGTAAATATTTTTTTTTTTTTTGTCATTTTTCAATCACTTGGGACAAAAAAAATAAATATTCAATGGGTTCAACATGCCTCTCAGCAATTTCCTTGGGGTGTCTACTTTCCAAAATGGGGTCATTTGGGGGGGTTTTGTACTGCCCTGCCATTTTAGCACCTCAAGAAATGACATAGGCAGTCATAAACTAAAAGCTGTGTAAATTACAGAAAATTTACCCTAGTTTGTAGACGCTATAACTTTTGCGCAAACCAATAAATATACGCTTATTGACATTTTTTTTACCAAAGACATGTGGCCGAATACATTTTGGCCTAAATGTATGACTAAAATTTAGTTTATTGGATTTTTTTTATAACAAAAAGTAGAAAATATCATTTTTTTTCAAAATTTTCGGTCTTTTTCCGTTTATAGCGCAAAAAATAAAAACCGCAGAGGTGATCAAATACCATCAAAAGAAAGCTCTATTTGTGGGAAGAAAAGGACGCAAATTTCGTTTGGGTACAGCATTGCATGACCGCGCAATTAGCAGTTAAAGCGACGCAGTGCCAAATTGGAAAAAGACCTCTGGTCCTTAGGCAGCATAATGGTCCGGGGCTCAAGTGGTTAAACCTCCTTTCATGGAAATCTGCAGATATCAATTCAATCTCTCAATTATCTTCTAGTACAACTTTTCGCTTCTTCCAAGACCTATACTTGACCAATTTCATACCAAGATCTACGTTTTACAAATATCTCCAAATATAACACGCCTTACAACATGTACAACGCCTGCTGGAACATATTGATTCTCCCCAAACTAACTGCAAAGGACTTTCACCTTTTTACTTCCTCTTATCTACTTCTCCACCTACTGAAAAAAGCTCCACATTATGTACTTGGGACCGTGCTCTCTCCTTTATGTCTTCCTCAGATACCAGGCAAGCCGCATCGCTCTTAACTTTAACATACTCCTGTTGCATTTTACATTGGTAATCTTCTCAGAAACTCCTGCATGACTGGTACTTCACACCCTCCAAACTAGTGAAGATCTACCCAGAACATTCTCCCCTTTGCTGGAGACAGTGTGGGGAGCCAAGTACATTAACCCAGGGATCTTCAAACTATGGCCCTCCAGCTGTTGTGGAACTACACATCCCATGAGGCATTGTAAAACTGACATTGACATTCACAGACTTGACTAGGCATGATGGGAATTGTAGTTCCTGAACAACTGGAGGGCCATAGTTTGAAGACCCCTGTATTAACCCATATCTGGTGGCACTGCCCTATCATCCAAGCCTTTTGGTCCAGAGTATTCTTGCTAATTACTGTTATTACAGGGACCCAGAGATCACCTAACCCTAAATCTGATTTACTAGGCTTATACACGAATTCCTGGCCAACCAACTTCCACCCCATAATCACACACATCTTCATAGCAGCCCGATTAACTATTGGCCGAAACTGGGAACTTTCTATACCCCCCCCCCCCCCCCGACTATACTTCCTTTATTCTAACTCTCAATGAGCATGCCTTCTATGAATACTCCTTCGCTAGAGCTTACCTATTAATATCCAAATTTAAACGCCACTGGACCCCATGGCTTAATCATCCTAACTGCTCCCTCCAAACCTAATTAGATACACCGTACTATGATGATCACCCCAGAACCACACCTGGAGCTCAGTTCTAAGCCTAGATACTAGATACTATATAGGCAAAGTAATTATGTACCCCACTTAAGATAAATCATGCCAACCTCTCATAACCCCTACCCCCCCTCCACACACACACATCTTCCCCATCATTCCCCCTCCGCTTCCTCCCCTCTCCTCTGTTCCTTCTCTTTCTTCCCCCCAGGCCTTCTCTAGGTCACTTCTGGTCAATATATATCTCTTCATACTCAATTATATGTTATGGTTTTACAACTACTTGTTAATGGTATTGATATGTTTAACAATGTATTAATATTTCTTCCTTAATTTTATCCTCAATACATAAATATTGAAACTAAATGTCAGCAGCTACAGTATTTGTAGCTGATGACTTTTAATTTATTCGTGGGGAGGGAGGAACAACTTTTTAATTTCCTGGCCTATGTTTTAGGCATGTTCATTCATTCATTTCATATAGAGTGAATCAGGAACGTGGAATGATTCTTTGGATAATGATAAAGTTTTATAAAACCTGGCATGCAGATGGCTGTAATATTAAGTTTACATAGACTGAAATTTATGGGGAAAACTTGAAAACTTTATTTTCCCTCCAGATTTGACCTGCACTAATGTTGGCACTCGGAATGTGAAGATGAACACGCTAGTTCAACTTTATGGAAAACAAGTAAGGCAAAGATTAGGAAAGCATAAGTAAACACATAGACAGTGTATTCTTTTTCACCTTTCAGGCAAGAACATTCTTCTTGCAACTCAGGGCCCTCTGTTGAAGTGGAAGACATTGCTGGGAAAACATTGCTGGGATGCAATATAACAGTGAGAACAGATTCAGATCAAAAAAAGGTCTACTTAAAGACAGTACATATGCTAGCCCCAGGGTATTTGAAATATTTATACTTTGCTACATTTTTAATCTTTAAGAGATTCTGAGTACTCTGTTTTTGCTCTCTGTGCTTTGTGCTTTGCATCTGCCAGATATCAAGAATGTTTCAGAAGCTGAACAAACAAAAAAAGAAAATGATTTGGCACTGCTACTGAAGAAATAAATGGTTGGATATTATAAAAATAATAATAACAGCACAAAAGATTATTTAACAGCCTGCACCCAGCACATTGAGCTTACAGTTATGTAATTTTAGGGATAGCGAGGAAAAGGGATTTTAATGGTGCCATAACACATACATTTTATTAAAATATATCCTTTATTTAATTTAAAATTATTAAAAATGGGGGCATGCACTTGCTCTCAAATAGAACATTTATTAAAAGGAGTTTTATATATAACACACACGTACAGTATACAGATATTATTCTATTCCAATGCTTGTTGCTGGACATGTTTTGCTTTTCTGCTTCTTCAGAAGCTGTAAAGCATGTGTAACTATAAAAGATACAATCAACACCATTACCAGAACAAACAATTTCTACATACATATATTTGCATATACAAATCTTGCCCAACTGACAACCACATACAATATATGGTATATATGTATACACAAGAAACCAATAACAATTAATGAACTACATTAATCTCAATGAGAGTCTGACCGCACTGCAGAAAGATGCAAGGCCAAGGAACACTCACCATCTGTGTTAACCCAAATTACTCGAATGCAGTGGCGGCTGGTGCTCAATATTTGGGGGGGCTGAAAACCAACGCCACCTTCCTCCCCACCTGCAGAAGACGGACAAGAGGGTGGAGATCCCCCCGCAGAAGAGGGACAGAGAGGCGGCGATCACCCCCCCTGCACGGGAGATGGATGGGAAGGTGGCGATCAGAGGCCTCCTTACCTTTGGAGGCAGATGAGGAGGACCTGGGGCAGGGCTGCTTTCAAACAGGAAGTGGGTCCTGAGACCCGATTGGCCTAAGGCTCCCTGGCCAATCAGATCTCAGGACCCACTTCCTGATTGGGCGGGAGGAGAATCAGGGAGACAATAGCACACAACTGGGTGGGCTCAGGGTGCAGCGTTCTGCGCCCTGAGCCCATCCTTTTTTGAAGCCAATTAGAGTCTCAGGCTTTAATTATGTGCTTCAAAAAAAAGAAACCCCATTGAAATCCATGTGTCTGGTACCCTGCATGTAGATTAGGGGTCGGGTGCATGGATTAGTGGGCTGCTCGAATGGGCATTGCTAAATCACTATAATTGGTAGTATAGTTAGTATAGTATAGTATAGTTATGTAGTTCTCTCTTTTAACCTTTCACGTCTGCCTAAGATGGCATTATCTTGGTAAAGATGAATGAGTATGTATAACACGGAAAGTATTTAATTTACTAGCACAGAACATTTTATCCTGTAGGTTTAGAAATGTATCCAGACATTTCTTATGAAAGCCAAATGTGAAAATATAGTGCCTATATTTATATTCAATTTACAGTCTTACAGGGGAATGAAAGTGTTCCTAAACCCACAACAGTAAAATCAGTCTGTATATGCAGTAAAGCATGCTTGTTATACTCACTATGGAACCTAAGGGGTTAATTCTTCACATTGTGTAAAAAGGCTGTTTGATCCTGTCTTCTCTGATTCTCCCTGTCTTCCACAGTCCCCAAAACCATCTTCTGATAGAACAGAGCCTTGGAAAAAAGCTGCACATGCTCAGTTTGGTGTGTATTGCTAGAGAGTTTTTTTTTTCTTGGGAGAGTGCATGGTATCAGCACAGGGCCAATCAGCACTGTCCAGACAAAGGGTCAGGGGTCATGCAGCCTCAAAGGAAAATCAGGGGAGAATGAAAACTGCTCCTACAAGCTTTAACCAGACACTGATAGAAGTAACAAGACTGCTATATACTGCTGATGAGAAAAGGTATTTAGCAATTTATGTTTACTAAAACTATTGCATTTCCATGTTCTGTGTACTTTGGGAGACCAGATATAGTGAATGCAGAGTCCTGGGTTTAGTAAAACTTTAAAGTCTGCTCACATAATTTGTAATAAAAACATCTTTGCCAACCACTTTGCATATCATTTTATATATACTGTAAATCTGTACTTGCCAAATATGCTGCAGAAATCTCCCTCTACTAAGTCTGGCTGCAGCCATTTTAACTGTGGGCAGCTGAAGCTGCTGCCTGTTCACTTCCTGGATTTACACAGACACACAAAGGCACACCTTCAGCTCTGCAGCCCTGCAGCTCTGATTGGCCCTCTTATGACTCATCCCCCCTCCCTTCCAGGCAAACTCTCACAAGAGAGAGAAAGAGAAAGCTGTGCATGATGTCATAAGCCTAGGCTTTTTACCAGACAAGAAACAGGAAGTGGGCTGTATAAGGTATTTACTGGCAGAAACAAAATGCTTTACTATCCAAAGTTAAAACAACAAGAAGGGCAAAAGATTTAATAGATGGAAATATGAAAAAATTACTGAAGGTCCGCTTTAACTAAGCTACCTGCTCCATTATAATGGAGCAGGAAAATATTAGTAGTGGTGTGCACCACATTAACTAAGCAAATAGACCTGTTTCAGGTCTATCTGTGCCAGTTTCTATTTCAGCGTTAATTAAAGTGGTTGTAAACCCTGTTACACCACTTTTACCCTACAGGTAAGCCTATAATAAGGCTTACCTGTAGGTACTAGAAATATCTCCTAAACCTGCACGGTTTAGGAGATATTTACCATATACGCTTGTGCCGACATCATTAACGCATGCACACTGAAGAAAGAGCACGATTGTGCGGTTTCTATAGGGCCTGTTGCCATGACCGCCAGAATATGTGTGCATGCGCGGGAGTGATGTCACGCATGTGCGGGGACATCGCAGGCTTAGTTTGCAGGTAAGTGGCACATAATGGGCAAGTATGTAATGCATACTATCCCATTATCCTTTTACTTTGCAGGGAACAAAAGAGGAAGTAAAACCCATCAGGGTTTACTTCCTCTTTAACAGAGGGAATATGACAGTTTTCCATATAGAATACTGCCGCATATTCCTGTCAGGTCTGTTTTGTAGACAGCTGGCATTCCTCTCTCTGACTACGCACTGATTACACTAGACAAGGGGATGGCAGAGAGATCGGCGCATTGCATCTCTGGCTCTTGCATTCTCTGTGCTGCCTGCTGTCACAGCATAACAGAGAACTGATCGCTTCTAATTAACACAGGGGCTTGCACCCCTTTTTTTCATTAAGGCTGGGTTTGCACTTACACATTGCTGTGCACATCACATGCGATGTCTGTGCAATGCAAATTCAGCCATACAGTTTGTATGGCTAAAATCGCATTTGCACCAAATTGGTGCAGGACCCTTTTTTTGTCCGCACTGGAATTCCGTCTGATTTCAAAGTTCGCACTGTGTTCTGCAAGCTGATTTGGGGGTGTCATTAACTTTATATTGAAAATTTTGTGCATGACGTGCAGATGGAGAGGAGAGGATCTTAGGAACTCAATTACATGTCTGCCCAGAAAAACAAAATCACTTATTGCACAAGTAAGGAAGGCACCTGGGAACCCTTTGACTGTGAGGTTTATTTACTAATGCTAGAGAGTGCAAAATCAGACTCACGTCTGCATAGAAACCAATCAGGTTCCAGGTTTTATTGCCAAAGCTTAATTGAACAAGCTGAAGTTAGAAGCCGATTGGTTTCTATGCAGAAGTGAATCTGATTTTGCACCCTCCAGCTTTAGTAAATAAACCCCTATATGCAGGGAGGTGTTACTGACTAGGGGTTTATTTACTAAAGCTAGAGAGGGCAAAATTTGTCACAATTCTGTAGAGAAACCAATCAGCTTCTAACCTCAGCTTGTTTAATTAAGTTTTAGCAATAAAACTTGGAAGCTGGTTCCTCTGCAGAATTATGACAACTTTTTCCCTCTCTAGCTTTAGCAAATAAACCCCTTAGCAACATTATGTGTGATAGCTAGGGATGAGCCCGATGTTCAAGTTGAACGTAAGTTCGACTCGAACATCGGGTGTTCGCCGAATAGCGAACAATTTGGGGTGTTTGCGGCAAATTCGAAAGCCACGGAACACCCTTTAAAAGTCTATGGGAGAAATCAAAAGTGCTAATTTTAAAGGTTTATATGCATGGTATTGTCATAAAAAGTGTTTGGGGACCTGGGTCCTGCCCCAGGGGACATGCATCAATGCAACAAAAAAGTTTTAAAAACTAACTTTTTTTGGGAGCAGTGATTTTAATAATGCTTAAAGTGAAACAATAAAAGTGAAATATTCCTTTAAATTTCGTACCTTGGGGTTGTCTATAGTATGCCTGTAAATTGGCACGTTTCCCGTGTTTACAACAGTCCCTGCACAAAATGACATTTCTAAAGGAACAAAAGCCATTTAAAAGTACTCGCGGCTATAATGAATTGTTGGTCCCGGCAATACACATAAAAGTCATTGAAAAAAATGGCATGGGATTCCTCCACAGTCCATTACAAGGCCCTTTGGGTCTGGTAAGAATAATAAGGGGAACCCCGAACCAAAATGTAAAAAAAAAAAATTGTGTGGGGGTCCCCCCAAATTCCATACCAGGCCCTTCTGGTTTGGTATGGATATTAAGGGGAACCCAGCACCAAAATTTTTTAAAAAAATGGCGTGAGGGTCCCCCTCAAAATCCAAACCAGACCCCACGCCAAAATTAAAAAAAAAAATGGTGTGGGGGTCCCACCAAAAATCCATACCAGACCCTTATCCGAGCACGCAACCTGGCAGGCCGCAGGAAAAGAGGGGGGATGAGAGAGCACCCCCCTCCTGAACCGTACCAGGCCACATGCTCTCAACATGGGGAGGGTGCTTTGGGGTAGCCCCCCCAAAGCACCTTGTCCCCATGTTTATGGGGACAAGAGCCTCATCCCCAAAACCCTTGCCCGGTGGTTGTGGGGGTCTGTGGGCGGGGGGGCTTATCGTAATCTGGAAGCCCCCTTTAACAAGGGGACCCCCAGATCCTGGCCTCCCCCCTGTGTGAAATGGTAACGGGGTACAAATGTACCCCTACCATTTCACAAAAAAAGTGTCAAAATGGTAAAAATGACAAGACATGGCTTGGGACAAGTGTATTCAGTGTATTTCTTACACTGAACTTCTGCTATGATCAATAACATCCAGTCAAAACCCAGAAAAGTCACCACATGACTACAGCATGCCCAATCATGCTGAGGTGTGGAGCAGCCAATCCTGGGTGAGCTGGAGAAGAAAGGAGGAGGGGATCTGAAGAACAGAGAATGTCTCTCTCAGGCTTGTGCATAAGATATATAAATTACCTGTCACTCACAGCAAGGGGGAGAAATGGACTCCTATTTCTCTGTGTGTCTGTTTTTATCTCACTGAAAAAAGATAAGAGGATTGCTCAGAGCTGGATTAACTCTTCGTAGAAAGACTGGGCACAGATGATATGAAATCCTATACTGTACAAGTTACAAGCCTAAATTTAAAAAAAAAAATCGGGTTCACATCCACTTTAAGGCTTTTATAAATGTAAAAGTTTGCAAATATGTCATTATGTTCTAGAAATATCTTTCTTGCAATATTCTCACTCAGTCTTAGAAATATGTCAGGTCTCTTTTAAATAAAATAATAGAATTACTGTATGTAATTAGTACCACAGCTTAGTACAAATTGTACCGTCTTTTTGTTGATAAAGCAATACACATGCCATATCATATTAAGGACATAAGCAAGATCCAGTATGAGCCTCCTTGGAGAAGTTGCAGTTGTTACAAAATTTCACAGTAGGAATTTACTTCCATTGGGACTGCAATCCAGCATACCATCTATTAAGTACCAGCACAACAAGACAGTAAGGCGGGATGCTCTCTGTCATACTGAACCCGGTTGTTAATTTAGTTTATTAGTAGGATTATAATTACTAAGGGGGGAGTTAACAGCCGGCACCATCTGACTTTCCGAACCCAGTATGCAAAACCAATTTTTAGTACAGTGAGCTGTGTGATAGAATCTCCTGTGGCTTTTTTTAATTAGAATGCATAATGAGTGTTTTCCTGTGGGGTCCTAGGAGGGTTATTATTGAGAAGGCCTCTCCTTCCTTGGTGCAATCAAGAATCATTACGATGTTACAGAGCAGCAAGTCTGAAATGCAATTAAAGAGTTGCATCTGGGTTATTCCTTGCTGTGTGTTCTTTTTATTTGTAGAACAATTATTACTTTGGTAATAATAGAATGATTGAACCTTACTCAGCCATTTAAAATGCATTGACTCGATCATTACCAATTGATCAAGTTTCTTTAAGGCTCCTCTAGATGAGAGAGGGTGACCAGAGAGGAAAACTTTGCATAAAATCACTCTAATAATTTAAAAGTTGCATTTCAATCTATCCAGTGGGCATCCTAATAATCAGAAATAGTAAATCACCTTTGGCATAGATTTTCAGGGGTTTCTTTTGCCTTTGAGAACAACTTTTTCTTAGAACTTTTTAAAAAATCTTTTTTTTTTGCTAGAAAATTACTTAGAACCCCCAAACATTATTTATATATTTTCTAACACCCTAAAGAATAAAATGGCAGTCGTTGCAATACTTTATGTCACACTGTATTTGCGCAGCTGTCTTACAAGCGCACTTTTTTGGGGAAAAAATACACTTTTTTGAAATAAAATAAAAAAGAAGACAACAGTAAAGTTAGCCCAATTGTTTTTATATTGTGAAAGATAATGTTATGCCAAGTAAATTGATACCCAACATGTCATGCTTCAAAATTGCGCCCACTCGTGGAATGGCGACAAAATTTTACCCTTAAAAATCTCCATAGGCGATATTTAAATATTTCTACATGTTTATAGTTACAGAGGAGATCTAGGGCTAGAATTATTGCGCTCATTCTAACGATCGTGGCGATACCTCACATGTGTGGTTTGAACACTGTTTTGATATGCGGGCGTGACTTACGTATGCGTTCACTTCTGCACGCGAGCTTGGCGGGGCGCTTTACTTTTTTTTTCTTATTTATTTTACTTTTTATTTTTTATTTTTACACAGTCCTTTTAAAAAAAAAAATTGGGTCACTTTTTTTCCTATTTCAAGGAATATAAATATCCCTTGCAATAGAAAAAAGTATAATAGGACCTGTTAAATATGATATCTGGGGTCAAAAAGACCTCAGATCTCATATTTACACATAAATGCAAAAAAAACCACCAACAACAAAAAATGATGGCCCTCCAATGCTATGGAGCTGAGTGGGGGCCATCTTTCCCTCACTCTGTATCCAGGCAGTGAGGGGACAGGTATTGGATCGTCTCCACTACTACTGATGGTAAATCCGCCGCTGAGACCACTTTTATCTGAAAGAGGTCCGCTGGCCATTTTTAAAAATAGCTAGCTGCTGCCATAACAGAGGTATTTAACATCAAAATAGCGATGTATAACGATGGCGGGGGCGGTCCTTAAGTTGTTGATGTGTTTTAGCAAATTATAGTTTGTTCCAATTCTTAAAAACACGGTAAACATGAACTGTAAGCAGATATAAAAGGCACAAATGTATTGATTTAGTCTATCTTGCAAACCATTGTCCTGAGTAGTAGTTGATCATCATTGTCCTTGCCTGAAATGTCTAATGTTGTCTTTCCTTCGAATGTTTTCTCTGTGCTCTGTTTTCACATTTGTCTCTGATTGATACTTTTGAACTATGGTGTTGAAGAAGACTCTTGAAAGTCCCTTGGATGGCAAGAAGATCAAACCAGTCAATCCTGAAGGGGATCAACCCTAAATATTCACTGGAAGGACAGATCCTGAAGCTTAACTTGCATACTTTGGCCACCTAATGCAGAGAGAGGACTCATTGAAAAAGACCCTGATGGGAAACATGGAAGGAATAAGGTAAAGAGGACGACAGAAAACAAGATGGATAAGTAGCATCATCGAAACAATGAAGATGGAGTTAAGCAAGCTCCGGGCGGCAGTGGAGGACAGAAAAGCCTGGCGCACTATGGTCCATGAGGTCACGAAGAAACGGACATGACTAAATGATTGAACAACAACAACCCCTGGAAAGAAAAACTCTGGCTACACCTGCTAACTACAGATTAGTCTTCTGGCAGCCTCCTGTCGGGCCATTGTCTTCACAGACAGTGAATATTGCTAGTGTTTAGCAATAATCACATTTAAAACCCGGCATGCTGGTTGTACCCAAGTTGATTGTTCAATCAACTTGGTACATTCAGCCTGCCTATACACGGTACGAATGTTGACCAGTTCCTGCTGAACTGGCCGAGATTTGAACCGTGCTTGGCCTGCCTAACACAGGAGGTGTGTTACTGGCCAGATCACCAGGTGAATACAGAAGGGAAAAAAGACAAAAAAAGAAAATTAAGGCAGCAACCACATTTAATGATTGTTAACCACTTGCCAACCAGCCACCGCCATTAAAATGCTGCATGTTGGCACATTCCCACAAATCGCCGTAGGTGTATGTCGGCACCTTTAAGGGCGATAGCAGGGGGGGTGGGACTGACTGGAGGAGGAGACATATCGCTGTTCCTAATCACTAGGAACAGCAGATCTGTCTCTCCTCCTCTGTCAGAACAGGGATCTGTCTGTTTACATTGACAGATCCCCATTCTGTCTCTTGTGCCCGCGATCATTGGTGATCGCAAGACGGGGTCATCTTGAGTAAGTGCAGATGATTTATGTAGCATTTACTTGGCTGAGAAAACTCCTCCTCCTCTCTTGAACATTTCTGGAATGTATGACATAATTTTGGCTTAAGCCAGAAACCAGAAAGTAACAGAAGATATGCAAAAAGAAAGATAGTTTAAAACAAGTAAATATAATACACCTTCCTATCTATTAACTAATGCTCGCAAAGTAGAACTAAAGGCAAACCTTCTTTCTTTTTTTTTTCCATTTTGGAGT
Organism: Lithobates septentrionalis; assembly: GCA_037952835.1. NCBI lineage: Eukaryota > Metazoa > Chordata > Amphibia > Anura > Ranidae > Lithobates > Lithobates septentrionalis. The sequence continues at coordinate 3,579,531 of JBBDGP010000812.1, forward strand.
AAGGTAGGGTTTAACATCTATCAGGTTTTTTTTTGCTTTTTCATTGTGGAGATTTCCCTTCACTTCCTGATCAATAACCAAAATAGGAAGTTAAAGGAAATCCCTCCAAAGTGTGGGAATCCCTGGTTATCACCAGGGTCACCAGAACTAGTGTCCACATTGGAAGATTTGGACATCCCAAAATCCGTTTTTTTTTTTTTCACATTCGATGATAATGGTAGACATGAATTTCCATAACAGGGGCACAGGCAGCAATAAAACCTTTCAGGTGTTTTAATCTTTCTCCTCCATCCAAAAAAAACTTTTGCCTTTAGTTAAGTCTAGTATGCCTCAAGGCTTGGGCACTGGGATGCGTGACAAGTCTCCTAGAGACAATTATCTTGGTATATGATCCAGAAGGTAGGAAATCAATGATCTGAGGTTAAGTTCTGGGCAGGTGGCGATCAAAGGATTATTCTAAAAATCAAGCATGGTCAAGGCTTGCAGTGCTCAAAGGATGAGTCTGCATTCAATGGATTTAAAGCAAGGGTCAAGACAGGCAGCGTTCAGAGAGAGAATCCATTGTGCATTGAGAACCACTTTAATGCTGCTACTACTACTACTACTACTATTACTACTACTACTATTCAGAGCACTGACCGGCGGGTGGTTTGTTTGCTGCCCCCCCAAAAAATGGAGCACCAGCCGCCACTGTCAGGAGGTGTACTGACCTTCTGATATAGGTGTTGATTTACTAAAGGCAAACAGACTTTTTTGCTAGCACACGATTGGATGATGGAAGTCAGCAGAGTTTCTGCTCATTTACTAAGCTCTGGAGCAACTGCTCTTGCAGAGTGCAACTGTACTTTGCAAAGTGCACAGTCTATTTGCCTGTAGTAAATCAACTCCATAGTATCACATTTTGACAGCTGATGTCTTCCTAGCTTTGGTACAGATGTACAGATGGGTATTGGCTATGTAGCATACTTACAACTGATGTTTCAAGGCATTGTGCTGACATCATGAGGCACACAGTTCTTAGATCCTTTCTACTATTCAGCAAACAACAATTATATCAGGGGAGGAAGTTAAGTGCTGTAACACGTAGCATCTGTCAAGGTCACTGGGCAAAGCAGACTCTCTGTAAGTCCCTTCTCCCACAGACCGATCATTTCTCAATATTTGTGTCTTTCATCTTGTCATTATGGTATTGAACCTGTCCCGGGGTAAAGTGTTACACTGTCATTGATTGCAACTGCTCCCTAATTTGTGTATTGATTTCTAAATAAAGCCAGCTTCTTCCTCTTCTCCCGGAGGGAGCAAAACTAACACTGCTTCTTCATAAATATGTCTTACACAAGAGCCTGCCAATGCTTTCTCAAGACTCAGACGCGCTGCTCCTGTAATGATTATATTCCTGTGTTGGTTAGCTGTGCTCCAGATGTCATTGTATTGGTGTCCAAAACCACCGGGTGCCACATTAACCCTCCTTCTTGGCATTAGGCTCCATTGTGCTGCAGACTTGGCTACCGCGATTCGAGAGGCAGCTTGGTTTTATTCCAAAGGACTTTTTACTGTGAACTTCGCATTAAGTAGTCTGACATCTTCATTACTCAAGAAGCTTTTCATTTTTGGTTATGCTTTATACAGTGGTTTGAATCCCGACCATGACACCATCTGCCTGGAGTTTGCATGTTCTCCCTGTGCCTGCGTGGGTTTCCCCAGGGTACTCCGGTTTCCTCCCACATTCTAAAGACATGCTGATAGGTTAATCAGATCCTGTCTAAATTGGCCCTAGTATGTATGAATGTGTGTTAGGGACCTTAGGTTGTAAGCTCCTTGAGGGTAGGGACTGATGTGAATGTACAATGTATATGTAAAGCGCTGCGTAAATTGACAGCGCTATATAAGTACCTGAAATAAATAAATACCAATGGTTACATGTACCACAAGAGAAACTTTAGACAAGTGCAGCAGGTAATCTACTAATTAGGCCTCATGCACATTTGAGCTCCTAAGTGCCTGATTCACTGATGTTTGACTTTTTTTTTTCCTGCCCCTAAATGTCCCTCTGGATGTTTTGGCCAACTCAGCTAGACGCCTTTCTCCTGGCAGCAGAAAATACTCTTGCTGCTTGAAAATGCGGTATCGCATTTAGACAGGTTTAGATGCATCAATCACTTGGGCGTTAAAGGGGTTGTAAAGGCAGAAGTTTTTTTATCTTAATGCATAGGATAAAAAACCTTCTGTGTGTAGCAGCCTCCCCAGCACTCCCATAATACTTACCTGAGCTCCATCTCTCTCCAGTGATGTCCATGAGTGTCTTAGCCATCGGGGACTCTCCTCCATTGGCTCCCTGTCAATCAAAGTCAGTTAGCCAATCAGGGGAGAGAGGGGGCGGGGCTGGGGTCGGGCTCTGTGTCTGAATGGACACACGGAGCTGTGACTTGGCTCAGATGCCCCCATAGTTTGTTTGAAATCTTTGCACATTTATAAAAAAAAAAAAAATCCCATGTACATAAGTATTCACAGCCTTTGGTCAATACTTTGTTGAAGCACCTTTGGCAGCAATTACAGCCTCAAGTCTTTTTGATTATGATGCTACAAGCTTGGTACACCTATTTTTGGGCAGTTTCTCCCATTCTTCTTTGCAGGACCTCTCAAGCTCCATCAGGTTGGATGGGGAGAGTCAGTGCACAGCCATTTTCAGATCTCTCCAGAGATGTTCAATCAGGTTCAAGTTGTGGCTCTGGCTGGGCCACTCAAGAACATTCGCAGAGTTGTCCTGTAGCCACTCCTTTGTTATCTTGGCTGTGTGCTTAGGGTCCTTGTCCTGTTGGAAGATGAACCTTCGCCACAGTCCTAGGTCCAGAGCGCTCTGGAGCAGAATCATCAAGAATGTCTCTGTACATTGCTGCATTCATCTTTCCCTCAATTCTAACTAGTCTCCCAGTTCCTGCTGATAAAAAACATCCTCGCAGCATAATGCTGCCATCACAATGCTTCACTGTAGGGATGGTGATGAGTGGTGCCTGGTTTACTCCAGACATGACGCCTGCCATTCAGGCCAAAGAGTTCAATCTTTGTTTCATTACACCAGAGAATTTTGTTTCTCATAGTCTGAGAGTCCTTCAGGTGCCTTTTGGCAAACTCCAGGCAGGCTTTCATGTGCCTTTTTACTGCGGAGTGGCTTCCGTCTGGCCCTCTACAATACAGGCCTGATTTAGAGGATTCTGGATGATTCTCCTCTCTCCACAGAGAAACACTGAAGCTCTGTCAGAGTGACCATCAGGTTCTTGGTCACCTTCCTGACTAAGGCCCTTTTCCCCCCCGATTGCTCAGTTTGGCTCAGCGGGCCGCTCTAGGAAGAGTCCTGCTAGTTCCAAACTTCTTCCATTTGTGGATAATGGAGGCCACTGTGCTTATTGGGACCTTCAATGCTGCAGACATTTTTCCGTACCCTTTCCCAGATCTGTGCCTCAATACAATCCTGTCTCGGAGGTCTACAGACAATTCCTTGGACTTCATGGCTTGGTTTGTGCTCTGACATGCACTGTTAACTGTGGGACCTTATATAGACAGGTGTGTGCCTTTCTAAATCATGTCCAATCACCTGAATGTACCACAGGTGGACTCCAATCAAGTAGTAGAAACATCCCAAGGATGATCAGTGAAAACAAGATGCACCTGAGCTCAATTTTGAGTGTCGTGGCAAAAACTGTAAATACTTATGTACATGTGATTTTTTTCCATCTTTTATTTTTAATAAATTTGCAAAAATTTTAAACAAACGTCTGTCACGTTGTCATCATGAGGTATTGTTTGTAAAATTTTGAGGAAAATAATGAATTTAATTCATTTTGGATTAAGGCTGTAACATAACAAAATGTGGAAATTGTTAAGCGCTTTGAATATTTTCTGGATGCACCGTATATCAGTTATTAAAGTGTATCAAACCCTAGAAATAAAAATGTAATATATTGCAGCTTACCATTTGGTAGATGTGGTAGATGCATTATTAGCATTCTTCTTTCACGCTTGTTTGCCCTTTATTTTATCTGGTAATTCTGCCGGTGACACGCTTCAGGATCTTTCACATGAGCCATGGTAAAAGTGTGGGTGGGTAGGTCCTGGTTTTACTGCCCTCACCTGACCACCCACCTAATATTACAGCCAGATGTGTCTGTATGCATGTCACAGCCACTATGCATTGATTTGTGAAAGTGGCAATTTTAACTGGGCAAGCCAATCCAATCGTTCTTAAAGTGATTTAATGCATTAAGGTGAAAAATCTTAGTGGAGACTGGGAGCCAGGCCTTCTCATCCAACATCAGTTCCTGACCTCACAAATGCGCTTCTGGAAGAATGGTCAAACATTCCCATAGACACACTCCTAAACCTTGTGGACAGCCTTCCCAGAAGAGTTGAAGCTGTTATAGCTGCAAAGGGTAAACCAACTCAATATTGAACCCTACAGACTAAGACTGGGGTGCCAATAAAGTTCACATGCGTGTAAAGGCATACTTTTGACAATATAATGTATATGTATATTTGACAGATTTTTTTAGTTATTTATTGGGGATTAATATTTATTTATTTAACCACTTAAGGACTGAGCCTTTTTCTAAGATTTGGTGTTTACAAGTTAAAAACATTTTTTTTTGCTAGAAAATTACTTAGAACCCCCAAACATTATATATTTTTTTTCAAACACCCTAGAGAATAAAATGGCGGTTGTTGCAATACTTTCTGTCACACTGTATTTGCGCAGCGGTCTTACAAGCGCAGTTTTTTTTGAAAAGTACACTTTTTTGAGTTAAAAATAAGACAACAGTAAAGTTAGCCCAAATTTTTTTTTATATTGTGAAAGATAATGTTATGCCGAGTAAATTCATACCCAACAAGTCATGCTTCAAAATTGCGCCCGCTCGTGGAATGGCGACAAACTCTTACCCTTACAAATCTCCGTAGGCGATCTTTAAAAAATTCTACAGGTTGCATGTTTAGACTTACAGAGGAGGTCTAGGGCTAGAATTATTGCTCTCGCTCTACCTCACATGTGTAGTTTGAACACCGTTTTCATATGCGGGCACTGCTCACGTATGAGTTCACTTCTGCATGCAAGCTCGGTGGGACAGAGCGCGTTTAAAATATTTTTTTTTTTTATTTATTTTACCTTTTATTTTATTTTTTTCACTGTTCTTTAAAAAAAATGGTGTCACTTTTATTCCTATTACAAGGAATGTAAACATCCCTTGTAATAGAAAAAAGCATGACAGATATGGGGTCAAAAAGACCTCAGATCTCATATTCACACTAAAATGCAATAAAAAAAAAAATACATTTTATGTCATTTGAAAAAAAAAAATAATAATAAAATGTCCCTTTAAGAGCTATGGGTGGAAGTGAAGTTTTGACGTCACTTCCGCCCTGCAGTGGTATGGAGACAGGGGAGGGCCATCTTCCCCTCACTAGTCTCCATGCCAAGCCAGGGACAGGACACGATCGCCTCCGCCACTCCCGACGGCTCCAGTAAGCGGCGGAGGGCACCGGAGAGCGGTGGGGGGGCCCTTTCCCGCCGCCAATAAAAGTGATCCGCCACAGAGACCACTTTTATCTGAAAGCGGAACACTCACTGAAGAAGAGGATACTAGCTGCTGTCATAACAACGGTTACCCCTCTTTAAAGTAGCGACGTAAAATGACGGCGGGCAGTCCGTAAGTGGGACGTTTGTGAATTTACATTATTTTTGATTTCAGGAACTCAGCAAACATTTATACCCAATTTGGGGGTGATTTTTTTGCCTGCAGCTGAGGTTTTATGGAATCATGCACATACATTTTTCATACGCAGTAGCAACACATGTGCAGGTATAGGTAGGTAGTCAGGTATAGCTAGTTCTAATTAATGATTGCTAAAGATATGTTTGTTCAAGTATTTTATTTAAAGAAACAAAATGTTTCAGTACAAAGGTACAAGTAATAGTGTGAAAGGTACATATGTATAGTAAGTACAACACAACAAAAGCTAAAGCATGCAAAAGACCATGCAGGGTCAAAAAAGGGTACATAGCAAACAGCAAAGGGCGATATTCTTTCAAAAAGCTACACAAATGTAGGCTGTAATCCTAGGCAAAAGCAACTTATTAACAGTCAGGGTAAAAAACAGGTGGGGGTAAGGAGGAGAACATTTACACAGGGCTCCGAACCATACCCAGCTGTTTGGCACTCCAACAGGGGACAATACCAAAGAGCACAGGAGTAATGGAAGACTGTCGATCGGGATGGGCAATGGGGCGTGCTAAGGGAAATGCCTAGCTAGAAGCTCAAGCCAGGGTAGGGAGACTGCAGGGATAGAATAGCAAGGATAGAAATGAGAAAGAAGTAGCAAGGACGGGGGACAAACGTGTAAAGGGACTAAAAAAGGAGCAAAAGAAGGGGAAGGGACGAGGTTGGGAAGAGGTCGGTGGAGGGGTAAGGGGAGGGGGTAGGAAAGGGGAGGGTGGGCAAGGTAACCCCCCTCGGGGAGGATAGAAGAGTGGTGTCAGACTCAAGGGTGGGGTAAAGATAGTTAGCTGGAGATATTATGGTTCAGATTAAGGTTTCATCTAAACCAGGGGGTAGGAAATGGGTTACCAAGGGTTCCAGAGCTTCTTAAATTCAGGAACTTTATCTAACAGCTTCTAACTTGGTGTGAATCCTTGCTTGGGTAATTCTGTGTTTTACCACAAGTAGATCTCCAGGCTTTAGCTATAGTCTGCATGGCAGCAGTTGTGACTTGGTGCAGAAGTTTAAATTGGCGGTGGGTCAAAGACATGGGTTTATTATTCAGAAGAGCCACAGTTGGGTCCCGCGATAGAGATGCGTCAAAAAGTTTCGATAGAATTACAAAAATCTCTAACCATAAAGTTTGCACTATGGGGCAGTCCCACAAAATGTGGAGGTGCGTGCCTGTACCACTACACCTGTGAAAGCAATGGGGTGGGCATTTCAGGAGGAAATTATTAATCCTGGTGGGGACCAGGTACCACCTGGTAAGCACCTTGTAGTTAGTTTCTAAGGAGGCGATATTAGGTGAGGAAAATTTAGTAGCCTGCCAGATGAGTGACCAATCTTCCTGGTCAAGAATGAGGTTAGGAACTCTTTCCCACTTGCCAACATAAGTTTTTTGCCGTGCCTGGGGTTAGAAGATGGGTATAAAGCTCAGAAATTAGCCCATGTTTATGGGGGTCAGATTTGCACAACTGTTCAAAGAGTGTAAAACCTGGGTCTGAGTTACTAAAGCTGTGTTTTATTTAGTGACATGTGTTATGCACATGTCTATTGTTTTTTTTTTATTTAGCTATGTAAAAAAAAGCTTTTATATAAATCTGGAGGATGTATTTGTTTTGATTTGAACAGTGCATGCCGTAGATGAGGAGCGCTTCACTATTTTTGAGTCAATAATAATTCTTTTAAACTAAGAAGTAAATGCAAAGAGGATGCATATACATAATGCAAAATGTAGATACTCAGCTAAATTTCAAAAATCATTTCTTTTCATAAAGCTAAAGTGAAAAGGCAAAGGTTAATTCATTTTTAGCTGTGTATACTGGCAATTTCTGCTTTGTCGTTGTCTAAGTACCTAAAAGTAATACTGCAAATCCATTACCAGCAGGCCAATAGCTTGTTTAAGTGGTATATGCAGCTTTTAGTTACAAGGAATAAGACATTTGTCAACAATACAGCCTAACAATACCGCTGGTTTTAAAAGCTTTGAAACGCATTGGATCTGTTTTCCAAACTTATCCATGCTAATGCCGTTTCCATTTTTTATGAAATCCAGACACAGTTAAATGCGACAAGGCCGGTGACGTTCTGTTTTGCAACACAATTGCATCCGTGTTTTATTTGTTGACTTTTCTATTGGTGTAGAACATTGCTATAAAAAAACAAGTAAATTCTTTGCTCTGAGATGAGCAAGCAAGCCTAGGCAGATCAATAAAATACTTGTAGACCAGCCGAGGCACTGGATAATACCCCACTGTATACATGCACCATTAACCTTTAAGCTTTTCTTTACCTGCTAGTCAAAAGCTGTGAATTGTCTGCAGTACCAACTTATGAAAGTAAATTGTGTTCACAGACACAAGAAGTCCGAACATCACTATAAAAGAACTGCCACTTCTTTGTTGTGCTAATATTATCATACACAGAGATCACAGCAAAGGGAGATGAAAAGTGACCTTTTGAACACAAATACAACAAAAACTTCAATATAATATATTCACTCTGTCTGGAACTATCTACAAAACCTCCTACCAGACACTGACAAGCATTCAAGAAAACACATTTGGTTTTCTGGGAATGAAAACTGACAGGGAAAACTTTCCTGCTGCAATGGAATAATAGAATATACATTCTCAATAATAATTAGGATGTAGACTGCATTTTGCAGATATCCATGACTTATGTCAGCTAGCCACTTCAGCCCCGGAAGATTTAGCTGCTCAATGACCAGGCCATTTTTTGCCATACTTTTTTGCTATAATTAATATCCCACATTTTTTTTCCAAAAAAACAAATTTTTTGCTATAATAAATATCCCCCCAAAATGTAAAAAAACAAATTTCTTCCTCAGTTTAGGCCGATATGTATTCTTCTACATATTTTTGGTAAAAAAAAACGCAATAAGCGTATATTGATTGGTTTCCACAAAAGTTATAGCGTCCACAAAATAGGGGATATATTTATGGCATTTTTATTATTATTTTTTTTTTTTTACTAGTAATAGTGGCGATCTGTGATTTTTATCGGGATTGCGATATTGCGGCAGACAAATTGGACACTTTTGACACATTTTTGGGACCATTGACAATTATACAGCGATCGGTGCTATAAAAATGCACTGATTACTGTATAAATGTCACTGGTAGGGAAGGGGTTAACACTAGGGGGCGATCAAGGAGTTAACTGCATTCCCTAGTGTGTGTTCTAACTGTGGGGGGATGGGACTGTCTAGGAGGAGAGAGAGATTGGTGTTCATACTTAGTATGAACACCAATCTCTCTCTACTCCCCTGAAAGAACCGGGATTTGTGTGATTACACACACAGGTCCCCGTTCTCACTCTGTCACAAGCGATCACGGGTGCCCGGCGGTCATTGCACCCGCCGGGCACTTGCATTGGCTCCGGGCACACGCTGAAAGGAGGGCGCGCATGGGCCTCTGGTGGTGCACGTGCGCCTCTAGTGGCCAAGGAGTGAAGCGACATAAGGTAACATCGATTTGCCCAGCCGAGCCAACCTGCCGCAGTAAAACTGCGGCAGCTGGTCCGGAAGTGGTTAGAACTGCTTTAATCAAAATGTTGCATTGAGTGGTGGGCTATTTTCATTATTTTTTACATATATATATATATATATATATATATATATATATATATATATATATATATATATATATATATATATATATATATATATATATATATATATATATATATATATATATATATATATATATATATATATATTTGTTTAAATTGTTTTTTTTTTTTTTAAGTTTAAAGCAGTGAAGTTGACCCTAACTTCAGAAGGGCCCCTGTGGAGCACTTTCCTACAGAAGGTCAGCCTGAAGGGCATTCATGTAAAGGCTACCTTGACCGATTGCGGTTTTCAGGAAACTTCAAATCTGGAACCTTGCTCCCACCATCACTTTCCATCTGGCCTAGTCTTTTGCCAGGTTAATGTTCTCTTTTACATCACAACTAACTTTCATTTCCCAGATGTCCTCCATTCACCGTGTTCTTCTTCTCCCTTTGCTTTACTTTGCTCTCTTCCACAACAGCTGAATTTCTTGTGATATGTGCTCTTTGTGGGGTGTGTTGCTTGTGCAGTTTATTGATTCTTACACCATCCATTAGGGGAGTCCCTTTAAGAATTCTTTTGTCTTGATACAATCTAAGGATAAGGAAAAGGACTTTTGCACGCCATATCTCCCTGGGTTAGCTTTTAGGAACAGATGAGGGATCTGGTGTTTATTTTTTACATTGGCCTGCCCCCCCTTCTGTTCATTGTTCCTTTGCAACATCTTCCATCAACATCTCTTTTTGGCTAGCTTACTTCAGCAGTCTTTTCTTCAACATCTATTTTGAATATCCCTCTCCTGTAGAAACGTATCAGCGAAAAGCGTTAAGCGATTGAATTCCCTCCACAGTTTAATATTGCAATGATTTATGCACTGTAGAATCATATGGATTGTTATATAGGTGGTTGGTAGGGATAGGCCGAGCGACCCCCAGTTCGGTTCGCACCAGAACTTTCAAACATTGCGAAAGTTCAGAACCGAATAACGAACCCCATTGAAGTCTATGGGACCTGAACATGAAAAATCAAAAGTGGCCATTTTGAAGGCTTATATGCAAGTTGTTGGACATACAATGGCTATGGGGGTTCATGTACTGCCCTGGAGAGCATGTATCAATGAAAAGAAAGTTTGTAAAAAAATAATAATTTTTTAATGAGCAGTGATTTATTGACGCTTAATGTGAAAGTATAGAAATGAAAAATTCCTTTCAATATAGTGCCTGATGCAGAAATAATTGCATTTATAAAGCCAAAAAATGACATTTGCCTTGCAAGCTTTCTTTATTTTGTAAGCAACGGCTTGCGGAGCCAGTCTGTATGATGAGGCTACAATGTAGTGCACTGGGAACAAGATTAGAGATGTTTTGGATAAATTCTGATGTCTCTTCCACATACTTTGGATAGAAGTAACAGGTGCGGCAAAATTGGTCTTTGGGTGTCGGTGGTGTCTTCCCACTGTAACCTTATAGAGGTGCTCTTGATGAAAGCAAGAATTGGCCTTGCTGTCGAAAATTTTAATGATATCCACCTGTCAAACAGGTGCGGAAAAATTGTTTTTTCTTTGGGTGTTAATTGTGCCCATGAAACCTATACTAAAAAAATGAATCCAGATGAAATCAACATTCACAATGCTAGGCAGCCTAGAAGTCCTGCAGAGATTCCACATCCCAAAAATCCCACTTAATCAGCTACATCGGCATCAGGGGCTTCATAGCTGCTGGTAAACCAGGACTGATTCATTTTGACAAATTTCAGACAGTCCACCGAGTCTGTGGACAGATGCGTTCTATTAACAGTACCAAAACCTCCAGCAGCACTGAATGCCATTCGGAAAGCACGCTGGATGCAGGGCAGCCCAGCAGTTCAATTGCATACTGGGCAAGTTCTGGCCAGTGGTCTATTCTCATGACCCAATAAGCCAGTGGATTGTCAACTGGAAAGCTCTCCATTTCTGTTTTTGCCTCTAGATAATCGTCCACCGTGTGATGCAGGCGCTGCTGATGGGATGTGGAAGCTGACAGCCCTGGGCGGCGAGGACTAAAAATAATTGTGAAATGCATCACTTAGGTGGCCACCTTCTTCACCGCTCCTCTCTTGACCAACAGAAGCCTCAAAACTAAATTTCCCATGACACTGTAACCTACCAGAGTCGGGGAAAGCATTAGATAAACTCCTCTTTAAATTGTCTTCAAGAGATTTCATCTTCTGAACTCTCTGTGGGGATGGGATGAGTTCTGAAACTTTCCCCTTGTAACAGTGGTTAAGGAGGGTTTCCAACCAATAGTGATCCCTCTACTTTACGGCACATATTCTTGGGTCCTTTCACAGGCTTTGAAGCATGAGGGTGCCCATGCACCGCAAATTTGCTGAGGCATGAGAAGCAGACTCCTCAGGGTCACTGAGGATTATAGTATCTGGAACTGCCTCCTCCCAGCCACGTACTACTCCCAATGTTTCTGCAGATGAAAAACCATATCTTACTGTTTCTTCAATGCCTCCAAAACTGCCCGAATCCTCCTCCTCCATCTCTTATTGTGTGTTCTGAGGCATAGGAACAATGGTGTCTGCATAAAGTGGGTCTTGAGAGGAAAGGAAGTCCTCCTCTTCCTCCTGCTGCTCTGCATCAAGTACCCTGTCCATAATGTCACACAGAGTCTGCTCCAGCAGGAACACAACAGGGATTGTGTCACTGATGCATGCATTGTCACGGCTCACCATCCTTATGGCCTCCTCAAATGGTCACAGTACAGTGCATGCATCCTTTATGAGCAGCCATTGGCGTGGAGGAAAAAAGCTGAGCTGGCCTGAGCTTATCGTTGTGCCATGCTCACACAGGTACTCGCTGATGGACCTCTGCTTCCTGTGCAGCTGCTGCAGCATTGCCAAGGTCAAGTTCCACCTGGTGGGCATGTCACAAACCAGGCGGTTTACAGGCAGGTTGAATTCCCGCTGAATTTCAGCCAAGTGAGCAATGGCTGTGTATGACCACCTGAAATGGCTACAGACTCTTCTGGCCTGCTTTAGCAGATCGTCCAACCCTGGGTACCTTTTTACGAAATGTTACACCACCAAATTGAGGACATGTGCCAGGCAATTAAGGAAATTGATTTTACAGATACAAGTATGTGGAGGAAACCGAAACCTATCAATTGCAAATTTTCAAACTATGTCAGTACACATCATAGCCCCTTGAAAACATTGCATTGGCTCTGGGGAATGAACAGACCTTGCACCATAAATACACTGTTGACTATGTCCCTAGGGGTTTGTCCGAGCAGTTTGATACACATCAACACAGGTGATACAGGTGACAGAAGCTGACAGAGTGAAATGTTTCTAATTACACTGGATGAGCTATAAAGTGCAGTTTGGGATTCTTCCAAAATTAAGGCCCCAGGACATGATGGTTATCCCTACAGAGATCTATAAGTACTTACCATGGTTCAGGAAGCTTTTACTCAATGGTTGCTTCCCTCTTCCATGAATAAGACCACTATAATCATAATACCAAAGCAGAGCACAGACCCCAAACTACCAGAGTCATATAGACACATTTGTACCCATCTCACTACTAGCCTCAGTTCTTAAAATGTTTCCAAAGTTCTTGACCAGTCAGGATTTACTCCCACCAAGTTTGGTTTGAATATACATCACATGTGTTAAACACAAGGCCTGCAGGCCAAATCTGACCCTTGAGGCCATTTCATGTGCCCCTTGCACCCAGGGAGAGGGGTAAAAAGTGAGATGTGAACAGCCTGTGAAAGAGAGCTGATTGCGGCACACTATGCAGAGCAAGTCCCCAAACTCTGCACTCTGTACGTAGCACACGTTTGAACTCCACACTCTGTACTTAGCGTATCCCTGAACTCTGCACATAATGCACTCCTGGTATTTTTTTGCCCCTTTAAGATCCTCCCACTGTTAGGGCTTCTTGGCCACACCCATCTTTGGATGCAGTTCGGTGAATGGTGTGGTTGAGTTCCTGCACCTATTCTCTGAGAAGAAAAGCCCTGCATACATTTATATAGTCTTACAGATACAACTGGCCCTATGATAACAACCATAATGCGGCCCACAATGAAATTGAGTTTGACAGACACCCCTGGTATACATGAACCTGTAATTATCCACAGATAATATGTGCAGGTGTACCTTCCTATCCTAGCACAAATAAGAGTGAGCAACTGTCCACCAAAATCCTCCCCTTCAAAGAGAAGCACCAGACAGTGCACTCTGTCCTCCTGCTCTTTGTTTCTGCTCTTGAGCCTCTGGCCTCCACAATCTCTACAGATGTCCTCAAAGTAGGTTTTAAAGGAGTGACTCAGTTTAAAAAAATTGTGTTGTATGTAGACGTTGCTATTTCTGGGTCATACTTGCTGCCCTCTTGAAGCTATTGTGTCCCTGATAGACAAGTTTGCCACTAACTCCAGTTTTAACCTAAACCATAACAAATCTACACTATCCGCAGTAGATCCCTTGATCTGCCCCTACGTTGCTGTGCTACACAGATCAATCTTGTAAAGTAATTTACATACCTTGGGATTAAAATTTCTAACTCCTTTTTCTAATTACTTGGATCTAAGCCTAAAGCCTCTGTTAACTAATTATCTCCCATATGGGATAATTACAATTATCCAGAACTCTGGAAATTAACAAGATTTAAATGATGGATCAGGCATGGGGTTGTACATATCCATCAACTCAATCAGGGTCAAATTGTTTTCAATCCTACAGGAGAAATATTCTGAAACAATGCCTGAAACAATGCCTTCTTCAATACTTTCAGCTATGGTAAGATCTGCCGTTACCTGGAAATGTGTAGATACCCTTGTACTTATCTGTGAAGCCTCTGCAAAAACCAAATGTGTCTCATTTCTGAAACATGCACAATCCTAATACAACATGTGCATTATTATTATTATTATTATTATTATTATTATTGTTGCAAGAAAGGCTGGGAAATATATGTAAGCTCCCTGACAGGTGAAGACTGGCTTGTTATTTTGTCGACTATTTCTAAAGTGTCTTTATTGCACACATAAAATCCATTCAACTATTCATACTCTACTGTTTGTATAATATCCCTCAAAAACTGCACATCCTGACATCAAAGAGCAACCCCATTGTGCATTACAGACACAATGATACTCGTGCTATTGCGATGTCACATACTTACTAGGTATTGGATATCCATTAATTCTAAAAAGATCCCATGCTATAAACAGTATTGAACTTAAAAATGAATGAAGTTGCATTTATCCATAACATCAACAGTTGTGATACAAATAATTTTAAAGTGCCAACATGCTATGTATGTAATTATAAGACACCCACAATTACCAACATCAAAGACCAGATCAGTACACTGATACAGTGCCACAACTCTCAAATATAAATTCATAAAGTTCATATGGGTTAAAATATCTCCTCTTCATGAGTATTTAGATGAACGTGCTCAACATCCAATCACCAGTAGGTCTCCAAAGTGTGACACCACCAACTTAATATGGATGTAAGCATACCAAAAGCTGTGGACCCTTTAACTAAAGAGAGGTCAGATGCTCATGTGGCCAAATACCCTGGCCGGGTAATCACAGGACACCCCCACCGCTCTGGATTAAAAGTGTAGGCTGTGCTCGTTATCACGATAATATTCCAATGTGACCGCAGTGACCGCAATCAACATGAGGAAAGAAGCTCCACGAAGTGTATTATCGTAATGATTAATTTAATAAATAAAAGGAATTGCACTTACATATAAGAGCATAACTCCCATTTGCAAAAAGCAGCTGGCTGGCTACAACACATAAGCATCTCACACTTCCTGGAACACGCAATGACATCAGCACGTTGCTCCGCCCTATGCGTTTTGTCACACGTGACAACGGCCGGGGAAGATCCATTACTGGCAATATTAACCACTTACGGACCCCCCGCCGTCGTTAAACGTTGGCACTTTGAAGAGGAGTACCATTGTTATGGCAGCAGCTAGCTACCATAACCTCAGTATCCTCTTCTTCAGCGGGCGGTCTGCTTTCAGATAACAGTGGTCTGTGTGGCAGATTCGCCGTAAGATCACTTTTATCGGCAGCGGGAGAGGGCCCCCCTCTCGCCGCTCTCTGGTGCCCTCCGCCGTTTACCGGAGCCGTCGGTAGCGGTGGAGGTGATCGGGTCCTCTTTCGTGTGTAGTATAGAGATGAGAGAGGGGAAGATGGCCCCCACCCGTCTCCATACCAATGCAGGGCGGAAGCGACGTCAAAACGTCACTTCCGCTCATAGCTCTTAACCTCCCTGGCGGTATGATTATTTCAGATTTTTGCATCTTAAAGCGGTACAATTATTTTGCATAGAAATTTGGCGTTTTATATTGTAGGCCTGTAATTCTTAGCAATAACACACTTATATATGTCCACCAAGAGTCTAGTAGATATCCCGGGTATGATGAAGTTTGAAACACAAAATTATAATATAATAAATAAATATAAATAATTATCAAAAATAATAATATAATAATAATATAAATTTCCCCACGATTAACTATCGCTCAATTCTGCAAGTGCTCTTATTTACTATCGCTGTTTTCTAGCTGGTTTAAAACCACTTTTGACGTAAAGGGACACTTTTTGTTTGCTATGGGCAATCTCTAGTTTTCAGGCAAAAAGAAGAATATATATTATATAAAACTGCATGCAGGGCATTGGACAAATTACTGGGGACAAAAGGGATGTGAAATGACTTCTTACAGTAATGTAATCTGTAAGATCACAGTGTACTGTATGTGTTATGAATTTTCACTTTTTTAAATTTGCCGCCAGGCTCCGCCCCCGTGCATTGCGGTGCTCGCAGGGAATGGAGCCCGGGAAACACAGGACATCGGGGCGGAGGACAGAGCCCACGGACACAGCGGGGGGACATTGCAGGATCCTGGGGACAAGGTAAGTACACTGCACCAGAATCCTGCAATGCAATCCCGAGTGTGGCTCGGGGTTACCGCTAATGGTGCTGAAATTTTACCCCGAGCCACACTCAGGAAAACCGCCAGAGAGGCTACAGAGACAATTTTTACATTAATTTTTATTTATTCTTTTATTGCATTTTAGTGTAAATATGAGATCTGAGGTCTTTTTGACCCCAGATCTTATATTTAAGAGGCCCTGTAATGCTTTTTTCTATTACAAGGGATGTTTACATTCCTTGTAATAGGAATAAAAGTGACACTTTTTTTTTTAAAAGAACAGTGTAAACATTAAAAAAAAAGGTAAAATAAATAAGAAAAATAAAAAAAAATGTAAACGCGCCCTGTCCCGCCAAGCTCGCGCGCAGAAGTGAACGCATACGTGAGCAGTGCCCGCATATGAAAACAGTGTTCAAACCACACATGTGAGGTACCACCGTGATCGTTAGAGAGAGAGCAATAATTCTAGCTCTAGATCTCCTCTATAACTCAAAACATGCAACCTGTACAATTTTTTAAATGTCGCCTATGCAGATTTTTAAGGGTAAACGTTTGTCGCCATTCTACAAGCGGGCGCAATTTTATAGTGTGACATTTTGGGTATCAATTTACTCGGCGTAACATTATCTTTCACAATATAATAAAAATTGGGCTAACTTTACTGTTGTCTTATTTTTTTATTTCAAAAAAGTGTATTTTTTCCAAAAAAAGTGTGCTTGTAAGAACGCTGCGCAAATACGGTGTGACAGAATGGATTGCAATGACCGCCATTTTATTCTCTATATATTTATAAAAAAATATATAATGTTTGGGGGTTCTAAGTAATTTTTACAGCAAAAAAAACCTGTTTTCAACTTGTAAACACCAAATCTCAGAAAGAGGCTCTGTCCTTAAATGGTTAATAGTGTTTTCCACATTATTTGACACTTAACGCTAAAATAAGTATTTTTTTCTAGATTAAGAAAATGTCACACCTGTTTGTGGTGCAAAAACTTATTGCACAGAAATGGATTTTTCCAATCCCACCAACTTTTAATCATTGGCTACAATTCATCAATGTCATTATCCTAAGAGATAAACTAACATACAAACTAGAGGCTGCCCCAATACATTTATACAGTTTTGGGAAATGTGGTTAGAGACCTCACGTCTCTTACCCTCCCAACTCACCTTACACCAGCATTTCAGTTAACTAGGCCCTGTTGTTAAAGTAGGACTAATCTGTATCTGAGTACCACAAACTGAAAATGCTATTTAATTCAGTTTATATTCACCCATCTATCTATGTCTCCATGCTAAATTCGTTGAAAAAAAACTTTGAAAAAAAAACCCTAGCATATCTAGCTGTGGCCACCTTGAGTAAGGGCAGATGATTCATGTAGTCTTTACTTCCTGGAATCTGTCTTCTATCTGCCCTTAGTTTGGACATGCAGGCAGGAGTGTGTGCTTAGCCAAGAAAGACCCTCCTTCAATTGAAAAAAGTCCATGAAGACTCCTGGGATGTATGACACCATTTTGGACGAGGGCAGAAACCAGGAAGCAACAAAAACAAGTAAATATAATATACTTTCCTATTTATTTACTAATGCTAGTAGCATAAAAATTAAAATAGTTCATGTTGATTGAAAGAGTATAGTTTTGCTTTAACAAATCTAAAGAGCTACGTTACTTTAACAATTGTTTGGTTAGGTGGTACGTTGCACGATATCTTCATTGTTGTTGCATTGCAAGGAGGAGGTGACCCACTTGAAAACTATATGACTGTTGGGAATCAATGACCCCACTACATTAACTGCATTACTGTTATTCTTATGTAAGCAACTTTGTACATACATTGATGCATGTGGAACTGCTGTAATTCTTTTTTTGCCTGCCCAGACCATTGTGCTTCCTTGACTGATACTACTGGAAGGAAGAAAGAGTAAAAGCTTTTAAATTGTTTAATTTTGTATGTAAAAAAATATTCTAATAAAAAGTATCTGATTAACCACTTGACGACCGCCGCATGATGATGTACGTCGGCAGAGCGGCACGGGCAGGCAAAAGGGCTTACATGTACGTCCTTGCCTGCCCGCGGGTGGGGAGTCCGATCGGACCCCCCCCGGTGCCTGCGGCGGTCGGATTCAGGTCAGGGGTGATCAAAGGTGAGGGGAAGGCCACTCTTCTGGCCAATGACAGACTTCCTCTGCTTCTGTAATGTAAACAGAAGCGGAGGAAGTGATGTCACCTCTCCTCGAGCCGGTCTTTTCGTTCCGGCGCCGAGGAGAGAAGACATCCAAGCAAGTTTGCACAACACTACACTAATGCCGCGTACACACGAGCGGACTTTACGGCAGACTTTGCCCGGCGGACTTTTCTACGTACTTTACGACGGACTTTCTGAATGAACGGACTTGCCTACACACAATCCACCAAAGTCCGTCGAATAAGTACGTGATGACGTACGACCGGACTAAAACAAGGAAGTTCATAGCCAGTAGCCAATAGCTGCCCTAGCGTGGCTTTTTGTCCGTCGAACTAGCATACAGACGGCGGACTTTTCGACCGGACTCGATTTCGACGGATTAATTTAAAACATGTTTCAAATCTAAGTCCGTCCAACTTTTGAGAAAACAAAGTCCGCTGGAGCCCACACACATCGAATTGTCCGACGAAATCCCGTCCGCCGGGCAAAGTCTGATGTAAAGTCCGCTCGTGTGTACGCGGCATAACAGTAGAACATGCAGGCACACTTGTCACCCCCTGTCACCCCCCAGTCACCCCCTGATCACCCCCCTGTACCCCCTGTCACACTGACACCAATAGCAGTTTTTTTTTTTTTCATTGGTGTCAGTTTGTGACAGTTATAAGTGTTAGGGCAGTTAGGGTTAGCCCCCTTTAGGTCTGGGGTGCCCCCCTTTAGGTCTAGGGTACCCCCCTAACCCCCCCTAATAAGGTTTTAACACCGTGATCACCCCCCGTTGCCAGTGTCACTAAGCGATCATTTTTCTGATCGCTGTATTAGTGACACAGGTGACGCTAGTTAGGGAGGTAAGTATATAGGTTCGCCGTCAGTGTTTTATAGCAACAGGGACCCCCATATACTACCTACTAAAGGTTTTAACCCCCTGATTGCCTCCTAGTTAACCCTTTCACCAGTGATCACCATATAATTGTTACGGGTGACGCTGGTTAGTTAGTTTGTTTATTATAGTTTTAGGGCACCCGCCGTTTATTATCTTATAAAGGTTTAACCCCCTGATCGCCCGGTGGTGATATAAGTTAAGTTTTTAGGGTCAGATAAGGTCTGCGTCACCCCAGGCAGCATCAGGTTAGCGCCAGTACTGCTAAAACCCACGCACGCAGCATACACCTCCCTTAGTGCTATAGTATCTGAACGGATCGATATCTGATCTGATCACATCTATACTAGCATCCCCAGCAGTTTAGGGTCCTCAAAAACGCAGTGGTAGCGGGATCAGCCCAGATACCTGCTAGCACCTGCGTTTTGCCCCTCGGCCCAGCCCAGCCCACCCAAGTGCAGTATCGATCGATCACTGACACAAAACACTAAGCACACATAACTGCAGCATTCGCAGAGTCAGGCCTGATCCCTGCGATCGCTAACAGTTTTTTGGTAGCGTTTTGATACAGTCGCTGACAGTCAGGAGCTTTTTTGCCTGTGAGTCTCACTAGTGTACCCCTAAATTTAGAGCCCAAAATGGCAAATCGAAGGTACACTAGTGAAGAGGCCTACACGTTTCTGAGCATGACAGATAGTGAAGAGGAAGTCACTCATCTGTCAGATTCAGGCTCAGAATACGATCCTGTAGAGGACAGCGGCTCCATGACAGATAGCTCTGACGACGGAGTTGTGGTCCTTGCTATGGTCAGGCGTACCAGACCCCGAACTTCTTCTGTCCTTGAAGTGCAAGAACCGCAGGGCTCTCGTATGGAGCAGAGAAGTACTAGCGCCGCTATTCCTTCTGGTGAACTGGCAAGCACCAGCGGCCTAGTACACCCTGGTCGTACATCCAGCACTGCAGTAACACTTGGTGACATGGCGAGTCCCATAAGTGCAGTTCAAGCTGGCGAGGTGGCAAGCACAAGTAGTGTCCCGCTGCCACCAAGAAGACAAAGACAGGCCCGTCGTGCCCATAGTGCCCTTCCTGCTGCATTCGTCAATCCGAATTGGGAACCCACCACTTCTGCAGCACCCGTACTTCCCCCATTCACTGGCCAACCCGGAATTCAGGTGGAAACAGTTGATTTTACGCCACTGGATTTTTATTCACTGTTTTTCACCGAAGATCTCTATAGATCTATTGTGGACCAAAGCAATTTATACGCTGGTCAACACATCGCCGCTAATCCCCAGTCCTCCCTTGCCAGAGATTGGAGACCAATTACGGTCTCCGAATTTAAGCTCTTTCTGGGCCTTTCCCTCAACATGGGCTTGAATAAAAAAGAGTAAGTTGCGGTCATATTGGTCCACTGACCCAATTTACCATGCGCCCGTGTTCTCTGCCTCCATGGCCAGGGCACGATACGAGCAGATTTTGCGGTTCATGCACTTCAACGACAATGAACTCTGTCGTGGAGACCCTGGATACGATCGGCTCTACAAAATTCAGCCCCTCGTAAACCACTTCAACCAACGTTTTGCAGACTTGTTTACTCCCCATCAAGTTGTCTGCGTTGATGAGTCCCTGATCAAATTTTTTGGCCGCTTGTCATTCAAACAGTACCTTCCCAGCAAGCGTGCCAGATACGGGGTCAAGATGTATAAGCTCTGTGACAGGGCCACAGGCTATACATTTAGATTTATGGTTTACGAGGGCAAAGATAGTCACATAGAGCCGACAAACTGCCCTGACTACATAGGAAGTGCTGGCAAGATAGTGTGGGACTTGGTGTCACCCTTATTCGGGAAGGGGTACCACTTGTACGTGGACAATTATTACACGAGTGTGCCACTTTTTAGTCACTTGTTTGATCAGCAGATTAGAGCATGTGGCACCGTGTGACCTAATCGCCGGGGCTTTCCCCAGCGGCTTGTAGATTCCCATCTTAGGCAGGGGGAGAGAGCCTGCTTGCAGTGTAATAATTTGCTCGCTATGAAGTGGAGGGATAAGAAGAATGTTTTCGTTCTCACCTCCCTTCATGCAGACACGACGGCCCAAATTACTACGGCGACTGGTGTTGTGGAGAAACCCCTCTGTGTCCAATATAACCTTAATATGGGGGGGGTGGACCTCAACGACCAGTTGTTGGCACCGCACCTAGTTGCCCGCAAGGCCAGACGCTGGTACAAAAAAGTGTCTGTTTATTTATTTCAATTGGCTTTGCTGAACGCTCATGCGCTATACAGAGCTTCAGGATGGACTGGATCCTTCCTTACATTCCAGGAAGAGATCGTCAGAGCACTTCTGTTTCCAGACGGTGCTCCACCTCACCTTTCCCAACCAAATGCAGTAAGCCGGCTGCATGAGAGGCATTTTCAATATGTCCTCCCGAGTACCCCTACCCAACGAGCCCCCCAAAGAAAATGTTTTGTCTGCAGAAAGCGCGGATTTAGGCGTGACACCCTGTATTATTGTCCCTCCTGTCCTGGCAATCCTAGTCTTTGCATTGGGGAATGTTTTGAGCGCTACCATACACTAGTTGAGTTTTAGCGTAGGGTACAGCATTGCACAGACTAGGACACACTTTCACAGGGTCTCCCAAGATGCCATCGCATTTTGAGAGACTCAAACCTGGAACCGTTACAGTTTTAAAAGTTACAGTTATAAAAAAAAAATGTAAAAAAAAAAAAAAAAAAGTTTAAAAAAAAATACACAAAAAAAATATACAATAAAAAAAACAAAAATAGTTGTCATTTTATTGTTCTCTCTCTCTCTATTTTCTCTCTATTGTTCTGCTCTTTTTTACTGTATTCTATTCTGCAATGTTTAATGGTTGTTATGTTTTATCATGTTTGCTTTTCAGGTATGTATTTTTTTTTATAGTTTACTGTGTTTTAACCATTTTTTTGTTTTCAGGTACGCCATTCAGCTGCAGCGTGGATTTATTTATCTTGACAGCAACAGCGTTTGCTCCCACGATACACAAAGCCGTGACTCCAGCGCTGTCGGAGGTGATTTCACCACCACAGTTACATACTTCAGCATATATGCCGAAGCGTGGGGGCAGCAGTGGGTGGAGGAGCGATTTGCTCCTGCCTTTTGTGGAAGGATGCCCCCATGCTTCGGCATATATATTTTAGGTAGGCACAGGTTGCGTTAAATGTTTTATTTTTTACTATGTTTTTTTTTTGTATTTGCTTTGCAGGTATGGTAAGTCTTACTGTTATACTGTAATGTTACTTTGTTTTTTGTTAACCATAATTTGCTTAGCAGGTACGCCATTCAGTTGCAGCGTGGATTTAGTTATCTTGACAGCAACAGCGTTTGCTCCCACGATACATAAAGCCGTGACTCCAGCGCTGTCGGAGGTGATTTCACCACCACAGTTACATACTTCAGCATATATGCCGAAGCGTGGGGGCAGCAGTGGGTGGAGGAGCGATTTTCTCCTGCCTTTTGCGTGAGGATGCCCCCATGCTTCGGCATATATAAACGGTGCATGTATGCCCATCATTAGAAGTGGGTGGATGAAGGGAGGTATTCTAATGGTGGGCATACCCACCCACCAATATCTTTTTTATGTTCAGCCCACAGGCTGCATGAAAAAAAAGTTTACAATATATGCCCAACAAGGACCAGCAACGTACTGGTATGTTGCTGGACTTTGAGTGGTTATACCAGAATGATGCCTGCAGGTTTAGGTATCATCTTGGTATCATTCTTTTCAGCCAGTGGTTGACTTTCATGTAAAAGCAATCCTAGCGGCTAATTAGCCTCTAGACTGCTTTTACAAGCAGTGGGAGAGAATGCCCCCCCCTCCCCACCGTCTTCCATGTTTTTCTCTGGCTCTCCTGTCCCAACAGGGAACCTGAAAATGCAGCCGGTGATTCAGCCAGCTGACCATAGAGCTGATCAGAGACCAGAATGGCTCCAAACATCTCTATGGCCTAAGAAACCGGAACCTACGAGCATTTCATGACTTAGATTTCGCCGGATGTAAACAGCGCCATTGGGAAATTGGGAAAGCATTTTATCACACCGATCTTGGTGTAGTCAGATGCTTTGAGGGCAGAGGAGAGATCTAGGGTCTAATAGACCCCAATTTTTTTTAAAAAAAGAGTACCTGTCACTACCTATTGCTATCATAGGGGATATTTACATTCCCTGAGATAACAATAAAAATGATTAAAAAACATAAAAATGAAAGGAACAGTTTAAAAATAAAATCAAAAAATCAAAAAAATAATAAAGAAAAAAAAAAAAAAAAGCACCCCTGTCCCCCCCCTGCTCTCGCACAAAGGCGAACGCGAGCGTCGGTCTGGCGTCAAAAGTAAACAGCAATTGCACTATGCATGTGAGGTATCACCGCGAAGGTCAGATCGAGGGCAGTAATTTTAGCAGTAGACCTCTTCTGTAAATCTAAAGTGATAACCTATAAAGGCTTTTAAAAATGTATTTAGTTTGTCGCCACTGCACGTTTGTGCGCAATTTTAAAGCATGTCATGTTTGGTATCCATGTACTCGTCCTAAGATCATCTTTTTTATTTCATCAAACATTTGGGCAATATAGTGTGTTTTAGTGCATTAAAATTTAAAAAAGTGTGTTTTTTCCCCAAAAAATGCGTTTAAAAAATCGTTGCGCAATTACTGTGTGAAAAAAAAATGAAACACCCACCATTTTAATCTGTAGGGCATTTGCTTTAAAAAATATATATAATGTTTGGGGGTTCAAAGTAATTTTCTTGCAAAAAAAAATAATTTTTTCATGTATACAAAAAGTGTCAGAAAGGGCTTTGTCTTCAAGTGGTTAGAAGAGTGAGTGATGTGTGACATAAGCTTCTAAATGTTGTGCATAAAATGCCAGGACAGTTCAAACCCCCCCCCCCAAATGACCCCATTTTGGAAAATAGACACCCCAAGCTATTTGCTGAGAGGTATAGTGAGTATTTTGCAGACCTCACTTTTTGTCACAAACTTTTGAAAATTGAAAAAAAGAAAAAATACAAAAACAAATGAGAGCTGCAAAATACTCACCATGCCTCTCATCAAATAGCTTGGGGTGTCTACTTTCCAAAATGGGGTCATTTTGGGGGGTTTTGTGCTATATTGGCATTTTATGGCCTTTTTATGGCCTTCGAAACTGTGATAGGTAGTGAGGAGTGAAATCAAAAATTTACGCCCTTAGAAATCCTGAAGGCGGTGTTTGGATTTCGGGGCCCGTATGAAGCTAGGCTCCCAAAAAGTCCCACACATGTGGTATCCCCGTACTCAGGAGAAGCAGTAGAATATATTTTGGGGTGTAATTCCACATATGCCCGTGGCATGTTTGAGCAATATATCATTTTGTGCAAGAAAAAAAAAATTTTTCACTTTCCTGCAACTTGTGTCAAAATATAAAATATTCCATGGACTCAACATGCCTCTCAGCAAATAGCTTAGGGTGTCTACTTTCCAAAATGGGGTCATTTGGGGGGGGGGTTTGTGCCATCTGGGCATCTTATGGCCTTCAAAACTGTGATAGGTAGTGAGGAGTGAAATCACAACTTTACGCCCTTAGAAATCCTGAAGGAGGTGCTTGGTTTTCGGGGCCCCGTATGCGGCTAGGCTCCCAAAAAGTCCCACACATGTGGTATCCCCATACTCTGGAGAAGCAGCTAAATGTATTTTGGGGTGCAATTCCACATATGCCCAGGGGAGGGCTGGCAGCCTTAGGCCTGGGGGGCAAGTCCAGTCAAGTGGCCCATTGAACCACTGAATCAGCTCACCGTCCATGCCCACCTGGTTTTATAACGGATGATTGATGTTATGAAGCAAGATAAATATGATACAATGTGGTAATTCCATTTTTTTAAATACTTTTTATTGCAAAAGTAAACAAAGAACAGAAGCAAGTAATATTGCATAAACTATTATTGCATAATATTGCATTACCCCTGATTCACTGGTAAGATGGGATTGTTTGATAGCACTGAACACTTGAATACGTTTTAAGGGGGTACCAAGGCCTCAGAAATTCCATGACAATACAGTACACATTGCAGCCATCATAACAAATAGTGTAATGGGTGCAAAGCACATAAGTACCTACTGTGTGTCAAATTCAGATCCATGTTCTCATGACTTTGAGACCGACAATGCGTTGTGGAAGTTAACCGAGAACACTCGGGTTTAAATGTCACAAAACTAAAAACATGAAACAGTAAAGAAAACAAGTCCGTCAATAGGGCATTGTCGTCATAGTGCAACGGCATATATAAAGACCATCCGTAAGAAAAATAGCCTCTTTAACTCTGTGTTGCGAGTATGGCAGAGAAATCCACCTCAGATGGAAATAAGCCATTGAATAGTTCTGTCCTAGAATCAGAACTGCATGGCAACAGCATGTGCTGATTACCATTTGGCTTGTCACCAGGTTGTTCTGGACTGTTCAACCAATGTGCATTGTCATGTGAGTAGTCATTGTACATTCTGGAGGATCATATTCAGCAAAAGATAAAAAACAAATAAGAACAAGAAAACACACTAGAGCGTGCCAGGGGACTGTGCAGCATATTCCAGCAGGGTAGGAGAATGGAGGAGCCACCATCAAAGGGGGACCACCCAGGCCCATCGCCAGACGGGCATCCAACCGAGGACCCCATAAACGGTGCCAGGGGTAAGAAACAGGCAGAGAACACCCACACGAACAGGGTGTTCCTTAAACAGGGCGTCTGCGCTGCAGGCGAAGCCAATCCTTATTGATAAACCTTCTCACTTAACTTTTTCAAAAAAAATATAGAAGCCAAAGAAATATCTATATAAAACTTTTAAACTAAATATTTGTTCAAACAGTTAGCAAAGACCTCATCAAGGAAGAACTTTGACGAATAATTTCCAATACATCAGTAAACTGGACCAGTTCCAGAAGATCTCTCTCCACTGACATGAGCATTAGGGCATCAAGCAGTTCTTGTCCCATTGTGGCTCGAAGTCGATTCTTGATGATTTTCAACTTGCTGAATGCTCTCTCACATGATACTTGTGTAAAAGAAAGGGTCAACAGGTACTTATAGGCGATTGAAATATTTTCATAAGCTGCAGAATAAAGGTTGTATTTTAGCAACAACCTATGACAGCAAAAAAAGCACTGCTTGCAAGAACCACACTTTGATTCCTTTTGTACCCCAACTAGTTTGTCGGTAGGGGAAATCCTGTCATCATCATCCTCCTCCTCCTCATCAAGAATTATTTCCACATTCTGTGTCTCATCTTCAGAAAGACATCCTGTAAGACTAGGAAATAGGTTGGCAAAACTTATTAATTCAGTTTTGAGAGAACATTCATTTACTCTGGCTAACTTAGAAATTCTCTCTAGTGCCCCTCCATCTAGCATTTTGGGATCTGTCCTAATTTTCAGAAAAGTGCGAGGATCCAAGCATTGGGAATACATGATCAATTGCTTATTTTCTGAAAACTTCTCTGTTAAGCTTTGTATGATTTGATCCAGAATTGGTCTAAACACACTAGCTCGAAAGTATTGGATTTCATCTTCAGGTCGTTCATCATGTGAAGATTCTCCAGCCAAGCGTTTTTTTCGTGACACTCTTCAAACTGGAAGCATAGTCTCAACTTCCAAGGAGCTGAGAACATCACTTTCATCCATCAACTCATTTGTTTTTTTTGCAAAGTGTTCAGCCTTTTGTTTAAGATAGCTGAAATCTATTTTTTTTCAGTTGCTCAACAGCACTTTCGATCATTTGCCATGCTACCATGAAATCAAGGCCACTGGTTTGTAGATATTTTGACACTGGACCTATAACATCAAAAACCTGCAAAAATATGTTTGCTGTTAAGATAGTCCTAAACTGACAAAGATTGTGAAAAAGGGATGAGGCCTCAGAAGTGGTTTTTGAATCAAACAAGTTGCTCTGGGAAATTACATATAAAACTTCAAGGGTGTCTAAATAAAGAGAATGTTTCTCACCAAAAATCCAGTTAAGGGCCTTTTCTTTTGCCCACCATCTTGTCTCTCCAAGTTTTTGTAACTTTAAAAGTTTTTCTTGTCCATGTCTTTTATCCAGTTGATCTTTTCAGATATTCATTCTCTTGTAGAAGTCTCCAATAAAAGTTTGCCAAGCGATTTAAGAGACCAAAAAAATTTTTTGCTTCCAATACTTGACAGCAATCTGAGACACACAGGTTAAGGATATGACAATAGCACCAAATATAGACTGCATCTGGAACTACCTTTGCGATCTGTGCACATAGTCCCACATACTCACTCCTCATATTTGCTGCACCATCAAATGATTTACCAGCAATTTTTTGGAAATCTAAACCAAGTACATTAAAACAGGACATCAGAAGTTCATAAAATCCTTTTCCAGTAGCATCTTTAACAGGGAGAATCGCCACAAGCCGTTCTTTAATTTCTTCACCTTTTACATATCTCACAACCACTGTTGCTTGATCTACGATTCCAACATCCTGTGTGGAGTCAACCTGTATACTGAAACGTTTCTCTCCTATTTCAGACACAATTAAGGTTTTCATGCATCGAACTATTGCTGAAAATACTTTTTTTACTGTCTTACTGGACAAAAATGTTACAAGGGATCCACGTCCAGATGTCTGTTTTCCTGATGTTTTTCTGTCTTTCAATCGCTGTTTTCTTTTTTCACTGTCCTGAAAGCATTTATCAAGGTGATTTTTTAGAGGAACATCATACTGCGATAGAAGTAGGACAATTTCCAGAAAGTTCCCATGGTTTATTTCACTGTTATATAAATTGTACAGCGATTCATTAGTGCCATGGGCACGAAATGGCAAACCCTGTTTTCCAAGTAATTTTACTATATCAAAAATTCGGTGTAATACCTCAATATTTTGTAGTATCTCCTTCTTTCTTTTGAAGGCATGAGCCTGATTTATTAATGTGTCAATGCTTCTATCCTTTTTCATGGTGAAATAAGCACTAACAGCATCACAATGGCTTTTAGAAGATTCATGCTTATTTGCTGCCTGATAGCAATGCCGAAAATTTGTACAACCACTAGTGAACGAGGAAGAGGAATCAGAAAAGGCAATACATATACTGCAAAAAAATGCTTCTAACTTTCGATTCTTCATCTTACAACTGAGCCATGAACGCTTAATACGATCCCCATTAGGCTTTTTGCGGTAATAAAAGTCCACTTCTTGAAAAGGAAGATCTTCACATTCAGTCCTGGTTGGCTGAAAAGGGTGTTTTTCAACAAAATGTATTTTTTCTCCTATGGAACATACAGGAGGAAGACTAAAAGGTATTTCTGATGGATCACTTATCACAGTTTCTGATATGTCTTCTTCTGGTGTGATACATTCTAATTCAGGAAGGTCTTCAAAAACATCTGGGACTGGGTCATTCATATGTGATTGCTCTCTGCACTCTGACACCAGCTCCTCCTCATCCACCTGTATTTCTGCTTGTGCGCTCACATCCTCTTCGCCAGATACAACTGGCATGCTTGAAAAACTACTTGGTCCGGCAGAAACCTCATCAACAGGAGTTCTTTCATGTGTACCACCAGTCTAAAATGAAATTTTTTGTCAACCTTAAACTTCCAAAAAAGTTCTAGATGTAACAAAGAAACTCAATGCATGGTAACACAGAAAAAAAAAGGAAACAAATGGTATAATTTGTACTTACCTTATATGTAAGATTTTATGAGATTTAAAATAATTAAAAACGTATATTTAATTAAAACTGTGATCATCAAGGAAAGTCAAGTATGCACACTCCTTGATCATCCATCTTGAATCTTAAAGTGTTACTAAACCAAGAACTTGCATTCACTATATCTGATCTCCCACAGTACACAGAACATGGAAATGCAATTTATTTAGTAAATATAAACTGCTAAATACCTTTTCTCATCAGCAGTATATAGCAGTCTTGTGACTTTTATCAGTCTCTGGTTAAAGCTTATAGGAGTTTTCATTCTCCATTGATCCTCTGTCTGGACAGTCCTGATTGGCCCGGTGCCAATCACATGCACCCTCCCAAGGGAAAAAAAAACTCTCCAGCAATGCACACCAAATTGAGCATGTACAGAGTGCCCCCAATGCTCTGTTCTATCAGGAGAGGGATTGGAGACAGTAAAAGAAGGGGAGGATCAGAAAAGACAGGATCAAACAGCCTTTTTCCACAATGCGCAGGTCTAAACCCTTAGGTTCATATTGAGTGTAACAAGCATGCATTACTACATGATTTTACTGTTGTGGGTTTAGTAACACTTTAAATGTAAAACTTCATCATGCACATTAGAGTTGCACGATTCTGGCCAAAATGAGAATCACAATTTTTCTGCTTAGAATAAAGATCACGATTATCACGGCGTAACATCATCTTTCACATTATACAAAAAATTGGCCTAACTTTTTTTTTATTTCATCAAAGTGCATTTTTTTTTTTTAATTACGTTTAAAAGGCCGCTGCACAATTACAGTGTGACATAAAATATTGCAACTACCACCATTTTATTTTCTAGGGTCTCTGCTAAAAATATATATATTTTGTAGCAAAATATACTGGTTTTAACTTGTAAGCAACAAGTGTCAGAAAAAGGTTTGGTCTTTAAGTGGTTAAACTGACCTCATTTACAGATCAAGGTTCATTCCTTTGATCTAACGAACTACATGTTAAAATTTATTTGTTGTGATCAACTTGACAGGCTTCCTGGATTTTTTTTTTTTGATTTTTTTTTTGTCAGCTGTCAGAAGTGTGCAGAGAACTCTCTGAACTTGTTACATAGAATCGGGAAATGCAGTTTTAAGACCGTGAGGAGAGTTGAATCGCGATTTTGATTCTTTAACGATTAATCATGCAGCTCTGCGAGGGGGGGAGAATTGTGATCTCTATTCTTTAGCGATTAATCGTGCAGCTCTAAACAGACTAGGTATGTTCACTCTTGTTATCAAAAGACTGAATATACATTTCTGTAACCTCAAACGTAAGAACCAGCCTTAACTTTTGAACTTTTCACATACCACCGAAAAAAAAGAGTTTCATTTGTTTAGGATCCCTTCCTGCTAACTCAAGTTCTTTGGACCGTTTTTCTCGTACTTTCTGAGCACCACCCTTCTCTTTGGATTTTGTTGTTTTACTCTCCATATTAATCAATATTAAACTGTAAAATGTATTAAATACCAAAATATGACAATGAGTTACATAAATCCAGCAAACATTACTAATTCTGCATCTCACAAACAAGCTCATACAAGAAATCCAATACATCACAAGAAAACTAATCCAACAGAAAATAAAAATATGCTAATATTATAGGGAAAAAAACAAAGCAAAACACATATCTAATGTAGGACACTTCAGCTCACTTTAGGAGCAAACGTATGTGTAGTATGCAGAATCTGTCTGAAATACTAGGCCACAAAATAACAGTTACGACCCAAAACATACATCCAAATTAACAAAGGAATGGCTTCACCAGAAGAAGATTAAAGTTTTGGAATGGCCCAGCCAGAGCCCAGACTTGAATCACATTGAAAATCTGTGGGGTGATCTGAAGAGGGCTGTGCACAGGAGATGACCTCACAATCTGACAGATTTGGAGTGTTTTTACAAAGAAAAGTGGGCAAATATTGGCAAGTCTAGATGTTCCAATGCTGATAAGACTCATACCCAAAAAGATTGAGTGCTGTAATAAAATCAAAAGGTGCTTCAACAAAGTATTCGTTTAAAGCGGAGTTCCACACAAAAATGGAACTTCCGCTTTTCGGAACCCTCCCCCCCACCGGTGTCACATTTGGCACCTTTCAGGGGGGAGGGGGGTGCAGATACCTGTCTAAGACAGGTATTTGCACCCACTTCCGGCATAGACTCCCATGGGAGTCTATGCCTCTTCCCGTCCCGACCGCGCTGTCTGCTGGGAACACACAGCTCCCAGGAGAGAGCGGGGACCACTAGGGACGCGCAGCGCAACTCGCGCATGCGCAGTAGGGAACCGGGAAGTGAAGCTGCAACGCTTCACTTCCTGATTCCCTCACCTAGGATGGCGGCAGCAGCTGCCGAGAACCGAGCGGGTTCTCGGCGTCCCCTGCCGACATCGCTGGACCCTGCGACAGGTAAGTGGCCATGTATTAAAAGTCAGCAGCTGCAGTATTTGTAGCTGCTGGCTTTTAATATTTTTTTTTTTTTTTTTGGTGGTGTGGGTGAACCCCCGCTTTAAGGGTGTACACACTTATGCAACCATATTATATTTTTTAGTTTTAGTTCCCACCACCTAAAAGATTTGTTTGTTCAACTGAGTTGTACAGTTTATAGGTCACATAAGGCCTTATGCACACTGGACGTTAAAATAACCTTCTAAAAACGCCAGTAGCTTTGCAGTGAGTTTTGCAACGTTTTTTAACATCTTTCCAATAGTGTTTTTAGCGTTTTTTTGTCTATCAGCGTATTTTTGACAATAGTGCGTTTTTACAGCTGAAAAACTCCTCTCAGAACCCACTAGTTTTGGGGTTTTTTTAAAGCCAAAAAACGCCCCAGCCAAAAACTGCTGATTACAGCGTATGTGTGCATGGACACATAGGATAACATGATAGGGAGCTTATTGACTGTAGAAAAGAACGTCTGAAGCCAAAAACAGCCGCTGTAAAAACATCCCATGTGCATGAGGCCCAAAGGTGGAAAAAGTTCAGAAATGATTTATCTTTGTCTCATTTGTTTACATCACAGAAACCGGATATTTTAACAGGGGTTTGTAGACTTTTTATATCCACTGTATATTGTATCAGCATCTAAAGTCCAGGGATCTCCAAACTACGGCTCTCCAGCTGTTGCGGAACTACACATCCCATGAGGCATTGTAAAACTCAGACATTCACAGACATGATTAGGCATAATGGGAATTGTAGTTCCTGAACAACTGGAGGGCCAAAGTTTGGAGACCCTTGAAGCCACAGAATTCCCCATTAACACAAACACTGAAAAATAATGCTGTACAGTATGGGCTGGTTCACATCGCACTGCTGTGCAGATCACATGCGATGTCTGTGTGATGTGAATTCAGCCATACAGATTGTATGGCTGAATTCGCATCGCATTCAGACCAAACACGTACATAACCTTTTTTGGTCCGCACAAAAATCAGATTGCATGGGTGAATTGACAGTTCGCACTGCGATATGCAAACTGATCTAGGGGTGTCATTAACTTTGTATTGACACTACCAGCGGTTCACATAGGGCAGTGTGAACTGCCTGCGAGTCATGTGTGATGCAGGAAGCCACAGTGGATTTTCAGGGTTCCCGCATCGCACCAATGAGAACCGAGCCTATAGGTGGAAAAATTATTCTGCAACAACATGCCTACTTCCCAGATACATCGCTGGTATACAAGTCTAGCTTCAAAACATGCAAGAGTATGCACAGCTCTCAAAAAACACAGATCTGTGCCCATCAATGCAGCCTCACCAGTGCCGACAGTACCCATCAGTGCAGCCTGATCAATGCCCATCAATGCAGCCTAATCAATGCCCATCAATGCAGCCTCACGGTCACCAGTGCCCATCAGTGCAGTCTGATCAGTGCCCATCAGTGCAGACTCACCAGTGCAGTGCCCATCAGTGCAGCCTGATCAGTGCCCATCAACGCAGCCTCACCAGTGCAGAAAGTGCCCATTAGTGCAGCCTGATTAGTGCCTAGGGAGGTCAGCTTGGGCCCGGGGTGTCAGGGCCTGGGTCTGTCTCACAGCCCTCTATACAGAACTGGGAGCTCAAAATCTCTCCAGGCAATTGCAAGAATATATTCTTGTGGGATAGTGAACTCACAGTTCTATGTAGTATAGCAAATCTTTGCACTCCTGTCCTAGCCCTCAGTGCCCACTGCCCAGAGTCTGAATTTCCAAATACACTTCAATGTGTGACCGGGTTACATTCACATAAAGCACTGAGGGCTCCGTTCAAAACAGACGAACCAAAATGCAGTGGCGGCCCATTAGGGGCACCCGGGCGCCACCCCCTCTCTCCTCTCCACCCCTATATGCATCTTGCTGCCATTCACCCGCTGTCTGACCCACCACTAAGATGGGGTAAGTGCCGGGCATGCAGGGTGCGGGTGTCCTCCTGGATCAGTCTGCTCCGCTGACCGGGGGGGTCGGGGTGGCTGTGTGCATCTGTGCTGCTGGCCGTGCACGCGGGAGGGGGAATTGGTTGGACTAGTCCGCTGGTGGGGGGAGGGTTGCTGTATTAGTCTGCTGGCACGGGGGAGGTTGCTAGATGAGTCCGCTGGCGGGGGGGAGGGTGATAGATGAGTCTGCTGGAGGGGGGGAGGGTGATAGATGAGTCCGCTGTCGGGGTGGGGGGGTGATAGATGAGTCCGCTGTCGGGGGGGATGATAGAGGAGTCCGCTGTCGGGGGGGTGATAGATGAGTCCGCTGTCGGGGGCGAGGTTGATAGATGAGCCCGCTGTCGGGGGGGTGATAGATGAGTCCGCTGTCGGGGGCGAGGTTGATAGATGAGCCCGCTGTCGGGGGGGTGATAGATGAGTCCGCTGTCGGGGG
This sequence comes from Lithobates septentrionalis, assembly GCA_037952835.1. NCBI lineage: Eukaryota > Metazoa > Chordata > Amphibia > Anura > Ranidae > Lithobates > Lithobates septentrionalis. The sequence continues at coordinate 3,613,444 of JBBDGP010000812.1, forward strand.
GGGAGGGTGATAGATGAGTCCGCTGTCGGGGGGGTGATAGATGAGTCCGCTGTCGGGGGGGAGGGTGATAGATGAGTCCGCTGTCGGGGGGGGGAGAGTGATAGATGAGTCCGCTGTCAGGGGGGAGGGTGATAGATGAGTCCGCTGTCGGGGGTAGGGTGATAGATGAGTCCGCTGTCGGGGGGGGGGAGGGTGATAGATGAGTCCGCTGTCGGGGGGAGGGTGATAGATGAGTCCGCTGTCGGGGGGGAGGGTGATAGATGAGTCCGCTGTCGGGGGGGAGGGTGATAGATGAGTCCGCTGTCGGGGGGGGTGATAGATGAGTCCGCTGTCAGGGGGGGAGGGTGATAGATGAGTCCGCTGTCGGGGGAGGAGGGTGATAGATGAGTCGGCTGTCGGGGGGGAGGGTGATAGATGAGTCCGCTGTCGGGGGGGTGATAGATGAGTCCGCTGTCGGGGGGGAGGGTGATAGATGAGTCCGCTGTCGGGGGGAGGGTGATAGATGAGTCCGCTGTCGGGGGGGAGGGTGATAGATGAGTCCGCTGTCGGGGGGGAGGGTGATAAATGAGTCCGCTGTCGGGGGGAGGGTGATAGATGAGTCCGCTGTCGGGGGGGGAGGGTGATAGATGAGTCCGCTGTCGGGGGGGTGATAGATGAGTCCGCTGTCGGGGGGGGAGGGTGATAGATGAGTCGGCTGTCAGGGGGGGAGGGTGATAGATGAGTCGGCTGTCGGGGGGGAGGGTGATAGATGAGTCCGCTGCCGGGGGGGGGTGATAGATGAGTCCGCTGTCGGGGGGAGGGTGATAGATGAGTCCGCTGTCGGGGGGGAGGGTGATAGATGAGTCCGCTGTCGGGGGGAGGGTGATAGATGAGTCCGCTGTCGGGGGGGAGGGTGATAGATGAGTCCGCTGTCGGGGGGAGGGTGATAGATGAGTCCGCTGTCGGGGGGGGTGATAGATGAGTCCGCTGTCAGGGGGGAGGGTGATAGATGAGTCCGCTGTCGGGGGGGAGGGTGATAGATGATTCCGCTGTCGGGGGGAGGGTGATAGATGAGTCCGCTGTCGGGGGGGGTGATAGATGAGTCCACTGTCGGGGGGGAGGGTGATAGATGAGTCCGCTGTCGGGGGGGAGGGTGATAGATGAGTCCGCTGTCGGGGGGGAGGGTGATAGATGAGTCCGCTGTCGGGGGGGAGGGTGATAGATGAGTCCGCTGTCGGGGGGGAGGGTTATAGATGAGTCCGCTGTTGGGGGGGAGGGTGATAGATGAGTCCGCTGTCGGGGGGGAGGGTGATATATGAGTCCGCTGTCGGGGGGGAGGGTGATAGATGAGTCCGCTGTCAGGGGGGGAGGGTGATAGATGAGTTCGCTGTCGGGGGGGAGGGGGATAGATGAGTCCGCTGTCGGGGGGGGGGGTGATAGATGAGTCCGCTGTCGGGGGGGAGGGTGATAGATGTGTCTGCTGGCGGGGGGTTGCTTGATTGCCATCCCCCCCAAAAAAAAACACGAACCGCCACTGCCAAAATGTAAAATTGTAATGATGACTATGCTATACATCATTTCTACAATTTACTGGTGAATGGGGATTTTCTACAATAAGTCATTTTGGCTATATCACATGGGTCATCACTACTTACTTCAGGCTGGGGAGTGTTGTGTTTCAGTGAGGAGACAGTGACACTGTGACTGAGCCAGGTCCTTGCTAGTTGCCACTCTTCGGGGGTGGGAATGGATGAGGATTTCTAAACCACGTCTCGTCTTCCCTTCTGCAGACTGAAGATAACTAGCCCAGCAGGTCACGTGCGACGTGACGTTCTTGACGCCGGGCGTCCCCTCCCCTGACGTGCCACACGACCTGGCCTGCGTCTGAGACTCCTGGGAGGTGGGAGTTGTAGTTTGCTGCGCTCACACCACCAGGAACTTTAGCGCCGGCAGACTACAACTCCCACAATGCAGTGCAGGCTGGCCAGCAGCATCGTGCTAGCCAATCGGCGGCCGCCGTGGCCGACATCTCTTAGCACTGCCGCCCATTGTGTAACCCAGGCAGCCGCGGCACCGCCTGTCACAGGCTGGAAAAAAAATTAAAAATTAACAGACAGCCAGTGGCCGTTTTAAAGATAATGTAGGCGCCGGCCTGGGGGGAAATTTCCACCCTGCCCCCCGGCCCAGCCCGCCCCTGCATATGCCCATGGCCTGTGTGAGAAATATATAATTTAGTGACAACTTTGTGCAAAAAAACAAAAATTTGTCACTTTTCCGCAACTTGTGTCAAAAAATAAAATATTCCATGGACTCAACATGCCTCTCAGCAAATAGCTTGGGGTGTCTACTTTCCAAAATGGGGTCATTTGGGGGGGTTCTGTGCCATCTGGGCATTTTATGGCCTTCAAAACTGTGATAGGTAGTGAGGAGTGAAATCACAACTTTACGCCCTTAGAAATCCTGAAGGCGGTGCTTGGTTTTCGGGGCCCCGTATGCGGCTAGGCTCCCAAAAAGTCCCACACATGTGGTATCCCCATACTCAGGAGAAGCAGCTAAATGTATTTTGGGGTGCAATTCCACATATGCCCATGGCCTGTGTGAGCAATATATCATTTAGTGACAACTTTTTGTAAATATTTTTTTTTTGTCATTATTCAATCACTTAGGACAAAAAAAAAATATTCAATGGGTTTAACATGCCTCTCAGCAATTTCCTTGGGGTGTTTACTTTCCAAAATGGGGTCATTTGGGGGGGTTTTGTACTGCCCTGCCATTTTAGCACCTCAAGAAATGACATAGGCAGTCATAAACTAAAAGCTGTGTAAATTACAGAAAATGTACCCTAGTTTGTAGACGCTATAACTTTTGCGCAAACCAATAAATATACGCTTATTGACATTTTTTTTACCAAAGACATGTGGCCGAATACATTTTGGCCTAAATGTATGACTAAAATTGAGTTTATTGGATTTTTTTTAGAACAAACAATAGAAAATATCTTTTTTTTTTCAACATTTTCGGTCTTTTTCCGTTTATAGCGCAAAAAATAAAAACGGCAGAGGTGATCAAATACCATTAAAAGAAAGCTCTATTTGTGGGAAGAAAAGGACGCAAATTTCGTTTGGGTACAGCATTGCATTACCGCGCAATTAGCAGTTAAAGCGACGCAGTGCCAAATTGGAAAACGTCCTCTGGTCCTTAGGCAGCATAATGGTCCGGGGCTCAAGTGGTTAAAAAATACCTAGGAACAGACTACACTTGCATTTGTACCAATATTTACTTAGAAGAAGCTTGTTCCTCATCAGCTCCTTGTGTATACAGAAACTATGTTTGCCCTTGGTCAACATTGAGTAATCAAACACCGCTGATCATTCAGTTTTCCCCTCCGTTCTGAGCAGAGAGCCATGACTGTCAGTCAGTTGAGCGCTGGGCTGTGGAGGGGGTGGGAGTGGCTGTCTCAGTCTCCCAGCAGCTCACTGAGAGACTGAGCCAGGTGGATCCCGACTGTAAAGTCAGGATTGATCCAGCGCCTGAACCAGCTGAGTGACATCAGTCGGCAGCCAACTTTAGCCTGCTGTTGGCTGAAAATGGGTCTATGAAAAGAACTGTTCAAGGTATACAATAAAAACAGTAGATAATGTTATACTAGTGCTAGTGTACTAGTGTTTTTTTTTTTTTTTTTTTTGGATAGAGACTTCCTAGCGATCTTCTGCTATTTCATTAAGTAATCAGTTGGGGTCTTCCTCAGGTTGTGCAAGCAAATCCATTTCATCTACATAGCCCTTTTTCTTTATAAATTTGGATATGCTTGAATTTAAACACCTTCACAAACACATTAAAAATCTCTGTCTGTATAAGTATTGAGCAGCAGCTATGTCTCAAATGTTTGAATTTGGTGTCCATTTTCATAAATCCTTGCTGTTTGTTATGGATAGTGGCTATTAGACTGACATCTTTATCATATACACTTCTTTTCAAGATTGTTTCTATGAGGATTTGATGCTCAACTTAATCAAATGCCTTCAAAGGCAAAAGAAACAGATATATTTCATGTCGCTTGTTTATCCATTTTGCTGGCAGGGTTTCCAATGTGGCAACACTCTGGAGTTGCTTAGAGTTTAGAACTCATGCAGTTACTTTAGATAAAACCGTCATCATCACGTGTGGTTATTGTACAATACTCATCGCATTTTGTGGTTTTATTTTTCTTCAGGATTGTTATTAAAATAGTCTGTAACCATTTTTCTGAAATCTCCTCACCTAAGTAAATGACTTTTATGATTAAAGAAAATTCTTCATTTACTTTATTCCCTGCTCTTTTAACACATTCATTTAGTGTTTTATCAATGTATGTGGTCTTGTTGTTACCCAAGCTTTGTATTTTGTTCATTATTTCATAACTCATTATCTCTACAGCCTCAAGTTGTGGGTCTTCCACTTCCATTATAATTCTCCCATATTCTTTCCATCCATTGTGTTTTTTACTCTCTGTATTTAAAATCTTATTAAACCTAGACTATGGAAAAATCTGATTACATGCTATATTACAGAGTGTGCATACTCAGAAAGCCACTAAAGCATTTGTTTTGTGTAGCGTGAAATATACCTGGTTGATCCTACGTTCAGCACTTAGAAAGCCACTAAAGCATTTGTTTTGTGTAGCGTGAAATATACCTGGTTGATCCTACCTTCAGCTCTCCCTCCCATCTTCTCTGTGTCTCCACTGCAGCCTGACATTGTGTAGACCAACTGGTGTCCTCAACTGAGCATGCTCATATTTCAGTTCCCTTCTTAGCTCTTTATTTCCTCTTTTTTTCTTTTCTGTGCAGCCTACATGACTATAAAATCACTCAGTGGTAAATGACACTCCCCTCCCACCTTCCTCCTCCATGTCCTCCTATTGCTAAACACTATGAGGGTGGGCTATAGTATGGTGATTGATTACATTCACGAAGAAACTCATCAAAAATGTTTTAATACAAGTCAGTATTAAATAGAAATAGAAATGAAATGTAGCGCTAATGATGATGACCAATGGTGAAAAACACATCAGTAATGATGGCCATTAGAAAAGGCACATAGATGAAACACATGTGACATGATAAAAAATAGTGGGTAATAGGTAACATACAATAATGTCCCAGTGTGTAGCCATAAATCGAACAACGGAAAGTCCCAAAATAAGCTGTATATAAAATGTTGAACTGGTGTGGGAATCTTCTCCTCTGTATGTCATAGATTGTACGATCATGTAATGGAAACAGATAAAATACGCTTACCAAAGGAAGTTGTTTCGGATGCCGGTGACACTGAATCAAACAGGCTCAGAGATCCTTAATGGACGGTGGTTGGTCCCAGAAACCCCGAATCTCAAGGGGGATCTTTCTTCTGTAATCCAAGTCGCGACTGCCAGTTCAGAAAACCGAGGGAGGATCACAGCCACAGGAAAGTCTCCAGAGTATGGGTGGTTCCCAAAAAGATATATATTAAATGCCAATAGTGCAGATCAAATGACGTATTTTTATTGGATATCACCAATAATCAACAAGGAATATAAAAAGTGTGATCACTTAAAAAACGATAAAATCAAGTGTAGGGAAGAGTAAGGCTTGCCCGACACGTTTCGTCCACATGGACTTCAACTGGGGTATCAAACTCATCTCCTACACTGTATAAATTTATATAAAAACTGCACAAATAGTGTGGCCAATCAGACATCAATGATAGGGTCACATGATGGATCAGCTCCTGATAGGCCAAAGAGGAGTTAGCTGACTGCCTTGAATTATCCAATGGCACCACCCACCAATAGGGGAAGAGGCATGTCCCTTAACCAATAGGAAATTAATAAACATAATAGGGAAATGGGAATGAAAAGGGAGGGACCCACACTATCAGAATTTCAGCAGCGCTGCAATCATCCGTGCCCACTCAGAGAGTTCTAAGATACATCAATATGTTAATCACAGTGTATAGACATAATGCCAAGGTCATATGTGTGAATATAAATAACCCAGAGGATGTTATTTTAGATCGTTGATAAGAGCTCAACCGAGGGTCACATGACCGCGTCTCCTCTGATGCGGCCAGGCGGCCCACGTGTTGTGCATTGCGCGATCCCTCTTATTGGATCAGCGCAATAAACAGGAAGAACAGAAGGAAAGCTGGTCATGTGGCATGTCAGCTGACATAGCCACATGATCTTAGGAGACGATTAGGGTCTCTGTTGTTAGGATCCAAAGAGGCATGTGACCACGGAGGAAGTCACATGTTCTCCAGGGACGAATAGATCGATCCGGTGTCTCCAGCTCATCCGGACTGTAAGCAGGGAAGGTGATATCATCCCCTACCACACGGAAGTAGTGGGTATAGTGGCGGGGACAACCGGAAGTACGGAAGAAACAAATATCTTCACTTCTCCCGGTGTCATTCCCCTGGAGACTCACCCAAAATGTGTTTAAATAACTAAAAAATGTTACTTGTGAGTATAGATGGGGAGTGTGTATCTATCCAATAACATGAATGGATGTGTGCATGCGTACCGTAACAGGGAACAATATTGAAAAGAATTCAATATGAATAATATATTTAAATATAGAAAAATAAAAATGTGAATGTGTGAACATGTGTGAACAGAAGTGATGTGGAAATGAAACTTGTGAAGGGGTGATGTGAAAATTATATAATGGGATAAATGTAGTGAATGTCAACCATCTCCAGTATAAGGGACAATTACGCTTGGTTAATAAAGGAATTAATATCCCATTCAACGTTTAACCCATGGGGCGAGTAAGTGCGTAGTTCAAATATGCAATACGTCTCGAGACACCCCGCACACATGCTTCACCCCTCCAATTAGCAACAAATTTATAAATTATAAGGAACTGAGTTCCAGTAGGGTCCTGATTGTGGTGTGTAAGGTAGTGTCTTGGCACAGTGTGATTAGTCTTGCCTGCCTGTATATTGGTAAGATGTTCACCTACTCGAACTGAAAATGTTCTTTTAGTGCTACCCATGTACTGTTTTTTACAGGGGCAAGTTAAAAGGTACACTACATATTGTGTGGCACATGTAGTGAAGTGCTTCATGGGGTAGGTGCATTGGGTAACTGTTGATTGAAAGGTATCCGTTTTTCGTCTTCCATTAGAGCCCTTGCACACTGGGGCGGGGGGCTGCGTCGGCGGTAAAACGCCGCTATTATTAGCGGCGTTTTACCGCCGGTATGCGGCCGCTAGCGGGGCGGTTTTACCCCCCGCTAGCGGCCGAGAAGGGGTTAAATACCACCGCAAAGCGCCTCTGCAGAGGCGCATTGCCGGCGGTATAGCCGCGCCGTCCCATTGATTTCAATGGGCAGGAGCGGTAAAGGAGCGGTATACACACCGCTCCTTCACCGCTCCGAAGATGCTGTTAGCAGGACTTTTTTTACCGTCCTGCCAGCGCATCGCTCCAGTGTGCAAGCCCTTGGGGCTTTCACACTGGAATGCAAGGAGCGGCACTTTCGGGTCGGTTTGCAGGCGCTATTATTAGCGCAATAGCGCCTGCAAACCGCCCCAGTGTGCAAGGGCTCTTAGTGTTGTAAAAACAGACCCTGCATTTCCTACAGGGAAAAAAGCCTTTGCAATCCTGAAAAAAAGGGGTCTTTTTGGGGGGGTCTATAATGTTGGGGGCAATTTGTCCTTGGATGGATATAGCTCCTCTGAATGTGACCCCCACATGTTCTGGAAGTGCTGGGCTGAGAGCATCATTTCGAAGAACACCCCAATGTTTTTTGAAAATATTCTGAATTTGTCTGGCTTGTACAGAATAAGTTGTGAAAAAAGATCAAATGTAATTGCTAATACCTGTAAATTAAAAAAGAGCCCTGGATGCAGATACCATTTGAACAAATGAAAGCTAGTGTCAATTATCTTTGACTCCGCCTACCCCATGTTAACCACTTCCCGACCGGCTCACAATGATATACCTCAACATTTTGAAGAGGAATATCGTTGTTATGGAAGCAGATAGCTGCCATAACCCCGGTATAATTCTTCTTCAGCCCGCGGTCAGCTTTCAGATAAAAGTGGTCTCAGTAGCGGATTTGCCCCCTCCTGCCATGCTCCAGTGGTCTCCCCTGATAGACACCCCGGTAGCGGTGGAGACGATCGGGTCCTCTCTCCTGCTTGGCTGGCTAGCGAGTGAGGGGAAGATAGCTCCCACTCAGCTCCATAGCATTGACTGGCGTAAGCGACGTCAAACGTCACTTTCGCTCAATGCTCCTAAAGGAGAAATTTTTATTTTTTTTAAACAACATTTTTTTTTTTTATTGCATTTTTGTAGAGATCAGAGGTCTTTTTGACCCCAGATCTCATATTTAAGAGGTCCTGTCATGCTTTTTTTCTATTACAAAGGATGTTTACATTCCTTGTAATAGGAATAAAAGTGACCCCGTTTTTTTTTATAAAGGGCAGTGTCAAAATAAAAAATTAAAAGCAAAATAAATAACAAAAAAATGAAAAAATTTAAAGCGCTCCATCCAGCCGAGCTCGTGCGCAGAAGGGAACGCATACGTGAGTAGTGCCCGCATATGAGAATGGTGTTCAAACCACACATGTGAGGTATCGCCACCATCGTTAGAGCGTGAGCAATAATTCTAGCCCTAGACCCCCTCTGTAACTCCAAACTGGTAACCTGTAGACATTTTTAAACGTCGCCTGTGGAGATTTTTAGGAGTAAAAGTTTGTCGCTATTCCACAAGTGGGCACAATTTTGAAGCGTGACATGTTGGGTATCAATTTACTCAGGATAACATTATCTTTCACAATATAAAAAAAAATGGGCTAACTTTACTGTTGTCTTATTTGTTAATTCAAAAAAGTGTATTTTTGCCAAAAAAAGTGCGCTTGTAAGACCGCTGCGCAAATACGATGTGACAGAAAGTATTGCAACAATGGCCATTTTATTCTCTAGGATGTTAGAAAAAAATATATAATGTTTGGGGGTTCTAAGTCATTTTCTTGCAAAAAAACTTGATTTTAACTTGTAAACATCAAATCTTAAAATGAGGCTTGGTCCTTAACCACTTCCCGACCGCCTAACGACGATATACGTCAACAGAATGGCACGGGCAGGCAAAATCACGTACCTGGTGAAGGGGAGGCCATCCGATCATGGCCCCCTCTCGCGATCGCTCCCAGCCAATGAGAATCATCCCCTGCCTCTGTGTAGTACACAGAGGCAGAGGATGTGATGTCATCTCTCCTCGGCTCGGCAGTTTCCGTTCCGGCGCCGAGGAGAGAAGACATGTGAGTGAGTGCACAACACACACACATCACAGTAGAACATGCCAGGCACACTTTACACCCCTGATCCCCCCCCCGATCACCCCCCAATCACCCCTCCCCCCCTGTCACACTGACACCAAGCAGTTTTTTTTTCTGATTACTGCATGGTGTCAGTTTGTGACAGTTAGAAGTGGTAGGGCAGTTAGTGTTAGCCCCCTGTAGGTCTAGGGTACCCCCCTAACTCCCCCTAATAAAGTTTTAACCCCTTAATCACCCCCCGTCACCAGTGTCACTAAGCGATCATTTTTCTGATCGCTGTATTATGCCGCGTACACACGAGCGGACTTTGCGGCGGACTTTGCCCGGCGGACTGGATTTCGTCGGACAATTCGATGTGTGTGGGCTCCAGCGGACTTTGTTTTCTCAAAAGTTGGACGGACTTAGATTTGAAACTTGTTTAAAATTTATCCGTTGAAATCGAGTCCGGTCGAAAAGTCCGCCGTCTGTATGCTAGTTCGACGGACAAAAAGCCACGCTAGGGCAGCTATTGGCTACTCGCTATGAACTTCCTTGTTTTAGTCCGGTCGTACGTCATCACGTACGAATTCGACGGACTTTGGTGGATTGTGTGTAGGCAAGTCCGTTCATTCAGAAAGTACGTCGGAAAGTACGTCGAAAGGTCCGCCGGGCAAAGTCCGCCGTAAAGTCCGCTCGTGTGTACGCGGCATTAGTGTCGCTGGTGACGCTAGTTAGAGACGTAAATATTTAGGTTCGCCGTCAGCGTTTTATAGCGGCAGGGACCCCATATACTACCTAATAAATGTTTTAACCCCTTGATTGCCCCCTAGTTAACCCTTTCACCACTGATCACCATATAACCGTTACGGTTGACGCTGGTTAGTTTGTTTATTTTTTATAGTGTCAGGGCACCCGCCGTTTATTAGCGAATAAAGGTTTAGCCCCCTGATCGCCCGGCGGTGATATGCGTCGCCCCAGGCAGTGTCAGATTAGCGCCAGTACCGCTAACACCCACGCACGCAGCATACGCCTCCCTTAGTGGTATAGTATCTGAACGGATCAATATCTGATCCGATCAGATCTATACTAGCGTCCCCAGCAGTTTAGGGTTCCCAAAAACGCAGTGTTAGCGGGATCAGCCCAGATACCTGCTAGCACCTGCATTTTTTCCCTCCGCCCGGCCCAGCCCAGCCCACCCAAGTGCAATATCGATCGATCACTGTCACTTACAAAACACTAAACGCATAACTGCAGTGTTCGCAGAGTCAGGCCTGATCCCTGCGATCGCTAACAGTTTTCTTGGTAGCGTTTTGGTGAACTGGCAAGCACCAGCCCCAAGCAGCATCAGGTTAGCGCCAGTACCGCTCACACCTACGCACGCAGCATACACCTCCCTTAGTGGTATAGTATCTGAATGGATCAATATCTGATCCGATCAGATCTATACTGGCGTCCCCAGCAGTTTAGGGTTCCCAAAAAATGCAGTGTTAGCGGGATCAGCCCAGATACCTGCTAGCACCTGCGTTTTTCCCCTCCGCCCGGCCCAGCCCAGCCCAGCCCAGCCCACCCAAGTGCAGTATCGATCGATCACTGTCACTTACAAAACACTAAACGCATAACTGCAGCGTTCGCAGAGTCAGGCCTGATCCCTGCAATCGCTAAAAGTTTTTTTGGTAGCGTTTTGGTGAACTGGCAAGCACCAGCCCCAGGCAGCGTCAGGTTAGTGCCAGTACCGCTAACACCCACGCACGCAGCGTACACCTCCCTTAGTGGTATAGTATCTGAATGGATCAATATCTGATCCGATCAGATCTATACTGGCGTCCCCAGCAGTTTAGGGTTCCCAAAAACGCAGTGTTATCGGAATCAGCCCAGATACCTGCTAGCACCTGCGTTTTGCCCCTCCGCCCAGCCCAGCCCAGGCCACCCAAGTGCAGTATCAATCGATCACTGACACTTACAAAACACTAAACGCATAACTGCAGCGTTCGCAGAGTCAGGCCTGATCCCTGCGATCGCTAACAGTTTTTTTGGTAGCGTTTTGGTGAACTGGCAAGCACCAGTGGCCTAGTACACCCCGGTCATAGTCAAACCAGCACTGCAGTAACACTTGGTGACGTGGCAAGTCCCATAAGTGCAGTTCAAGCTGATGAGGTGGCAAGCACAAGTAGTGTCCCGCTGCCACCAAAAAGACAAACTCAGGCCCGTCGTGCCCATAATGCCCTTCCTGCTGCATTCGCCAATCCTAATTGGGAACCCACCGCTTCTGCAGCACCCGTACTTCCCCCATTCACATCCCCAACCAAATGCAGTCGGCTGCATGAGAGGCATTTTCTTCATGTCCTCCTGAGTACCCCTACCCAACAAACCCCCTCAAAAAAGATGTTGTGTCTGCAGCAAGCGCAGATATAGGCGTGACACCCGCTATTATTGTCCCTCCTGTCCTGACAATCCTGGTCTTTGCATTGGTGAATGTTTTGAACGCTACCATACACTAGTTGAGTATTAGCGTAGGGTACAGCATTCCACAGACTAGGCGCACTTTCACAGGGTCTCCCAAGATGCCATCGCATTTTGAGAGACCCGAACCTGGAACCGGTTACAGTTATAAAAGTTACAGTTACAAAAAAAAGTGTAAGAAAAAAAAAAAACACAAATAAAAATATAAAATAAAAAAAAATAGTTGTCGTTTTATTGTTCTCTCTCTCTCTCTATTCTCTCTATTGTTCTGCTCTTTTTTACTGTATTCTATTCTGCAATGTTTTATTGTTATTATGTTTTATCATGTTTGCTTTTCAGGTATGCAATTTTTTATACTTTACCGTTTACTGTGCTTTATTGTTAACCATTTTTTTGTCTTCAGGTACGCCATTCACGACTTTGAGTGGTTATACCAGAATGATGCCTGCAGGTTTAGGTATCATCTTGGTATCATTCTTTTCAGCCAGCGGTCGGCTTTCATGTAAAAGCAATCCTAGCGGCTAATTAGCCCCTAGACTGCTTTTACAAGCAGTGGGAGGGAATGCCCCCCCCCACCATCTTCCGTGTTTTTCTCTGGCTCTCCTGTCTCAACAGGAAACCTGAGAATGCAGCCGGTGATTCAGCCAGCTGACCATAGAGCTAAATAGAGACCAGAGTGGCTACAAACATCTCTATGGCCTAAGAAACTGGAAGCTACGAGCATTTTATGACTTAGATTTTGCCGGATGTAAACAGCGCCATTGGGAAAGCATTTTATCACACCGATCTTGGTGTGGTCAGATGCTTTGAGGGCAGAGGAGAAATCTAGGGTCTAATAGACCCCAATTTTTTCAAAAAAGAGTACCTGTCACTACCTATTGCTATCATAGGGGATATTTACATTCCCTGAGATAACAATAAAAATGATTTAAAAAAAATGAAAGGAACAGTTTAAAAATAAGATAAAAAAGCAAAAAAATAATAAAGAAAAAAAAAAAGCACCCCTGTCCCCCCTGCTCTCGCGCTAAGTCGAACGCAAGCGTCAGTCTGGCGTCAAATGTAAACAGCAATTGCACCATGCATGTGAGGTATCACCGTGAAGGTCAGATCGAGGGCAGTAATTTTAGCAGTAGACCTCCTCTGTAAATCTAAAGTGGTAACCTGTAAAGGCTTTTAAAGGCTTTTAAAAATGTATTTAGTTTGTCGCCACTGCACGTTTGTGCGCAATTTTAAAGCATGTCATGTTTGGTATCCATGTACTCGGCCTAAGATCATCTTTTTTATTTCATCAAACTTTTGGGCAATATAGTGTGTTTTAGTGTATTAAAATTAAAAAAAAGTGTGTTTTTTTCCCCAAAAAATGCGTTTGAAAAATCGCTGCGCAAATACTGTGTGAAAAAAAAAATGAAACACCCACCATTTTAATCTGTAGGGCATTTGCTTTAAAAAAAATATATAATGTTTGGGAGTTCAAAGTAATTTTCTTGCAAAAAAAATTTTTTTTTTCATGTAATCAAAGTGTCAGAAAGGGCTTTGTCTTCAAGTGGTTAGAAGAGTGGGTGATGTGTGGCATAAGCTTCTAAATGTTGTGCATAAAATGCCAGGACAGTTCAACCCCCCCCCCCAAATGACCCCATTTTGGAAAGTAGACACCCCAAGCTATTTGCTGAGAGGCATGTTGAGTCCATGGAATATTTTATATTGTGACACAAGTTGCGGGAAAGAGACAATTTTTTTTTTTTGTTGTCACTAAATGATATATTGCTCAAACATGCCATGGGAATATGTGAAATTACACCCCAAAATACATTCTGTTGCTTCTCCTGAGTATGGGGATACCACGTATGTGTGGGACTTTTTGGGAGCCTAGCCGCGCACGGGACCCCGAAAACCAAGCACCGCCTTCAGGCTTTCTAAGGGCGTGAATTTTTGATTTCACTCTTCACTGCCTATCACAGTTTCGGAGGCCATGGAATGCCCAGGTGGCAAAAAAAACCCCAAATGACCCCATTTTGGAAAGTAGACACCCCAAGCTATTTGCTGAGCGGTATAGTGAGTATTTTTGTCACTTTTTGTCACAAAGTTTTGAAAATTGAAAAAAGGAAAAAAAAAATATTTTCTTGTCTTTCTTCATTTTCAAAAACAAATGAGAGCTGCAAAATACTCACCATGCCTCTCAGCAAATAGCTTGGGGTGTCTACTTTCCAAAATGGGGTCATTTGGGGGGGGTTGTGCCACCTGGGCATTCCATGGCCTCCGAAACTGTGATAGGCAATAAAGAGTGAAATCAAAAATTTACACCCTTAGAAATCCTGAAGGCGGTGATTGGTTTTCGGGGCCCCGTACGTGGCTAGGCTCCTGAAAAGTCCCACACATGTGGTATCCCCATACTCAGGAGAAGCAGCTAAATGTATTTTGGGGTGCAATTTCACATATGCCCATGGCCTGTGTGAGCAATATATCATTTAGTGACAACTGTGTGCAAAAAAAAAAAAAAAAGTGTCACTTTCCCGCAACTTGTGTCAAAATATAAAATATTCCATGGACTCAACATGCCTCAAAGCAAATAGCTTGGGGTGTCTACTTTCCAAAATGGGGTCATTTGGGGGGTTTTATGCCATCTGGGCATTTTATGGCCTTCAAAACTGTGATAGGTGGTGAGGAGTAAAATCAAAAATTTACGCCCTTAGAAATCCTGAAGGCAGTGATTGGTTTTCGGGGGCCCCGTACGCGGCTAGGCTCACAAAAAGTCCCACACATGTGGTATCCCCATACTCAGGAGAAGCAGCTAAATGTATTTTGGGGTGCAATTCCACATATGCCCATGGCCTGTGCGAGCAATATATCATTTAGTGACAACTTTTTGTAATTTTTTATTTTTTTTTGTCATTATTCAATCAATTGGGACAAAAAAAATGAATATTCAATGGGCTCAACATGCCTCTCAGCAATTTCCTTGGGGTGTCTACTTTCCAAAATGGGGTCATTTGTGGGGGTTTTGTACTGCCCTGCCATTTTAGCACCTCAAGAAACGACATAGGCAATCATAAATTAAAGGCTGTGTAAATTCCAGAAAATGTACCCTAGTTTGTAGGCGCTATAACTTTTGCGCCAACCAATAAATATACACTTATTGACATTTTTTTTACCAAAGACATGTGGCCGAATACATTTTGGCCTAAATGTATGACTAAAATTGAGTTTATTGGATTTTTTTAGAACAAAAAGTAGAAAATATCATTTTTTTGTAAAATTTTCGGTCTTTTTTTTCTGTGTATAGCGCAAAAAATAAAAACGGCAGAGGTGATCAAATACCATCAAAAGAAAGCTCTATTTGTGGGAAGAAAAGGACGCAAATTTCGTTTGGGTACAGCATTGCATGACCGCGCAATAAGCAGTTAAAGCGACGCAGTGCCAAATTGTAAAAAGTGCTCTGGTCAGGAAGGGGGTAAATCCTTCCGGGGCTGAAGTGGTTAAGCGGTTAATGCACAAAAAATGCAAATAAGATAATCAATAAAGATTTATAGGGAGCTAAAAACTGTTTTTTTTTCCATTCATAATTTAATTTGAATTACTCTTCTGAAACAGTTTTTTTTAATCATGTGACTGCCACAGGACCAATCAGGGCTGGCCAGACACAGACTCACACTGTAGAGAGCATACATCAGCAGAGTGATAGAAGCCCCTCCCACTGATTTTTCCCTGCAGATGCCAAAGAACAGAGAAAGGTCATGTGACCACAAAACAGCGCAGCAGGAACAAGGTACTTAGAGGATTAAAAAAAAAAAAACTATAGTGGCATGATAAATATGATTTATGTGAATTAAATATTATTTTCAATTAATTATATGTCTATTGTTAAATTCAAGTTTTAGTTTCTTTACTTCGATACACAATTTCCTTGTTACATTTTTCTCTTTTAGTTTGTGTATTTCATCACATCTATCATTTATTTCTGTTACGCCTGTCGACACATTCTTCTGATCTTGTAATTTCCCTAATCTTACTTTGATCTGTTTTCTCTTTTCTGTTCACTTGTCAGAGCAGGGATTTCCTCAGTAATCCACTTGTTTCTTTTCTTTTGGCTGGGTTTAGGAATGACAATGTCTGCTGTGTATCTTCGTTTCACAGTAATTTCTTGCCATGTTTTGCATGCAGTTGGTTCTTGTTGACATTTTTTAGCCACTCCCTGTTGACCCACGGAATCCTTGGGGTTATCTTTGCTTTTTACTTTGCATTTTAAGATTGTGTTGCTATAATTTTTGTTTATGGTAATGTAGACTAGCAAGCTTTTCCCTTTTTTTTGCGGTAACCCTTCCAGCTGTAGTTCAATGTTCTTTTAGACCCAGACGAATGTTCCGATCTGGTCTGCCTGTCCATTTTCCAGGCAGACCCGATCGGACAATCCATTGCCCTTTATGGAGTGGAGGATGTCAGGAGACATATGTCCATTGACAACCACTAACATCTGATCTAATCCAGGCCGCAAAAAATAGACAGATGGGATACGTTTGCCACCCTTCTGGGGGACCAGATCAGATAACAGTCAGATAGAAATGGACAGGAAGTCCGTTTCCATCTGAATACCCCATAGAGGAGAGCGGGCTGTATCCATGTCCACTCTGCATAGCGGAGCTGGCGCAGACCTGTAATCCGCCTGCTCAGGAGGGATCAGCGGAGAGATCCCCGCTGAGCAGGCAGATCTGCTGGATGGAGTTCGCCCCATGTGAAAGGGGCCTAAATGTTCTTATACATATTTTTAAGGCATATATGTTTTATTTGCAAAAATGGATCAATATTCCTCCATTCCTGTTCATTACATCACTTCTGTAGGGTCCACATATACCATTCTCTTTATCAGTGCCAATCCGAGTTCTGAAATCACCCATTACAAGTAAATATCTTTTTTTTTTTCATCTTCAAAGTTTCTTATATCAAATCATATGTTGCTAGAACCTTTTATCTTTTTGTATTATATGTTGGGTATGTACACCTGCCTTATAAATAATAACATGTTCTTTTTAAGTAGTGGTGAGTAAATGTGCTTGGGTTCGATTCACAGGCCATTCCTCCAACTCCATTGTAAATTGTAATCCATACCTATTTGAATGAGTTGTTTTCGATTCTTAAAAGTCCATTCTGGCCATTTTCAAAACGAATAGAAAAGGGATTATCAAGAAAAAAAAAAGGGACACGTACCAATGCAAATTAATTAGGAAATACAGTTCAGCAGAGAGAGCATGTATCATTTTATGCAATTTCAAGGACAACATTGGAAAAACACAAATTCTTCAAACTGCATGCTTACAAGATGTCATTAAGCTATATGCACTGTTACAAGCAGTATGATTCTGTAAGACAGCATTAGGGACAAAAAAGAAAGAAAACGATACACGTAAAGTGTAGAGCTCAGCGCTAGAACCTAATTTCTAGGAGTAGTGTGTATAGCGCATAAGTATTTCTGATTATTTTTAGTAAATCGCTTCAAGTGGTAAACTAGAAATAATCCCAATAAGAGTCTGCGAAGATCAAAAAAAGTCTCTTGTATGTAACTGCTGATGGTGGCGAGGCTGCTTCCAGCATGGGCTGGGAACCCGGAGACTGTAAAAATCAAAGGATGGGGGAAAAGAGAAGCACCAAGCCACTTTTAGTGCAGTATTGTTTAATAACAAGCAGCGAAGCTATAAAACAAATAAAATGCACTCACATGGTGCTCGGTAGGTAAGGCATGTCAGGTGAAGCAGTGGAAAATATCTTTTTTTTTTTATCTTCAAAAACCCACAGCCAGTGAGTCCAGGAGCAGCAGAATTTTGGCATAAAAAATGCTTGATGCTTCTAACCGCGTGTAAACTCTCATTAACGCTGGGCATGGTGGAAGAAATCTTCCTGGGGTGACTTCAGAGCGTCCCCATATGGAAGTGATTGCATAAGATGAGTATTTTTTGCTCTCCACAGGAAGGTGGGGTATGAGCGTGGTGTCCTCGATAGTGATACTCACAGGTGAGTGATCGGACCAGGTGATTAATTTTGCATTTGGGTTATGAAGTAACTGCGTGCATGTGTACTCATAATTATGCCATAATATAAAAAAAACAATTATTTTTATTGCTGTTGTTACTAATTTTCTTTTTCTTTGCTATCTACTAGACTACTTTTTTCAGAACCTGCTTGCTGAAAAAAGAGGTTTTGAGATTGTGTACCCCTAAGAAGAGCAGTTTATATTGAAAAAAATGGCTGGTAAACTACTGAAGACTACTGAGGAAGCTAGCTAAAGAATTAAAGGGTAAAATTGAAAAACATTGTGGGCTGTTCCTTTAAAAGTTTATTTATTTCCCCCAATTATTCCTCTATTTTCAAAAAAAAAAAAAAAAATATTACAAAAAGTAAAAATAAAAGAATATATCCAAGCATATTTTTACAGTTTTATTCATTATTTTGTTAATCAAAGCACATAGGATCTAGATCACTGGTTATTTTTCATACATGATGTGATAGAAATATAACATAAATGTAAACACCCCAAACCTGGATACAAATTTGTTTTAAAACGTGTTTGTCCTTTCCTTCTTTCTCCTTTTCTAATGTATTTTGTTGTTTTCTACTGTTTTTTTTATATGAACCAACCCAATAAAGACCTGATTCAGACTCAATCAATCTCCTGCTATCTATATTGTTATTATTTTAACTCAAAAATAAAAAAGATAAACAAAACAAGGGAATGAAACTGCTTCATTTACTGTAGACTATATAAATGTACAATATTTATTAAAGACAGAATGCAACTTGAAAAACCATGGTGTCATTTTCAAATCAGTTAGACACCATCTGCAATTCTACATATATTACTACTGCTGGCTTGTAAGAAAATCTTTCAACTCTATGGAGTCTTTTGAAGTCTTATCCCAAAATATTGGGTTCAATTTATCTCAAATAATTTTTGGAAAGCGTATACGCGGTATATAACCATTTCTCCTTGAATATTGACATCATCATAGATGAAACAGACTTCAAACAGCCCTTTTAAATTTGCCAGGAATTAGACAAACATTTTGTATTAAAGTATTTTTTCAATACCAGCAAATATGAGCCATATACTGTAGGCCTTATGCAATATAAGAGTCTAGAAGAAAACGGGTGTGGTATGTAGGATTTTCCTGGTATCGTCATAGGACATTACAACAATATGGTAAAAATCAAAAAGGTTATATTTTACATATAATTAACATTACATTTTTAAAAACATTGAATGTTGCATAGTAGATTCATTCTAAGTGGTTGTGCCACCTCTGTTGGGGTTACACCTAGAATAACAGGTATCTCCAGTTACCATATGAACAAAAGAGGTCAAACTCTTCCTTTTTCTTCTAGACTCAAATAGTTATTTAGGATGTTGGTACCTGTACCCTTCTATTTATAGATTAATATGAGCAGTTATTCTATAATCGTATGCAATATAATGTGAGATTTATAAATATGCAGTACTGCATATTATCTCTACAAGTATAGAAAACCAATTGAACAACTTCAACATTACTTCTTCATAAATACTCAAATACCTCCCTCATATGGCAAAAAGTGTAAGGGCTTTACTCAATAAATATTGTATGATCATCTGCTTAGTAATTCTAAATGTCAAGTCAGTCATTGTTAAATGCAAAATATTATTTGATTCTTAATGCCCCCACAAGGAAAGCATAACAAAAATGCTTAAGCAAATGATGATTATTTTTGTAACTAAAAAACATCTGGTCCTCATAACCACATGGTAGAGATCCTGTCAATTTGATGCTATAAAATTCTACACTTAATCTATAGATTAGATTCATATGTGAGGAGGTGCAGGATGGTGCAGTGGCAGTAAACACTTGCAGAACACAGAACTTGTGTTAAAGTTCAGCAATTCACAACAAGCCCAGGGAGAAGGCAGACAACTGGGAACACTCATACAATGCAACAGGGATGTATAGGAGATCAGGTCCCAGATGTGCTGACAGCATCTGTCTTGAGGGCAGAATGCAGCCTGGCCGGATCATGGCGAACCATGCCCTAATGGGGAGGTCTCCAGGAAGGATGGTGTGTCCCTATCCCCTATTCGTCTGGAACCTCTCCCTGCTGCTAATCACTGTCCCTGTAAGGAAAGGGATGGTCAGCACTCAGGATGACATCCAAAAAATAGCATTCCTTTATTAGGTAAACATATACAAAGCCATGACTAAGGACTAACGTCACATGCGCGCGGGAATTGCCTTTCACGGCACAAGCTCGGAAGGAATGGCTCATGTGGGCCGTTCCTTCAGAGCACATGCACCAGTGATGTCATTGGCTGCATGCACTGGAAATATCTCCTAAACGGTACAGGTTTAGGAGATATTTTTAATACCTATAGGTAAGCCTTATTATAGGCTTACCTATAGGTAAAAGTTTGCAGAGGAAGTTTACTTCCTCTTTAAGGGCTCATATAAAAGCATTCAAATAGACTGAAGTTGCATTGCTGCTATTTTTACTACAGTTTGAAATCAGTCTTTCTGATTATTTGCTCTGTTATTCATTTCATGTTGGACACATGTTATGGGAACAAAAAAGTTTGCTATGTGCCTTGTGTCGTGAATAAGAGACAATTGTGTCCCGTTAAATGTGTCCAACTGAGCAATTACCTTGACCATTTTCTGGATTTAAAGGCTGTCCAAGCACACTTGTGCAACTGCATCTTTGGAAGTACATGTATTATCTTGATCAGGTCTTTACATACCTATGCATCTAATATACTGTATGGATAATTGGGGGAATTTAGAATGTCCAGCAGATAGAATCTCTCTGTAGTTATGATGACCAGAAGTTTGTGGCGTTACATATGAATAATAATTTTTTGCATATAAAGGTTTGTTATGCTTTAATTGTGGGGCCTTTAGGATTAAATGACAATTTTCCTTTATCAGTGATTGACTGGACATTTATAATTACTAAACAGAGGTTTATGCAATATATATTGGAGCTCTCACACCTTTTGTCAAATGAGGGAGATATTTGAAGTCCTTTATGAAGGAGTAATGTTAACATTTTTCACTTGGTTGAATGATATTCTTAAAGCCAGTGGTGGTAACATATGTAGAATTGTGAATAGTGTTGTGATCATTTTTCAAATTACACCATGTTTTTTGAAGTGTCATTTCTGTTTTTTTTTTTTCTTAAAGGCAATTTATTGGTACGGTACTTCTTTTTTTTTGCATATAAACATAAAGCAAATCAAAACAGATGTAAACTATACAATTCAAGAGTTGCATATAGATGAAGAGTGAAATGGTGAAAAGTTAAGCCTAGTCAGCAGAAGATGGGGGGGGGGGGGGTAGGAGGGAGGGGGAGGTAGTAGGTTCAACAGATCGTGTTTGATATCTTTGATTGGGGGGGTAAAGTCCAAAGTTTAAGAATGGCGCTTCTGGCAGCCATGTAGCATGGGGTCGACCAAGGTTTGTTGTGTTGGATGATTTTGGTTTGTGACCTCAGCTGGCTAGGGAGAGGAGTATTCAAAGAACTAAATAGTAAAGAGTATATGTCCCTGCGAGGTTAAATTCCCGTGACTGTGGCAGCCAGTATCCAAACTCCCAGAATCGTGAGATGGGGTGGGGGGGCATGATCATACCCTGTGTAGCAGGGAGGGCCTGTATTCATTGCACAGGGGGCAATATTGGCGGTCGGGAAGCTGTGTTTGCATTAAATGAGGTATAGATGCCCGGTGCATTATCTTGTATTGTTGTTCGTGCCAGAAATTGTTTATTACAAATGCGTAGGTAGTATTGTAGCCAGCTATAATGTGATGTAACGCCTCCAAGGATTGCAAGTCCTTGTTCCACGATGCTGCTGTAGTATAGTGTATCAGTTTTGCAAGTAGTGAGTTCAGAGGTTTATATAGGTAGGAGATTGTATGGCATTGGAGATCCACGAGAGAGTCTATAAGAGAGTTTTTGAAGCGCAGTTCTCTAAGTGGACACACTCTGCAGACAAAACAAATTGCTTCTTGGGTTTACAATAGGTGGTGAGGAGGTAGGTTATAACATTGAGCTATCTGGGGAAAGGGGAGGGGTCTGCCTGAGAAGATGTCAAAAAGTTGTGAGAATTTGGTTAGACCCTGCGAAGTCCAGGGGGCAAAAGTCACGTATTGCTGCGCCTGTGGGGTGCCTGAGGATGGGAAGATGCTGGGAGAGCTGGGTGGGATACTCCCAGTTTTTTTCTGAGCTCTCTCAAGGCTATTACTGTATCCCGTATTAAATGGTTGTGTTTTAACAATGGTGGGAGAGATCTAATCCCACAGTGCAGTAAGGCAGGCAGTCCATTGGGGCTTACCATTTGAGATTCCAGCTCGTAGTTGGAGTATCTGGAGGTTTGTGTTTTCCAGTCTAAACCCCCTCTCAACAGGTAAGACAGATTATAGAGATGTATATTTGACAGGTTGATGCCCCCTTCATGTTTTGGAAGGTATAACTTTTGGATGGAGATCCGGGGTCTAGGGCCCCGCCAGATAAAGGTATTTAGGGCTTTCTGGAGTTTTTGAAGGTCTATGTGTTTCAATAGTAGAGGGATGGTCTGTAGTGGGTAAAGGAGTTTCGGGAAACTCACTATCTTAAATAGGCGACATCTTTTGAACAATGAAAGTGGTAGGCCTGACCAGTTTTCTAGTTCAGCTATGATTTTAGATAGGATAGGGGAATAGTTAAGATGCTATAGGGAGGAGGGGAACTTATCAATTTTGATTCCCAGGTACGTAATGTGGTTTCTGGCTACTGGAAAGATAGAGTTTATTGCCAAGGAAAGGTGACAGCTTGGAATAGGGGGAGAATTTTTCTCTTGGAGAAATTAATTCTCAGTCCCGAGCATTTCTTGAACTGTGTAAAGAATTCATGGATGTAGATCATGTTTGCCTGTTGGTTTAATGTAAAAATCAGTATGTCGTCTGCGAACAGGGTGGTCCAGAGTTCATGGGAGCCTTCCTTAACCCTGTGTAGTTTTGATTAGGATAGCGGGTGAGAGGTTCGAGTGTGAGGTTAAAAAGCAAGGTTGAGAGGGGGCACCCTTGTCGCGTTCCTTTGTGAAGTTGGATGTTACTGGAGATAAGGCCTGCAGCGATGACATTATCTGAGGTGGCAGAACACATTGTGGTAACGAGGTGGAGGAAAGAGTCAGAGAAGCCAAATTTTGAGAAGACCATTTTCAACCACTGGAAAAGCTTTTTCGGCATCAAGGGTTATTATGGCAGTTTCCATGGCTGGGTTGGTTCTCGCATATTCTAAAACTGTGAGGACTTTTCTGATTTTGGAAGTGGCAGAGTGCCCTTGGGTGAAACCTGCTTCTGAAGGGTGGATGAGAGTGGGCATGATTGGGGCCAGTCTATTCGCCATTATTTTAGATAGTAGTTTTGTGTCTAGATTTAGAAAGGAAATTGGATAGTAGGATTCCGGTTCCATGGGATCCTTGCCTTTTTTAGGAATTATTTTAATGTGGGCTTGGAAGCCTTAGGGGAAATATGGGGCACCGCTGGGTTTTGGAAGGCTAGGGTGGGGAAAATAATTTCCATCGAGAGTTTGTAAAATTCAGCTGTGTATCCATCAGGACCTGGGGCTTTGCTGGATGATAAGGTTTTGATTTCGGAAGTGATTTCATCCTTTGTGATCTGGGCTTTTAGGTGAGCGAGAAGCGTATCGTTGATAGTGGGATTTTATCTAGAAATTCATGTGCTGCGGATTCATTGATAGGGTCAGGCCCATAGAGGGAATCTTAAAACCTTTCAAGTATAACATGGATGTCTTTAGATGAGGTGGCTAGATTGCCTTGGTTGTCTTTTAGGGAGGCTATGTGAGTGGGAGTTTGTGGAACCTTGCAAAGGGGCGCCTAAAGTTTTCCTGCTTTGTTTGTGCAATCTTTCCTGTGCCTCTGCCCACATGTCGAACTGGATTTTGGCAGCTCGCCAGGATTCCCTAGTTTCTGGAGAGTTTTGTTGTGACAGTAGGGCTTGGGCTCAACGTAAAGCTTTGCTCACTTCACTATATTCCCGAGTGACCCTTTTTTTGTGGGCAGAGGAGTAGGAAATAATTTAGCTTTGAAGCACGGCTTTCCCAGCTTCCTAGAGTAAGTTGGGATTAAAATTATGTTTGGAGTTGGTAGTCAGGTAGTCAGCTAACGTTTCTCTAATGACCTTTTGGAGGGTCTGATCATGAGCTAGATATTATGGGAAGCGCCAGATCTTGGCCGAGTTTTGGATGGTAAAACCTGACAGCTCTACTGAGATTGGAGCATGGTCAGAGATGGCTATGTATGATGGCGTGTATATGGGGGTCTGTGATGTATTCTAAGAGTGTGACATTTGCAAAAGTGTAGTCAATTCTGGACAGGGTGTTGTGTGTGGGGGGGGGGGTGAATTCTGGGTGAGTTAGTCTCCATAAGTCAATTAAGGCCTTCCATAAAGCTTGATAAGAGAGAGGGAGAATTTGAGGGAGTTGTGATATGATTTATCCTCTTGGAGGTTGAGCTAGGTTAAAGTCGCCACCCACCAAGAGGGGGAGGTGTATGAAGGGGGCTAGGAGGGATGTAAGGTGTTGGAAGAAATTTTTAGGGGGAGTATTAGGGGCATATACATTAGATATAACCCATTCCGGTGTAAGGGTTTTACGTTTAGCTATGAGGGTTCATCCCTCACCATCTGTTTGTAGGGAGAGTATATTGCAAGGGAGTTGCTTGTGACTGAGCAGAAGGACTCCTGCTTTCCCTTTATAGCTGGAGACCCAAATACCGGTCCCACCCAGAGCTTACACATGCAAATGAAATCTGCCATTGTCAAGTGTGTCTCCAGGAGTATTGCGACATCAGTTTTGAGACGTTTAGGGTGGCGGGGGACCACCATATGTTTTTGGGGAAAACGTAAACCCTTGACATTTCAGGAAACCACTTTCATAAAATGACTTGGGGTGGGGGTCTATCTAGCATGTTTAGAGACTTTAAGAGATAGGTGGGGGTAGTACACGGCTCACTATTGATGGATCACCTGTTAGTGTATATCCTAACAATGGGTGCTTGCATCTTGAACAACAGGGGTTAGGAAAGAGAACAACCCAACAGGGGCCCATGGGAAAAAACATAAAGGTATATACCCAGACGAGCCTGGACTTCGCTTTTTTCCACATGTGTTGTACACACACCAGTGAACAGCATTACCAGTGATTAAAGGCCTTCACCTGCGGCTGTGAAGTGGACTGCCCTTTGGTGATGTCTCTGGATTGATGGAGACCCTAGGGTGCCACCAGGCAGGGCTAGATGTCCATCCCGCAATAACGTTGTGTGATACTAATAAATAGTACCTACAAACGAGAAAACAAGAAGATTAACAAGGTTAACAAGATTAACAACTAACTATAACAGCAAATGCCAGGAACTGGCTTGGAGGAACAGATCATGGTGGGTAGCTCAATAAGAACTGAGGTCACAGATGGCCTAGAGCTGTATGTTAAAGTCAGCTGGGTTTGTTACGACCTGAGGAGTTGAAGCATCGGAGTTGCTTGGGAGGGTCCTTCCTTGGTCTGTGCTGGTCTCTTGGATCTGTTACGTGTGAGGGGATTAACACATTGAAGGTGTCCATGGGAATATGGAGGTAGGATTGGAGGTAGTGAGATGCCTCTTATGGATGGGGAAAGATTTTGGATCTCCTGAGGGGTCTGTGAAGCGAATGTTAGCTGGGTAAGCTAAAGCGAGTGCTTGATTGGCTGGCAAACTTTCCTCCTGTAGGAGACTTCCTGCGAGTAGTCCGTGAACATGAGTGGCTGTCAAGTTGGAGAGATTCTGAGTTCCGAAAGGACTTCAGGATGTTGACTCTGTCCTTATAATTCAGATATCGAACTATTACAGGACATGGAGTGCGCCTGTCAGTTGATGGGGCCCCCAGGCGATAAGCTCTCTCTACCGTACATGGTGTGGTTATTCCCAAAGTGTTTGAAATGTGCCTGGTGATTGGTGAGCCAATCACACAAGCAGGAAATTATGTTTCTGGGGATAGAACAACTCGATATAGCCATATTGCATTGCATTTATAGAAAATTACAGCTGCTGCAGATTGAAAAGGAAAAGTAATTTTTAATAACATTCAATTACAATATGACTTGTGTTGCAATTGTACACGCTATATTATTTATTTGCTATTTTTTTTTTCCTTGAAAGTGGAGTTACCCTTTAAGTAAAAGAAAGAAAAAAGTAAACAATGTAAACTAGGCTTGAGCGTTGAGTTTGAGTCAAACTCATGTTTGCCGAACAGCGAACACTTTGGGGTGTTCGTGGCAAATTCGAAAGCCGCGGAACACCCTTTAAAAGTCTATGGGAGAAATCAAAAGTGCTAATTTTAAAGGCTTATATGCATGGTATTGTCATAAAAAGTGTTTGGGGACCTGGGTCCTGCCCCAGGGGACAAGGATCAATGCAAAAAAAGTTTTAAAAACGGCCGTTTTTTCGGGAGCAGTGATTTTAATAATGCTTAAAGTGAAACAATAAAAGTGTAATATTCCTTTAAATTTTGTACCTGGGGGTGTCTATAGTATGCCTGTAAAGGGGCGCATGTTTCCCGTGTTTAGAACAGTCTGACAGCAAAATGACATTTCAAAGGAAAAAAAGTCATTTAAAACTACTCGCGGCTATTAATGAATTGCCGGTCCAACAATACACATAAAAGTTCATTGATAAAAACGGCATGGGAATTCCCCACAGGGGAACCCCGAAACAAAATTTTAAAAAAAAATGACGTGGGGGTCCCCCTAAATTCCATACCAGGCCCTTCAGGTCTGGTATGGATATTAAGGGGAACCCCGGCCAAATTAAAAAAAAAATGGTGTGGGGTCCCCCTCAAAATCTATACCAGACCCTTCACGTCTGGTATGAATTTTAAGGGGAACCCCGCACCAAAATGTAAAAATAAAATAGCGTGGGGTTCCCCCAAAAATCCATACCAGACCCTTATCCGAGCACGCAACCTGGCAGGCCGCAGGAAAAGAGGGGGGACGAGAGAGTGCCCCCCCTCCTGAACCGTACCAGGCCACATGCCCTCAACATTGGGAGGGTGCTTTGGGGTAGCACCCCAAAACACCTTGTTCCCATGTTGATGGGGACAAGGGCCTCATCCCCACAACCCTTGCCCGGTGGTTGTGGGGGTCTGCGGGCGGGGGGCTTATCGAAATCTGGAAGCCCCCTTTAACAAGGGGACCCCCAGATCCTGGCCCTCCCCCTTGCGTGAAATGGTAAGGGGGTACAAAAGTACCCCTACCATTTCACAAAAAAACTGTCAAAAATGTTAAAAATGACAAGAGACAGTTTTTGACAATTCCTTTATTTGAATGCTTCTTCTTTCTTCCAACTTCTTTCTTCTATCTTCTATCTTCTTTCTTCTATCTTCTATCTTCCTTCAGTTTCTTCCTCCATCTTTTTCTTCTTCTGGTTCTTCTGGTTCTTCTGGTTCTTCCTCCGGTGTTCTTGTCCAGCATCTTCCTCCGTGGCGTCGGTGTCTTCTTCCCTTCTTCTCCTCGGGCCGCTCCGCATCCATGATGGCATGGAGGGGGGCTCCCGCTGTGTGACGCTTCTCCTCTTCTCATGGTTCTTAAATAACGGGGGGGCTGGGCCACCCGGTGACCCCGACCCCTCTGTGGCATTCCTCGTGATGTCAGAGGGGGCGGGGTCACCCGTTATGTAACCCTGCCCCTTCTGGCAGCCCGCAGACCCCCACAACCACCGGGCAAGGGTTGTGGGGATGAGGCCCTTGTCCCCATCAACATGGGGACAAGGTGTTTTGGGGGGCTACCCCAAAGCACCCTCCCAATGTTGAGGGCATGTGGCCTGGTACGGTCCAGGAGGGGGGGGCGCTCTCTCGTCCCCCCTCCTTTCCTGCGGCCTGCCAGGTTGCATGCTCGGATAAGGGTCTGGTATTTTTTATTTTTTTAGTGCGGGGTACCCCTTAAAATCCGTACCAGACCTGAAGGGTCTGGTACAGATTTTTAGGGGGACCCCACGCCATTTTTTAAAAAATTTTGGCCGGGGTTCCCCTTAATATCCACAGCAGACCTGAAGGGCCTGGTATGGAATTTAGGGGGACCCCCCACGTCATTTTTTTTAAATTTTGGTTCGGGGTTCCCCTGTGGCGAATTCCCATGCCGTTTTTATCAATGAACTTTTATGTGTATTGTCGGACCTGCAATTCATTAATAGCTGCGAGTAGTTTTAAATGACTTTTTTTCCTTTGAAATATAATTTTGCTGTCAGACTGTTCTAAACACGGGAAACATGTGCCCCTTTACAGGCATACTATAGACACCCCCCAGCTATGAAATTTAAAGGGATATTATACTTTTATTGTTTTACTTTAAGCATTATTAAAATCACTGCTCCCGAAAAAACGGCCGTTTTTAAAACTTTTTTTTGCATTGATTGATGTCCCCTGGGGCAGGACCCAGGTCTCCAATCACTTTTTATGACAATAACTTGCATATAAGCCTTTAAAATTAGCACTTTTGATTATTCATGTTCGTGTCCCATAGTCTTTAATGGCGTGTACGAACAAATTTTTTGCCTGTTCGCAAGTTCTGGTGCGAACCGAACAGGGGGGGGGGTGTTCGGCTCACATGTAAAGTTTGATAAAAACAAGCTAATAAACCCAACGCCCCCATGAATATGCACAAACAAATGCAAATGTGTGCATATGATGTACACACATACCAAAACAACAATTGTGCCACAAATTTTACGTATCACCACTTACACTAGTGAGGCAGCAATAATTCTAGGTCTTTCAATCTTTATTAATGCTAAATCTTTTATATATTACCAAATAAT
Organism: Lithobates septentrionalis; assembly: GCA_037952835.1. Taxonomy (NCBI): domain Eukaryota; kingdom Metazoa; phylum Chordata; class Amphibia; order Anura; family Ranidae; genus Lithobates; species Lithobates septentrionalis. The sequence continues at coordinate 3,642,012 of JBBDGP010000812.1, forward strand.
TAGTACTATATTATACAACGTAGTTGTATGCGCTAAAATAAATTAAGTTAGGTGTTTTTTTACTGAAAATATACATTTGATTAACAGTAGCGCAGATATCAAGTGTCATAAAAATTGCAACTGTCCACATTTTACAAGGTCTCTGCTTTTAGAAAAAAAAAATATAGTGTTTGGGGGTTTTAAGTAATCTTCAGGCCTAAAATGTGAGTCAAAAAAGTATTTTCGTAAAGTACTCTGGTGTGAGTACTGTCTGTTTGTTTAATTTTGTTTGCTAGGGAACTTCAAAGTCAATTTAGTCTTAGTCAAATAACTATTGTCCAGTAGACAAAGCTTTCTTAGTCCCCATCACTGAGTCCACCTGGATCTTTGTTTGATAACCGCATGGGGGTTGATTTACTAAAACTGGAGTTTTTTGCTATAAAACAACATTTTAGACGATAGGTAGAATGGGTTCACGAAAGACCAAGGTATACAAACAAATCTACTTTCTTTACATGAGGCGGTAAGCAAAATCTTAGGTACAGGAGTGAATAAAGTATATTTGGACTTTGCAAAAGCATTTGATACAGTACCTCATACATGGTTAATGTGTAGGCCAAGGTCCATAGGCTTAGAAAATGTAGTTTGTAATTGGATAGAAAACTGTCTCAAAGACCGTATTCAGAGTGAAGTGATTAGCGATTCATACTCTGAATGGTCTAAGGTTATTACTGGTGTACCCCAAGGTTCAGTGTTGGGACCCTTACTTTTTAACCTATTTATAAATGATGTAGAGTTTGGGATTAAAAGTACCCTTTCAGTCTTTGCAGATAACTCCAAGTTGTACAGTGGAATTACATCCTTACAGGATGTCTCCAAATGACAAACAGACTTCAGTGCACTATTTATTTGAGATAAAAATGCAACAAACAGACCCAAGGTGCTCAACCATAGAATGGGCTAGCAGTTATGTGTGGTAGTAACATGCATCCTATTGACCCAGTCCTGTGCTGCAGGCAATCCACTGGAGGAATGGAGATTTGACAAAGAAGCCGAGAGCTTTGAATTGGGTTGTCTGATTGGAGAATAAGCCCCCCTAGTCCCCCCCTATCCTCTGACACAGGCTGTCAGAGTAGCAGCGTCATCTCCCTTGGCCTGCAACATTATTGTCTCCATCCTGTGAGCAGCCATCTTCTTGGTGGGCTCCAGCTTTACTACACACCACACTAGGGTGACCACATTTCCAAACTGCCATTCAGGGACACCCCCCCCCCCCCCCGGGGGGGTTAGGTTGGGAGATGGGAGAATGTAGGTTGATGGGAAATTTGGCGGCGGGTGATTTGTTGGGCGAATGGCTGGTGTTAGCACTTAAATCATCCCAGCACCATGCTTGATATGGTGTCAGGATGATTGAAGAACATTGTTTCTATTACTACATTATAATATATAATGAAATAGTTCAACTCACCATAATGCAGAATCAGTGGGAACCCTGAGCTTGTCACTTGCCACTGTCGCCTGCTGCCAGATGCAGTGTGTCACTTGTCACCTTCACATACCACCGCAGCCTGCCCACCTTAGAGTGTCGCTTGCCACGACAGCCTGCCACCAGTCTAACACACCAGTGCCCCGGCCTCCCAGGGAAGGTGGACACCCCCCGTCGCTGTGGCTCCTCGTAGTGTGGCACAGGGGTTGGGGAGTCCCCTGCTTTAAAGCATGCTGGAGCCCAGAGATGATAGAGGAGGTTTGTGCCGGCAGATGTCCATGGTGAAGGCGGAGCCGGCCCGGAGATGATAGAGGAGTAGGGTTGCCACATCATCCCTTTAATCCAGGACACATATTAATTACACAGGTTCTGAGGCTGATTTAATGCAGTTAAGGCACAAAGTGAGTTTAATTACCACCTTAATCAGCCACAGAACCTGTGTAATTAATTTGTGTCCTGGATTAAAGGGATGATGTGGCAACCATATAGAAGAGGTGGGTGGAGTTGACATCCGTGGTGGAGGCGGAGCCTGCGCAAGCCCGGAGAAGATAGAGGAGGTGGGTGGGTGCCACTGTGACAGTACGGGGGGTGGGGCATTACAGGAACACATTATATTAGCCAGTCCTCTATGCCTAGCCCTCCCTTCTTCTGGCAGCACATGGTGAGGTATGTAAGGGTCATGGCACAGGAGTGGGCTCCCTGGCAGGGCATTAGAAGAGAGAAGCAGGCAGAAGTATGGGTGCTCAGTGTATGATTGTTCTTCTTGCAGGCAGCACATGATGGGATGTGTAAGGGGCAATCATGGCACAGGAGGGGGCACCATGGCAGGGCATTAGAAGCGAGAATCAGCAGGCAGAAGTATGGATGTTCAGTGTATGATTGCTCTCCCTGCAGGCAGCAAATAGTGGGGTGTGTATGGAGCAGTCAGGGCACATAGGGGGGAGATCCCTGGCAGGGCAGGAGAGGAGGTGACATAGGTGGGGGTGACAGGAGAAGAGGGGGGACCCAGGGAAGGAGGAGTGTGAGTTCTCTGTAGGTGGTGGGCTGGTGGAAAGGGTGGGAGGGGAGAAGTTAAAGAAACCTGCTAATGGAGGGGGAAGTGAGGCAGGGAGAGGTGAGTGCAGTGTGGACTGAGATGCTGCAGGCAGGGAGATGCAATGCTGAGTGAAGGGAATCCCGGAACTGGAAGGAGAGATGATCCCTGGAGAAGGAGCTGCCAGTGATCTGGTGGTGCAGGGATCTGACACGGTGAGTCCTGGACTGTGCACTGCGGGCTGTGCTGCATGCAGATCTGTGGAGGCGGAGCCGGCCTGGAGATGATAGAGGAGGTGGGTGGAGTGGGGGCAGCCGTGGTGAAGGTGGAGCCGGCCGTGCGGAGAGCACTAGGCGTGGAGGAGGATTAAGTTAACTCCTCCTCCACTTTGAATGCAGGGCAGGGAGTCCCGGCCGTGACGTCACTGGTTGTTAGATGCCAGGCGGCTGTAGCAACCAGTGGCCTGGCCATTAGAAGAGTCACTCAGATGATGGTGAAGGCGGAGCGAGCGCCAGCGCTGTAGCGGGGTTTGCTCCTCTCTGTCAGCTTCATTCCGGGACACTGTATTGTCCCAGAATGAAGGTGCCCGGGACCTGGGACAGACCTGCCGATTGCGGTACTGTCCCGGGCAGTCCGGGACATGTGGTCACCCTACACCACACTGAAGTGTGCCTTCCCTGCGGAACACCAACAGTTGATCCCAGTGAGCCTTCCAGCTGGTATGTGAACCTTGAGCCTGTTTCCATCACAAGTGCTGGGCCCTCCATTTAGTGTCTGAGGCTGGATGAGATTTGGGTTTTTACCTTTTAAATTAGACTGTGTTGTTCACACATGACCGTGTTTTAATCTGGACTGTGTGCTTTATCTATGGCCACATAATAAATGTTACTTCATGGTTTACAGTGGAGACGGAAAGTATTCAGACCCCCTTAAATTTTCACTCGTTATATTGCAGCCATTTGCTAAGATCATTTAAGTTCATTTTTTTCCTATTTAATGTACACACAGCACCCCATATTGACAGAAAAACACAGAATTGAAATAAGATTCTTTGGTCTGATGAGACCCAGATAGAACTTTTTGGCCTTAATTCTAAGCGGTATGTGTGGAGAAAACCAGGCACTGCTCATCACCTGTCCAATACAGTCCCAACAGTGAAGCATGGTGGTGGAAGCATCATGCTGTGGGGGTGTTTTTCAGCTGCAGGGACAGGACGACTGGTTGCAATCGAGAGAAAGATGAATGCGGCCAAGTACAGGGATATCCTGGATGAAGACCTTCTCCAGAGTACTCAGGACCTCAGACTGGGCCGAAGGTTTACCTTCCAACAAGACAATGACCCGAATGACTCCGTGACTGTTCTTGAATGGCCCAGCCAGAGCCCTGACTTAAACCCAATTGAGCATCTCTGGAGAGACCTAAAAATGGCTGTCCACCAACGTTTACCATCCAACCTGACAGAACTGGAGAGGATCTGCAAGGAGGAATGGCAGAGGATCCCCAAATCCAGGTGTGAAAAACTTGTTGCATGTTTCCCAAAAAGACTCATGGCTGTATTAGATCAAAAGGGTGCTTCTACTAAATACTGAGCAAAGGGTCTGAATACTTAGGACCATGTGATATTTCAGTTTTTCTTTTTTAATAAATCTGCAAAAATTCTGTGTTTTTCTGTCAATATGGGGTGCTGTGTGTACATTAATGAAGAAAAAAAATGAACTTTCAAATGTGGCTAAAGAATTCTGTATATGGCGGTTCTCTTTTTATCTTTTCTATTTATTTATTTATTTCCTATTGGTTGAATTAGATGGACTTGTATTTTTTTTTCAACCTGACTATGTACTGTGCCTATGCGACTATGAATAAGGCTCAACTTCTTTGCAATCCTGATAGCAAGTAAAGTGCTAAACGCATATGTAAAGCACTGTGCTTTATAATTTTCCAATGCAGTGTATAGCCTTGCTACAGAAAGTCCCTACTAACGCTTCATAAATTATCCCCTTAGTCTTTATATGCTCAGAATAGTGTATTCTTTATTCAGTCCATTAAAATGTACCTTTTGTGGGGCTGACTTTATTTGCAAAATCATACCTTTAACACATGGGTATCTTTTTATCTGTATATGCATATAGAATAATACATTAAATTGAATCTGATAATCAGGATGAATGTGATGAAGGCTAATTCAGTTATACAGTGCAAAGAGCAAACATGAGATGCACTATATTACCAAAAGTATTGGGACACCCGCCTTTACACTGTAAAAGAAATTTGTATGTTTTGTATATAATTGTATCCTATGTTGTATGTCTTGCACACTGCCCTTACAGTGCACACAGCACTATTAATGTTTTCATTACATGTTTGCATTCTTTCGAGTCCTGATTATAATTAGTCTGCCTATGTTACGCCCCTTGTTACCATAAAAGTACATTTGTAATATTAATGTGATACCTATGTAATCATGTGTATAAAAACCTTCAATTATGTCAAAATAAGACAGAACATGACTGGGGCATCCCAGTCTTAGTCCGTAGGGTTCAATGTTGAGTTGGCCCACCCTTTGCAGATATAACAGCTTCAACTCTTCTGGGAAGGCTGTGGACGAGAAGGCCTGGCTCGTAGTCTCCATTCAAATTCATCCCAAAGGTGTTCTATCAGGTTGCGGTCAGGACTTTGTGCAGGCCAGTCAAGTTCCTCCACCCCAAACTTGCTCATCCATGTCTTTATGGATCTTGCTTTGTGCACTGGTGTACAGTCATGTTGGAACAGGAAGGGGCCATCCCCAAACTGTTCCCACAATGTAGGGAGCATAAAATTGTCCAAAATGTCTTGGTATGCTGACGCCTTAAGAGTTCCCTTCATTTGAACTAAGGGGCGAACCTAACCCCTGAAAAACAAAACCCCACACCATAATCTCCCATGCCACAAAATGATTTGGAGCAAGATTGGGGTGGAGGAACTTGACTGGCCTGCACAGAGTGCTGACCTCAACCTGAAGGAACACCTTTGGGATGAATTAGAGCAGAAACTGCGAGCCAGGCCTTCTCGTCCACATTAATGCCTGACCTTAAAAAATGCACTTCTGGAAGAACGGTCAAACATTCCCATAGACACACTCCTAAACCTTGTTATCAGCCTTTCCAGAAGAGTTGAAGCTGTTATAGCTGCAAAGGGTGGGACAACTCAATATTGAACCCTATGGACTAAGACTGGGATGCCATTAAAGTTCATGTGCGTGTAAAGGCAGGCGTCCCAATACTTTTAGTAATATAGCATATACTGTGAAGTGACCAGTAGCAATCAGAATTTAGGTAAACCTGTCAAAACACTTAACCTTTAGGGCCGGTTCATGCAATAGAAACACAGGCTGGATGTGTTCCAGATGCTTTTCTGCATGCGTGTTTTTGACGCGTTCCAGTGAGTTTTTGTCGCAGTCCAGTGCTTTTTTTCCCCCCTCTTTTTTATTAACCTTAAATAAGGACATGTGTGTTCCAGTGTGTTTTTGATGTGCATTGGTGCGTTCCAGTGCATTTTTTTAACAGTCCAGTGCAGGAAAAATGCAACATGTTCTAATGTTCTACTTTTTTTTTCTGGAACTGGAACGCACTGGAACTGCAAGCACTGGTGTGAACTATGCCATTGAAAACCATATAACCTCCTTTCCATGCGTTTTTGATGAATAAAAAAAACATACTGGACTGCATGTGGTGTGAACTGGCCCTGAGTGGAAATGTTTTATAGATATGAATAAGAGAGGGGTATTCCACAGCAAATATATTTCCAAAAAAGCCAGATGGTGTATACTGCATACTCCTGGGGGGGCACAAAGTATTAAAAAATGAACTCTTGGTAGGGCTTTATCTCTCTCAGAACTGTTAATTTAATATGTCAGGTCTGGTTTAATTCCACATGCCATGGCTTATAGCATTTTGTCTGAAAAAGTCTTAATGTATGACTCTATTTTTGGCTCAACAACATGTTCCATACAGAAAAAGAAGAGCCCTTCTAACCATTTGGCCCTGCGATGAAAGTAACAGCACATTATCCAGTAGAAGACTCTCCTCTGGAAATTGTTAGCAAATTTGCAGCTTAGGATCCCGCTGAGTTTCTTCTGTAAAGAGTGGTAATTATTATGAGACGGTGACTCTTGCTGCATCTTCCCTGTGATTAATTGGGGAGTCAGGACATGTGACAATTCAGTGTGTTATTTCTATATTTGTAGTCGTTATCACATAAAAGTGTGTTTAGTTTCCAGCTGAGTTTATCCTGTGGTTAGACCAAGCTCCTGCCGCAGCTGAGTAATTTTCTTTGCCCGCCACTAACATTTCTTATTTTCTGCACTATTGCTAGGTCATTGAATAATTAAAAGACAGAGACAATGAAGAATTAATTTTCAACTAAACAAGACAAAGGATGCTGCTGCCTCTCTAGTTGGAGATGTATTTCTTTTACACTATGAATAACTTAAAATATATTATGCATTTCTTTAAAAAAAAAAAAAAGCATACTAAGCAATAAGGCAGAATGCTGCTTAACCATCTCAATACAGGGCATTTTCACCCCCTTCCTGCCCAAGCCATTTCTCAGCTTTCAGCGCTGTCACACTTTGAATGACAATTGCGCAGTCATGCAACACTGTACCCAGATGAAATTGTTATTATTTTTTCCCTACAAATAGAGCTTTCTTTTGGTGGTATTTGATCACCTCTGCCTTTTTTTATTTTTTGCGCTATAAACAAAAGAAGAGTGACAAGTTTGAAAAAAACGCAATATTTTTTACTTTTTGCTATAATAAATATCCATTTTTTTTTTAAACAAATTTTTTCCTTAGTTTAGGCCGATATGTATTCTTCTACATATTTTTGGTAAAAAAAAAATCGCAATAAACGTATATTGATTGGTTTGCGCAAAAGTTATAGCATCTACAAAATAGAGGATAGATTTATAGCATTTTTAGTATTATCTTTTTTTTTACTAGTAATGGCGGCGATCTGCGATTTTTATCATGATTGCGATATTGCGGCGGACATATTGGACACTTTTGACACATTTTTGGGACTGTTCACATTTATTCAGCGATCCGTGCTATAAAAATGCATTGATTACTGTATAAATGTGACTGGCAGGGAAGGGGTTAACACTAGGGGATAATCGAGGGGTTAATTATGTTCCTAGGGAGTGATTCTAGCTGTAGGGGGATGGGATTCAGAAAGGGAGGAGACCGATCGGAGTTCCTCTGTACTGGGAACACACCATTGGTCTCCTCTTCTCTGACAGGACCGTGGATCTGTGTGTTTACACACACAGATTCACAGTCCTGCTGTGTTACTGGGCAATTGCGGGTGCCCGGCGAACATCGCGGCCGCCGGGCACACGCATCGAGTCACCAGTGACACGGCGGGCGCGCGTGATCGCCGACGCGCGTGTGCGCCCCCAGGTGGGCCGAGAAGGCGAGGGCGTCATATAACGCCCTCCCAGAACGAGAGCCGCGCCGCCTGGCCGTCATATGACAGCTGGTGGGCAGCAAGCAGTTAAAGTGATTGTAAAGGTGGTGATTTTAAAAAAATACAAACGTTATACTTACCTGCTCTTTATCATGGTTTTGCAAAAGCAGCCCCGATCCTTTTCTTTTTGGCCCCCCCGCTGCTGTGTGAGCCAATGAGGAGTAGGACACCAAGGAGTGTCGCTGTTCGCTTGTTGTCGGAAAGTCCGATCGTGTGTACACAAGTCCATCACACAAAACTTCACACATGCTCTGAATCAAGCAGAAGGAGCCGCACTGGCTATTGAACTTCATTTTTTCTCGGCTCATCATACGTGTTGTACGTCACCGTATTCTTGACGTTCGGAATTTTTGGCCAACATTTGTGTGACCGTGTGTATGCAAGACAAGTTTGAGCCAACATCCTTCAGAAAAAAATGCACGGTTTTGTTGTCGGAAAATTTGATCATGTGTACGGGGCATAAGATCACAATATTATAAATTTTTTCTTGAACTATTGTTTTCATCTTCAGTGTGTTTTGCACCTCACTGGGTGCTTTCCATTGCATATCTCAGTCCCCAATGGGAAGCTCTTCTCATTATATTCCCTTATAGATGTTGTCACCATGTTGGAAAGATACCTTGCAATGTGAATAGTTTCCAATGAGGAAACTTGATTCAAGGACATCCATTAAAAGTGTGAGTTCCGCTCAATTTAAAGAGACTTAGAAGTTGATTTAATAAAGGCAGATAGGCCGTTTACTTTAGAAGACAATATTCACTGTGCTAAAAAATTTTCCCTTAGCTTAGTGAATGTGGTGAAAATTCACTTTGCAAAGAATACCTAATCACTTACAAAGAAGAAAGAAACAAAACTGTGTTTTTGATTGTACATTGTTGGACAATAGAAGGTAGAAGAACTGCATCTTATTTACAGATCTTTTTTTTGTTTTTGTTTCTGATGTTGCTCAACATTAATGATGAGCTCCGAATCATGTCCATATTTAGTCAATGACATCACCTGGGGGACCCACACCCTTGTTTATAACAGCTGTGTGGGCGGGGTCACTTGCCCTGCACGTGAGGGTACCTTTCGCCATGAACATGCTCAACAATGCCTAGGACCAGGCAGAGACTGCGGTCATTTGAAAGTCTAACATTAGGGCAGTTCTTTGACTTAGAGATGAGCCGTGACAATGTAGAGATGTAGCAAAAAAAGTACTGTCCCGTATCACTACACACCTTAGCTTGATGTTGCATTAGGAGGGAAGTGCTGAGCCCGCACCCTCTCCACCAGTCCAGCGCACCTCTGTTACCTCACTCCCAGTAACAGAATTGGGTCCCACTGTGCACCTAGCACAGACCTCATGGGTACACATGTTGACTCCTTCCATGTGACCAGGTCATGGATTTTCTGTAATGAGGGTTCAGTTCCAGTTGCTTCAGTTACCCATAGTAACTGCTGCACTCCTCCTGCTTGACTTGCCAAGTAAACTGCCTAAAGTGGCTTTGCTTCATATCCCACATGTGCTTTACTGACCCAAGTTCTTTTAATATGCCAGGACCAACATGCACATCTTTAAATAACTTTAGACCAGGCTCAGAAGAGTTGATGTAACTTTACTGAAATGCTTCATAATACAGACCAACATGAGCATTAATGTTAGAATGTCTTTAACTATCAAACTTGTCAAATTTGACAAAGAAGAATGTTCCTTTTGAACCGCATTGCCGCCCCTGTACTTTGACGTTGACCTTACCACGAGGCTCCAGTGTGGTTTTGAATGCTGCAGTTTGGTGGACATTTGATGTATACCGAGCAGGTCCCTCTGATCAGGCTGGGAAATTCTGAGCAGCCACCGCTGTGCATAACCTCTCTGATGTTCTACCTGGGTCCCTGCTGTCATACAGAAGCTTATATGTAAGTGTGCTTTATTTCTTTTTAATAAATGGTTACAGTGTATTCTAACGATAATTCTCCCACTCTACAAGGCTCTGGTCCGGCCGCACCTGGAGTATGCTGTCCAGTTCTGGGCACCAGTCCTCAGGAAGGATGTACTGGAAATAGAGCGAGTACAAAGAAGGGCAACAAAGCTAATAAAGGGTCTGGAGGATGTTAGTTATGAGGAAAGGTTGCGAGCACTGAACTTATTCTCTCTGGAGAAGAGACGCTTGAGAGGGGATATGATTTCAATTTACAAATACTATACTGGTGACACCACAATAGGGATAAAACTTTTTCGCAGAAGAGAGTTTAATAAGACTCGTGGCCACTCATTACAATTAGAAGAAAAGAGGTTTAACCTTAAACTATGTAGAGGGTTCTTTACTGTAAGAGTGGCAAGGATGTGGAATTCCCTTCCACAGGCGGTGGTCTCAGCGGGGAGCATTGATAGCTTCAAGAAACTATTAGATAATCACCTGAATGACCGCAACATACAGGGATATGTAATGTAATACTGACACATAATCACACACATAGGTTGGACTTGATGTGTCTTTTTTCAACCTCACCTACTATGTAACTATGTAACTGGGTTCCTGCCCTTCTGTCTGTTTATCTCTTGAGCCTTGGTAGATCTGCTCGGATCTGATAAAGAATATGCAGGATCTTGAGAATACAGTCTTTTTTGGAAATATCTCCTTCTACTCCTAGGATATTGCTTCAAAACAGACTTTTGCTGTGGGCATTTTTGAAGCTGGGACTTGTGCACTTCTTGCAGTTTGTTTTTTCCTTCATACAGTATCTCACAAAAGTGAGTACACCCCTCACATTTTTGTAAATATTTTATTATCTTTTCATGTGACAACACTGAAGAAATGACACTTTGCTACAATGTAAAGTAGTAGTGAGTGTACAGCTTGTATAACAGTGTAAATTTGCTGTCCCCTCAAAATAACTCAACACACAGCCATTAATGTCTAAACCGCTGGCAACAAAAGTGAGTACACCCCTAAGTGAAAATGTTCAAATTGAGCCCAATTAGCCATTTTTCCTCCCCGGGGTCATGTGACTCGTTAGTGTTACAAGGTCTCAGGTGTGAATGGGGAGCAGGTATGTTAAATTTGGTGTTATCGCTCTCACTCTCTCATACTGGTCACTGGAAGTTCAACATGGCACCTCATGGCAAAGAACTCTAAGAATCTGAAAAAAAGAATTGTTGCTCTACATAAAGATGGCCTAGGCTATAAGAAGATTGCCAAGACCCTGAAGCTGAGCTGCAGCACAGTGGCCAATATCATACAGCGGTTTAACAGGACAGGTTCCACTCAGAACAGGCCTCGCCATGGTCGACGAAAGAAGTTGAGTGCACGTGATCAGTGTCATATCCAGAGGATGTCTTTGGGAAATAGATGTAAGAGTGCTGCCAGCATTGCTGCAGAGGTTGAAAAGGTGTGTGTGTGTGGGGGGGGGGGGGGGTCAGCCTGTCAGTGCTCAGACCATATGCCTCACACTGCTTCAAATTGGTCTGCATGGCTGTCGTCCCAGAAGGAAGCCTCTTCTAAAGATGATGCACAAGAAAGTCTGCAAACAGTTTGCTGAAGACAAGCAGACTAAGGACATGGATTACTGGAACCATGTCCTGTGGTCTGATGAGACCAAAATAAACTTATTGAGTTCAGATGATGTCAAGCGTGTGTGGCGGCATCCAGGTGAGGAGTACAAAGACAAGTGTGTCTTGCCTACAGTCAAGCATGGTGGTGGAAGTGTCATGGTCTGGGGCTTCATGAGTGCTGCCGGCACCGGGGATCTACAGTTTATTGAGGGAACCATGAATGCCAACATGTACTGTGACATACTGAAGGAGAGCATGATCCCCTCACTTCGGAGACTGGGCCGCAGGGCAGTATTCCAACATGATAACCCCAAACACACCTCCAAGATGACCACTGCCTTGCTAAAGAAGCTGAGGGTAAAGGTGATGGACTGGCCAAGCATGTCTCCAGATCTAAACCCTATTGAGCATCTGTGGGGTATCCTCAAATGGAAGGTGGTGGAGCGAAAGGTCTCTAACATCCACCAGCTCCGTGATGTCGTCATGAAGGAGTGGAAGAGGACTCCAGTGGCAACCTGTGAAGCTCTGGTGAACTCCATGCCCAAGAGGGTTAAGGCAGTGCTGGAAAATAATGGTGGCCACATAAAATATGTAAACTTTGGGCCCAATTTGGCCATTGTTATTTAGGGGTGTACTCACTTTTGTTGCCAGAGGTTTAGATATGAATGGCTGTGTGTTGAGTTATTTTGAGGGGACAGCAAATTTACACTGTTATACAAGCTGTGCACTCACTACTTTACATTGCAGCAAAGTGTAATTTCTTCAGTGTTGTCACATGAAAAGATATAATAAAATATTTCCAAAAATGTGAGGGGTGTACTCACTTTTATGAGATACTCTATGTGTTCAGTAATCAGAAGTGTAGCAGATTGGCACAGGACCTGAAAGCTATTGGAGATCACGCGAATAGCGGTGATTACAGTGATTTCCAGCTTCCACAGGGATTCGGAGGGTATGGCACATATATACTTACATTGGTCCAAGCTGTAAAAAATTGCAAACCTGAAATTCAGCTTTAATAATTCATTTGGATTAACTGCAACATATTTAAAAAAAAATATATAGCAAACACAATCATCCTTAGTCATGACTAGCTCTCTGTTCAACTTACAATAAGATATTCATACACGTGTAACCAATTAACATTCATATTTAAGCTCAAGCAATACTATTAAACCACAATTAAAAACAAAATAAACAAAGGTGAACAAAGCACAGATACTAGAGAGAGTAATATACAAATAAATCTTAGATAACATAAAGACTGCCTCGTCTGCAATATATCAGCTATTACTCTCTTGCCATTGCTGCTTTTACGGATAATTTAACAAAGATGGCGTTTTAATCTCACTTGTTCCAGTCCACTTGTAGCTTGTGAAAGACTACATGCTAACACCTACATTCTGCTCTTTCACACACTGAATAAGCTTTACGAACCAGGTGTTAATAAAAAAAAGCCTGACAATATTAATGCCTAAAGCTTTTCACTCTTCAAATGAAGAAAAACAGTATTTTGACATTTGATATCAACAGTTGAATTGCCACGATTTTAGATCACAGTGTCACAGGATGTATTGGATCCTCTGGGTTACTGGAGGGCGACAGCCAACTGAACATCCAGAACCATGATAGAGTACAACATCAAAGAAAAGCAAGGGAGTCAGGACAAGTTGGAGGTCAGATCCGGCAGTAGACAAACATAGTTTGGAACAAACTGCAGGTCTACATGAATAACAGATCCAAAAAAACACAAGAACAGATAGACAGGTAGAAAAAAAAAACACCCAAAAATAAGTACGGGTTGAACTTCATTCACGCACTCCTGACTGAGGCAATAGGGTTGATTTTCTAAAGGCAAATAGGTTGTGCAATTGGAAGGGTAGTTGCACTTTACAGGGAATTTTTCCCCAGAGCTTAGTGACTGTGGTGAAATTTCACTTTGCAAAGAATACCCAATCACATGCAATAAAAATAAAAGACAGCTTTTTACTTGCAGATGATTGGATGATGGAACTCAGTAGATGTTCTCCTCTTTTACTAGGCTCTGGGGTAAAACCCCTTGCAAAGTGCAACATCTGTGGCAAACAGAACAATCTTTCTGCTTTTAGTAAGTAATTCTAAAGTGTACATGGGCAGCATGACTGTGCTTGAAGTCCTGAGTATCGTCCAGAAGATGGCAGTGCTGCAGGTCGATTGTTAACCACTTCCCATCCGGGCCTTTTCTGACACTTCGCTCCTACATGTACAAATCTACTTTTTTTGTTGCTGAAAATTTCTAAGAACCCCCAAACATTATATATATATATATATATATGTATATATATATATATATATATATATATATATATATATATATATATATATATACATATATATATATATATATATATATATATATATATATATATATATATATATATATATATATATATATATATATATATATATATTTTAGCAGAGACCCTGTAGAATAAAATGGTGGGTGTTGCAATTTTTTTATGTCACACAGTATTTTCAGCTGCAATTTTTTGGGAAAAAAAAAACTTTCATGAATTAAAAAAAAAAAAAAAATACTAAAGTTAGCTCAATTTTTTTGTATAATGTGAAAGATGATGTTACGCCGAGTAAATAGATACCTAACATGTCACACTTTAAAATCTCCCCTTGGAAAACTACAGTGCTTTAAATTCTCCATAGGCGGCACTTTAAACTCCTTTACACATGTCCGACAGATCGGACACTTTTGACACTTTTTTGGGACCAGTGAAATTTATACATCGATCAATTATTCTAACACAGGAGGTCTGGTGCTAGAATTATTGCTCTTGCGCTGCTGTTCGCTACAATACCTCACATGTGTGGTTTGATTGCTGTTTACATTTGCGCGCTGGAGTAATGTATGCATTCGCATTTGCGCCTAAGCACGGTGGGACAGGGGCTCTTTTAAAAAAAAATTATATCTATTTTTATAATTTGGACCTTCTGGATGAGAAGGTGTTAATAAGAGTTGTAAAATAGGTTTGCTTGGCAGTGTGGAGGGAAGAATAGTATTTTTGGAGGGCAGATTTGTATTGGTTGAAGTCTTTGAGAGACTTAGTCTTGTGCCACAGACGCTCAAGAGCGCGACTAAGTTTTTTGAGAATTTTAGTGTCATCTGTTTGCCAGGGTTGTAGGGGTCGAGGCCTGATTCTGCGTGTAGTGAGGGGAGCGAGCTTGTCCTGGGTGGAGAACAGGGATTTATTGTAGATGGACATGGCTTGATTGCGGCAGGACAGGGGAGAGATTTTGTCATAGAGGTGGTCAGTAGCAGAATAGAGGAGAGAGGAGTTGAACTTGCGAGAATTTCTACGGGTGATGGTTAGGCGATTGGAGGGAAAGGTGGTGGAAGACAGGGGGAGAGAAAAACGAATAAGGTGATGGTCGGAGAGAAGAAAAGGATTGTTTGAGAAGTTGCATGGAGTGCATAGGTAGGAGAATACAAGGTCAAGGGTGTTGCCATCAGAGTGAGTAGAAGCCTGTACCCATTGCTTCAGGTCAAATGAAGAGGTTAGACTAATGCCGCGTACACACGAGCGGACTTTACGGCAGACTTTGCTCGGCGGACTTTTCGACAGACTTTACGACAGACTTTCTGAATGAACGGACTTGCCTACACACAATACACCAAAGTCCGTCGAATTCGTACGTGATGACATACGACCAGGCTAAAACAAGGAAGTTCATAGCCAGTAGCCAATAGCTGCCCTAGCGTGGCTTTTTGTCTGTCGAACTAGCATACAGACGAGCGGATTTTTCGACCGGACTCGATTTCGACGGATTGATTTAAAACATGTTTCAAATCTAAGTCCGTCCAACTTTTGAGAAAACAAAGTCCGCTGGAGCCCACACACGATCGAATTGTCTGACGAAATCCCGTCCGCTGGGCAAAGTCTGCCGTAAAGTCCGCTCGTGTGTACGCGGCATAAGAAGTTTAGAAGTAGCAGGAGTGTTTGTATTAGCAGAGATGTTGAAATCCCCAAGAAGGATTGTGGGAGTTTCCAAAGTAAGAAAGTAGGGTAGCCAGGCAGAAAACTCATCAAGGAAAGTCGATAATGGTCCAGGGGGCCGGTAGATCACAGCAATTCTTAGGGAAGTAGGAGAAAATAGACGTATAAAGTGGTCTTTGAATGATGAGAGGGAAAAAGAGGGAGGAGAGTGAATAACCTGGAAGGTGCTGCGGGGGGATAGGAGGAATCCCACTCCACCTCCCTTGCGTCCATTAGGCCTAGGGGAGTGAGTCCAGTGAAGGCCACCCAGGGATAGGGAAGCAGGAGAAGGGGTGTCATATTCGTGGAGCCAGGTTTCAGTGAGAGCAAGTAGATTAAAGGAATTAGAGGTCATGAACAGCGGTGAGTTTGTTGCAGACAGAGCGAGCATTCCAGAGGGCACAGGAGAGGGGGAGGCTGGCGTTGGGAAGAAGAGGAATGGAGACTAAATTGCGTAGATTGCGACTACTGCCAGAGGGTGTAGGGTGATGATGATGGGTGTGTTGGTTACAGTTAAATAAGGGAGGCCCAGGGTTTGGGGAAATATCTCCAGCTGTTAGGAGAAGCAGAAGAGTAAGGGAGGTAATATGAGAATATGATTTGTATGAGGGGGCATGCTTCAGTATCCTGGGGGGTTTGTTAGCAAGTGGGCTTAGAGTTAGAAAGAGGTGATGAGTGCAGTAATAGGGGGAGGGGAGAAGTGAGGGTGATATGTACAGATTTTGGGGTGGAGCAGAGGGGCGAAGAAAAGAGAGTTTGAGGCGAGAGACTGCAATTGTGAAAAGGAGGAGAGGTAAATGGTGCATGTTTCAGAGAGGAAGGAGAGATAATATGGAAATGAGGTCACCTGCAGTCTACTTTGTGCAAATCACTGAAGTGCAAGAGCAGAAGTGCCACTTCTTTGGAAGAACCCCCTGTATGTGCAGCCCCTGTATGTGTTCCCCCATAAAGAAGGCCTTGTTTTTATACTGTGTTGGGTGTGGATAGAAGCTGGCAATTAATCAATCAGGAGGTAATATTAGGCACACAGCTATCAGAGCAAAACTTTCACACCACAATCAAACTGCAAGAGGACTAAATTGGACTAAAATTGGACTAAAGACCAAAATCGTAAAGATAAGGGAACCCATAATTTAGGTAAGACTTAATAGCTAAATAAACATTGAAATAATGTAAGCATGGCTACAGATGGAGTTGAAACAGCGGTGACAAACCGATTTACCAAATATGCATGTGAGCAGTCAGTCAATGTTCAGTTTAAGGTATATGGAATTATAAAAGCAGATTTACCTGTGAAGAGAGAAGAAAATGTTCAGATGGATGGTGCAAGAGCGGAAGTGCCACTTATTTAAAGAACCCCACTTCTTTGGAAGAACCCCCTGTATGTGCAGCCCCCTTTACACCCACATGAACTTTAATGGCATCCCAGTCTTAGTCCATAGGGTTCAATATTGAGTTGGCCCACCCTTTGTAGCTTTAACAGCTTCAACTCTTCTGGGAAGGCTGTCCACAAGGTTTAGGGGGGGTGTATACGGTAATGTTTGACCATTCTTCCAGAAGTGCATGTCTGAAGTCAGGATGAGAAGTCCTTGCTTGCAGTCTCCACTCTAATTCATCCCAAAGGTGTTCTATGGGGTTGAGGCCAGGACTCTGTGCAGGCCAGTCAAGTTCGTCCACCCCAAACTCGCTCATCTATGTGTTTATGGACCTTGCTTTGTGCACTGGTGTGCAGTCATGTGGAACAGGAAGGGGCCTTCTCCAAAAGTTGGGAGCATAAAATTGTCCAAAATGTCTTGGTATGAACCCTACGGACTGAGACTGGGATGCCATTAAAGTTCACGTGCATGTAAAGGCAGGCGTTCCAATACGTTTGACAATATAGTGTATATACAAACAAAATCTGTTTGAAAAAAAAAAAGAACTTTTTAGCTACATAGCAAGACAGTGAACATTTAAATATTTTTGCACATATTTTTATTTTATATTGACCCAATGGGGTCTTCTTTTTTAATATGTAAGGTGAATAAATGTATGATTTTAAAACACACTTGACTGTGTTCACTGTCTGACTATGTACCTGAAAAGTCTTTTTTCTTTTTTAAACCAATTTTGCTTGTAAACCTATAATTATGTATTCTTTGATAAAGGTACAGCCAGTGTCTAGTTTATATTAACCCTTGTGTACAAAAATTTTATTCTGTCAAACATTCCACCCAAATCCTTCCTCTGATGTGTTTCACCCCCTGTGCCCTTTTCCTCCGGACAATACCCACAGGTGAAGGAAGAGGGTCCAAGGACCTCAGAGTAGTTTTAACAGTATAAGTCACTTTAGAAAAACAGGCAGCAACAAAGCACCTTTGGGTTAGAATTTTTTTTTCTTTCTGTGTCCCTACTGGAGTGATCATTTGTCCCCCCCCACCCCACCTCCTGTTCTGATCATAACACCAGAACAAGACATACAGGGAACTCTTCCAATGACCAACTAAAGTTAAAGATTCAGTTATGGATAATCTCTCACCACATCCCAGGACATTACAGCAGAAAAACTGCTGTAAATCCATACAATTTAAAAAGTGCTGGGCTGATTTGATGTACATAAATACACTTTTTTGATTTATTGGATTTACAGGTGTGCTCAAAAGTTTGCATACCCTGGCAGAAATTGTGAAATGTTGGCATTAATATTGAAAATATGATTGATCATGCCAAAAAACTGTCTTTTATTTAAGGATAGCAATCAGACGAAGCTATTTATTATCACATAGTTTTTTGGATCCTTTTTAACCACTTCAGCCCCGGAAGATTTGGCTGCTGAATGACCGAGCCATTTTTTGCGATTCGGCACTGCGTCGCTTTAACTGACAATTGTGTGGTCGTGCGATTCTGCACCCAAACAAAATTGACGTCCTTTTTTTCCAACAAATAGAGCTTTCTTTTGGGGCTATTTGATCGCCTCTGCAATTTCTTTTTTGCGCTATAAACAAAAAAAGAGTGACAATTTGGGAAAAAAAAAACACAATTTTTGTATTTTGTAATTGTGTACTTTTTGCTATAATAAATATCCCCATTTTTTTTTAAAGAAAAGCTAATTTTTTCTCAGTTTAGGCCGATATGTATTCTTCTACATATTTTTGGTAAAAAATTGCAATAAGCGTATACATACTGTATATAGCGTCTACAAAATAGGGGATAGATTTATAGCATTTTTATTATTATTTATTTTATTTTTTTATTATTTGGTATTATTTTTTTTTTTACTAGTAATGGCGGCGATTTGCTTTTTTATCGGGACTGCGACATTATGGCGAACACATCAGACACTTTTGACACATTTTTGGGACCATTGGCATTTATACAGCGATCAGTGCTATAAAAATGCACTGATTACTGTAAAAATGTCACTGGCAGGGTAGGGGTTAACACTAGGGGGCGATCAAGGGGTTAACTGTGTTCCCTGATATGTGTTTCTAACTGAAGGGGGAGGGGACTGACTAGAGGAAGTGACGGATCATGGTTCCTAGCTATTAGGACCGCTCAGTGTCTGCCAACCCTCTCCTCCAATCCCTACACTGGCTCCCAATCACCCAGCGAAATAAATTCAAAATACTAACCACAACATACAAAGCCATTCACAACTCTGCCCCGAGCTACATCACCAATCTTGTCTCCAAATATCACCCAAATCATCCTCTCCGTTCTTCTCAAGACCTCCTACTCTCAAACTCTGCTCGTCTCCAGGATTTTTCCAGAGCCTCTCCCATCCTCTGGAACTCGCTACCTCCACCTGTCCGGCTATCCCCTACTCTTGCTACCTTCAGGCGATCCCTGAAAACTCATCTCTTCAGGGAAGCCTATCATGTCTCCAACTAATCTCCTACCACTTCCATCAGCTCATTCCCCACAGTTACAACCTTTTGTACCACCTGCCCCACCCTATTAGATTGTAAGCTCTTCTGAGCAGGGCCCTCTTAATCCTCTTGTATTTTATTGTATTGTAACTGTATTGTCTCCTTTTTTATTGTAAACGCTGCGTAAACTGTTGGCGCTATATAAATCCTGTATAATAATAATAATAATAATAATTAGGAACACACGATCTGTCACTCCTCACAGGACAGGGATTTGTGTGTTTACACACACACTTCTGTGTTCTGCCTTTCTTGCCCACGATGACCACCGGCCATGAGCATCGACACCCCCACAGTGCAGCGGCACGCGCGCGCCTGCCACCCCGATCCCGCGAGCCAACGTATAGCTACGATGGCTTGCGGGATCGTGACGACCTGCCACAGTAAAATGACGGTGGCTGGTCGGCAAGCGGTTAAATCATAATGTAACAGAAATCACCCAAATGGCCCTGATTTAACAAGGGGACCCCCAGATCCCGCCCCCCCCCCCTGTGTGAAATGGTAAGAGGGTACTTACCCCTACCATTTCACTAAAAAACTGTCAAAAATGTTAAAAATGACAAGAGACAGTTTTTGACAATTCCTTTATTTAATTGCTTCTTCTATCTTCCTTCATCTTCTTCTTCTGGTTCTTCTGGCTCTTCTGGTTCTTCCTCCGGCGTTCTCATCCAGCATCTCCTCCGCGGCGTCTTCTATCTTCTTCTCCTCGGGCCGCTCCGCACCCATGGCATGGAGGGAGGCTCCCGCTCTTCTCTTCATCTTCTTCATCTTCTTCTTTTCTTCTCTTCTTCTCTTCTTCATTTTCTTCTCCGGGCCGCTCCGCATCCATGCTGGCATGGAGGGAGGCTCCCGCTGTGTGACGGCGTCTCCTCGTCTGACGGTTCTTAAATAATGGGGGGCGGGGCCACCCGGTGACCTGCCCCCCTCTGATGCACTGAACATGACGGGACTTCCCTGTGGCATTCCCCGTGACGTCACAGGGAAGTCCCGTCAAGTCACCGTGTGTCAGAGGGGGCGGGGTCGCCGGGTGGCCTTGCCCCCCATTATTTAAGAACCGTCAGACGAGGAGACGCCGTCACACAGCGGGAGCCTCCCTCCATGCCAGCATGGATGCGGAGCAGCCCGGAGAAGAAAATGAAGAAGAGAAGAAGAGAAGAAGGAAGAAGAGAAGAAGAAGAAGATGAAGAGAAGAGCGGGAGCCTCCCCCCCATGCCATGGGCGCGGAGCGGCCCGAGGAGAAGAAGATAGAAGACGCCGCAGAGGAGATGCTGGACGAGAACGCCGGAGGAAGAACCAGAAGAGCCAGAAGAACCAGAAGAAGAAGATGAAGGAAGAAAGAAGAAAGAAGAAGCATTTAAATAAAGGAATTGTCAAAAACTGTCTCTTGTCATTTTTAACATTTTTGACAGTTTTTTTAGTGAAATGGTAGGGGTAAGTACCCCCTTACCATTTCACACAGGGGGAGGGCCGGAATCTGGGGGTCCCCTTGTTAAAGGGGGCTTCCAGATTCCGATAAGCCCCCCGCCCGCAGACCCCCACAACCACCGGCCAGGGTTTTGGGGATGAGGCCCTTGTCCTCATCAACATGGGTACAAGGTGTTTTGGGGGGCTACTCCAAAGCACCCTCCCAATGTTGAGGGCATGTGGCCTGGTACGGTTCAGGAGGGGGGGTGCTCTTTCGTCCCCCCCTCTTTTCCTGCGGCCTGCCAGGTTGCGTGCTCGGATAAGGGTCTGGTATGGATTTTTGGGGGGACCCCACGCCGTTTTTTTTTTACATTTTGGTTCGGGGTTCCCCTGTGGGGAATTCCCATGCCGTTTTTATCAATGAACTTCTATGTGTATTGTCGGACCGGCAATGCAATAGCCGCGAGTAGTTTTAAATGGGTTTTTTCCTTCAAATGTCATTTTGCTGTCAGACTGTTCTAAACACAGGAAACATGCGCCCCTTTACAGGCATACTATAGACACCCCCCAGCTACGAAATTTAAAGGGATATTACACTTTTATTGTTTGACTTTAAGCACTATTAAAATCACTGCTCCTGAAAAAACGGCCGTTTTTAAAACTTTTTTTTGCATTGATCCATGTCCCCTGGGGCAGGACCCAGGTCCCCAAACACTTTTTATGACAATAACTTGCATATAAGCCTTTACAATTAGCACTTTTGATTATTCATGTTCGTGTCCCATAGACTTTAACGGTGTTCGCGTGTTCGAACAAACTTTTTTCCTGTTCGCATGTTCTGGTGCGAACCGAACAGGGGGGTGTTCGGCTCATCCCTAGTTAAAATCCTGCCTGCGTCTGTACATTGCGAGGCCAGTAGGGGACAGCATCTTTTGTGGTAAAAGCTTTTGAATCTATGCCTGGGGGAAAGTCTGGGTTGTTGAAGAGAGGTGTAAGTGGCCCTGGAGATGTGGATATATGGTGTGTCAGGGAAAGTTTGTGAAAGATTTTTAGGGTTGTCCCAATTAATGGATGCTGTTTGAGATTTAAAGGGTATTTGGACCAAGGAATCCAAGGAGAGAAATTTAGAGGGAGTTCTGTAGAACTCTCTTCTAAAGACACCCAGTCTTTATTTGCAGCATGGCAATGCCAGTCTATAATTCTGGCCAAGCGTGTCACATAATAATATAGCCTAAAATTTGGGAAGCCTAGGCCTCCGACAGCCTTAGGTTTCACGAGTAGTCGTAAATTGATACGTGGTTTCTGATGTGCCCAAAGAAATGTCCACAGTACAGTTTGTAACTGTTTAAAAAAAACTAGCTGGTATGTCAATTGGTAGCATGTGAAAAAGATATAAAAGCCACGGAAGTGTTTGACGATGGCTGCTCTGCCAAAATAGGAAAAGTGTTTGCGCAACCAATTAGAAAGATCCTGTTCTACTTGACGAAGCATCGGTTTGAAGTTACTTGTGAAAATATTATTTAGCATGGGTGTTAGTCAAATCCTTAAGTATTTGAGCGCATTTGGTACCCATTTAAAGGAATTGTTCTGTTGTGCATTTCCTAACGTGCTTGGGGATAGGATGATATTCATGGCCTCTGATTTGTGGTAATTGATTTTAAGGTTGGACAAGTAGCCATAGATAGTAAAAGCCTGCAGTAAATTAGGGATAGAGATGTGTGGTTGTGTCAAAAAAAAACAGACGGTCATCTGCGTACGCAGCTATTTTGTAGATTTTTGTGTTAATCGCAAAGCCTCTAATTAATTTGGTCATGTTGACAGTGCAGAAAAATGGCTCTAATGTCAATATAAATAACAGAGGTGACAGGGGACAGCCTTGTCTAGTGCCATTTTTAATGAAGACCGGTTCCAACAGGGTGCCATTGACTTTCCGCCTGGCTATTGGATCTTGATACAGTGAAATCCAGGAAGGCATATGTGCTTTCAAGTCTATGTGGGAGCAAGTAGCCAGTAAAAAGTCCCATGACACCCTGTCAAAAGCCTTCTCTGCATCAGTTGACAAGAGAAATCCTTCAAAACCAGCTCTACGGCATCGATGCATCAAATTAAGGGCTTTCGTTACGTTGTCCCTTGCCTCCTGCCCTGGCATGAACCCAGCTTGTTCAGAAGTCAGGACCTACTAATTGTGGAAGAAATGTGCGTAATCGGTTAGCAACAATTTTGGCTAGTAGTTTCAGATTGAGATTTAGCAAGGATATGGGTCTTTAACTGGAGCATTCTGTTGGGTCCTTACCTGGTTTGGGGAGCACTGCCACATGCGCCATTAAGAATGTGTTTGGTGTTTGTTGGGGGTCCACTAAGAAGTTTAGTGTACGTAGTAATGTGGTTTTTAAAGAATATTGTTAAATGTCTTATAGTAATGAGCCGTAAGTCCTGGTCCTGGGCTCTTTCCAGGTTTGAGGCTTTTTATAGCGGACAATAATTCCTCCGAGGATATCAGAGTCTCCAAGGACTCCGCATCTTCATTGGAAAGGGTAGGCATGCTGCTTTGTATCAAATAGTCTTCAATTACTTGTTTCCTATTACCCTGTAGGGCTAATGGTTTGTGTATGTGGGGGATATTGTAAAGTTTAGAATAATATTTTTCACCTCTGGCTAATATGCTCTAAGTGCGACATGTGAGCAGACATATTGTGTAACTAAGCACCAGGGCTATAAACCAAGGAAAGGGATGTAATACCTATAGTGTCCTTCTCTATTGGGCCTACCGGAAAACAATGTTACATTCTATAAAGTCTTTGTGGTTTTTCAGCACCAGTTGGGTATTATAAGTCTAGTGGGGGGAGGCCACTTGTCGGGACAATGTTCTTCGTTTAAGGAAGTCCGTTGGCTGGTTCCTCTAGGTCCTTAGTAGCCCAAAAGATTATGGCAAAAGTAGTTCCTGGAAACACATAGGCTGCCTATTTCCTGAAGTGGCATAGCCAGTCTGCGATTGTACATATAAGCTGGTTGTTTGGTTATTATCCAGAGCTATTAAGGCTAAGGTAAACTAGGTCGACAACGTCCCTTTGATCAGTCCAGATTGGTGTGAAGCAATGGTGGCCCACGGTTTAGTGTATGATTTGGGAAAAGACAGACAACTGTAATTGTGCAGTTTCCACATACATTGTGAAATTTGCAACTATGTAATAAAGATGTCTTTGTCCTTTGCTGAAACGTCAAGGCCTATTTAACCAGAGCGATAAAACTGGGATGTCCCTGCAGAATCCTTTCATTTGGCCGGCACTGATGTGCTAAGAAAGAGGCATCAGAGTAAACAGAAGGGGATCTGCAGAAAGTCATAAACTCAGTGACGTTGCAAGTTCAGATAACAAACAACATCTTGCATGAAAGATCAGCGTATTAACTGTACCAACTAGGTAAACAAGAGGGAGGTGTAAAACAATATCTTTCCCAAGGGATCATGAGTGATCTTCCCATTTTCAGGTCTGGTCCAGATATGTAAGTTGTTTAGATCGTTTAGAAGAGAATGGTGAGTGGCTTACTCCCGAGCCTATTTGTTTACCAAACTTGCCCTGTTTCCCATGTGCAGTAGCTTGTAAGGCAAAGGGGAATTGCCGTTTATATACTATGCCCAGCAGGGGGCACATGGCCCTTCTATTCTGCAGAGTTAAAGAAGACAGATCTTGATATAGAGCGATTGTACTTTCATTGAAAATAATTTGATGACTCTTTCTGGTCTGGTTAAGTATTTCTTCTTTCAGAGGGAAGCTCTGGATACATCAAACTATGTCCCTGGGGGGATCTGTGTCAGGAGGTTTCATTCTTAGAGCTCTGTGAGCCCACACAAATTCAATGTGAGAGTCTGCAGGTTTTTCCATGACATTATTAAAGATGGATGTCAGGGCTGGAAGGAACTGGTCAGTATTAATAGATTCACGGACCCCCCCCCCCCCCCCCCACACTCTAATATTGTTCCTGCGCCCTCTATTATCGAGATCTTCCAGATGTCTGTTGATCTCTATCAAGTGGGCAGAGTGAGCTGATGTGGTAGCTTCCAGGCGAGTTATGGCTCTGTCCCCCCTGTTATCTGCTTTTTCTTTTGTGGCCATTTCTGTTTAATGTTAGTAAGTCAGCTTTCAGGTCAGTAATGGTAGAAAAAAATGTTTTTTTTTTGTCTGCAGCAATAGTGTTCATGTCTGCTAGTGTAAGGGGGTGATCTAGGTCTCTCTCCTCTCTTACTGGATCTTCCATTGCAGATTGTGAGTCCTGACTGTATTCATCCTCTCCCCGAGCCTGCGCCATCTTGCCTAGCATGCTGCAGCCCTGACGAGACTGTAGTTTGAGGATGTCCTGTATACCACGGTTGGAGGAAGCCACCGATGATCGGCACGAACGTGTCCTTGGAGTATGTCTCAGCAATCTGCTCATTCTGCGGGGCAAGAAGTGCCAGAGGAGTGCTACTTGGCAGCGGGTCTCTTGGAGTTCTGTCTTCAGGCAGCCATCTCTGCCGCATGCCAAACCACGCCCCCTTGACTGTTCTTTTCTACCTCCCTCATGGCTCAGTGTCTAGCCTGCTTAGTGCATCAATATGAGAGCTAACAAACTCATTGACTATTTATACACAGACAATAATTGTGATTGAAAACGCCACAAATGTGGGAAATTAACCTTTAATTGCCATTTTAACCTGTATGTGCCACCTTCTGTGTCTGTACCAAGGCCAAACATTCCAGGGTATGTAAACGTTTTTTTCAGGGCCATATTAAGGTGATTTCTGTTATCATTATGATTTAAAAAAGGATCTAAAAAACGATGTGATAATAATTGGCTTCATGTGATTGCTATCCTATTCAATAATGCCAACATTTCACAATTTCTGCCAGGGTATGCAAACATTTGAGCATGACTGTATGTGTGCATTTTTTTTTTTAAGGAAAAGGTACTAGTAAAGTCCCTCCATTGTTTTTGGCTGCCAGACCAGATAGTCATTTGTTTCTGGAAACTGTTACAATGGGAAAATGGATGGCACTAAACATTTTCCACGTGTTTTAACCCCTCCCTTCTCTTTAAAAAACATTGGCTGGAATACCACTTTAATATGTTTATACTTTTTTCTTTTACTTTTAAGGGTTAGCAAATATAAAATGTGGGTCAGATAACTAGTATGCAATGTTTAATGTTGATGAATGAAAAGACATTGGCGAGTACGGCGATCAAGATCATCTAGAGACAATGCAGCTCAGGGGGAATACACCTGATGTTCCAAACCAAGAGGGAATTCCTGTTGGTGCAATCATTACTTAGAGGTGACACCACTGATTACTCTCTTCTGTCTCTAGTGCTTTGCTTGATGTCTGCCCATTCAATTACCTACTTTGTTCTTATCGCTTGCATGCAATGGCACATTCAATTGAAAGAGCTTTTCATCTCCAGATTGTTTGTGATTAGGATCTTAAGGGTGATTTTGATGGCTGGACTAATCATCTAACTTTGATTTGTCTCCTGCCCTGTTGTTCAATGTGCTAATAAGTCTATCTGCTGTCACCACATGCAGTGAGTGCTTTCAAGCTAAGTTTCTTCTTCTTCTTTTTTTTTATTTATTTAAACTAGAGGCCTGATTATCTTTTTGGATATTATTGTTTCTCATTACCATAACGTAGTACAGAATTCTGGCTTTTTTACGTTGGTCAAAAAAATAAATAAATATATAAACCCTTTGAAAATGCCTACAGTGTAACTACCTTTGCTGCCCCACCATTTTTCTATAAGAAATGTAATTTTAACCATTGAAATATAGTGAAAGGACTGGGTACAAATGTAGGGCTGATTTAACAATCTGCAATAACACTTAAAGTGAACCTGTGACAAGGATATAGACATTAAAGTATTTACATATTTCTCATAAGCAGTAAATGAGCTTTAAAAAAAGACCTCAGTGACCTTTGTGGCTGCAAGCACTGTGGAATAATTCATCTTAAAATTTCAAATCTGAATAAACATTTTTACTTGAACTTGATTGGATGAAGAAAGACAGCAGACCTTCACCCTATTCACTAGGCAGAGGGAAAACTCTCGTGTAAATTGATGTAGCACCCTGGTGTTTAGGCAGGGTTGCTAGTAAATTTAGTTTGCCAGGCAGTAGTTGCCCTAGTTAATTGTTAGTAGATCCATTGATTCTTCTCTAGTTCTGGGCTTGCTGCACCTTCTCTCTTCTGTTGCTAGGTGACATTATGCTGGAGACATTAGGTAGACAAGGGCTTATCAAGGTCAAGTTATGAATGGATGGGGTGTCTCAGTCAATCTTTCTATAGTCCCTTGGCGATCGGGGTTCTGTGCCACCTGGACGGCTATCTGGGTGGACGTGTGTTATGCTGCTAGGCCGGAAGCCTAAGGCCTATCCCAGGGACATCTGGCTGCTATGCTGTCTGAGGGCCTATCCAGAAGCAGGAGAAGCAGAGTTGGGACTGCAGGACTGGAGTCACATAGTTACATAGTAGGTGAGGTTGAAAAAAGACACAAGTCCATCAAGTCCAACCTATGTGTGTGATAATGTGTCAGTATTACATTACATATGGTTGGAGGTAGAGGGGACGCTGGAGTTATGGTTGGAGGTAGAGGGGACGCTGTTGTCACTAAGGGCCAATCCTTCTTGTTACAGGAGACCACTGTGAGTAAGCTGGAGCCAGTACCAGACAGTCTTCTCAACAGCCGGGGACCCTGAAGAAGTGGTAAAACTTCAGCAAGTACCAAGCCAGGGACCCAGCAGTGACGCTTGAGGAGCATCAGTGAGTGCCAAGCCAGGGACCTAGCGGGTCAACAGGGGTGATGCTTGAGGAGTATCTGTGAGTGCCAAGCCAGGGACCCAGCAGGAAAGCGGGGGTGATGCTTGAGGAAGATACTGAGTTATAGAAGTGGAAGAGCTGAGAGGATCCAGTGGCGATTGGGTCTGAGAGTCTACTGAAAGACTGGGAGCTCAGTATGTGAAGACCTACAGTGAGAGACCTTGGATTGCAAGGAGAACTATTTGTGTTACCAATAGTTAAATACAACTACCGTTATTGACTGTTACAAGTTTTGTTGCTATAGGAGACAGCGGTCCTACCTATACAGAAGTGGTGTCTGGCTGGAGGCCTTCCACTGTATACCTGTCTACCTATAGTAGTCTCGGAGTCTGCCAATTGTCACTGCATCTACTTAAGGGTGTCCTGGTCCTAATCCTCTCTCCCACAGTTCTTGTTCAAAAGACAATAAATCTCTTTTCATTCAAAAAGTTTCTGGCACCCATCACCGTGGAGTCCGTCCCAGAGGTTCCAACTACCCGGCCATCTTTACATCTGCCATGTGTGGCACACTGCTTTCAGAGACTCCATGTCGCTGATAGTGCAGTCCACCAGATCCGGTAAGAGCATATACTTACTATTCATCCATTGATGCTGTTTCCTGCAGAGGTTGTCTCCACGGACAGATTCACCGTCTACACTTTGATACCTACTTTCGGGTTGCTACATTTTGGTTCATACACCGTTGGACACTTATCATTAGGGATGAGCCGAACACCCCCCGGTTCGGTTCGCACCAGAACCCGCGAACGGACCGCAAGTTCGCACGAACGTTAGAACCCCATTGACGTCTATGGGACTCGAACGTTCGAAATCAAAAGTGCTCATTTTAAAGGCTAATTTGCATGGTATTGTCCTAAAAAGGGTTTGGGGACCCGGGTCCTACCCCAGGGGACATGTATCAATGCAAAAAAAATTTTAAAAACGGCCGTTTTTTCGGGAGCAGTGATTTTAATGATGCTTAAAGTAAAAAAAAAAAAGTGAAATATTCCTTTAAATATCGTACCTGGGGGGTGTCTATAGTATGCCTGTAAAGTGACGCGTGTTTCCCATGTTTAGAACAGTCCCTGCACCAAATGTCATTTTTAAAGGAAAAAATCTCATTTAAAACTGCTTGCGGGTTTAATGTCATGTCGGGTCATGGCAATATGGATGAAAATCAGTGAGACAAACGGCATGGGTACCCCCCAGTCCATTACCAGGCCCTTTGGGTCTTGTATGGATATTAAGGGGAACCCCACACCCAAATTAAAATAAGGAAAGGTGTGGGGCCACCAGGCCCTATATACTCTGAACAGCAGTATACAGGCGGTGCAAACAAGACAGGGACTGTAGGTTTGTTGTTAAGTAGAATCTGTTTGTAATTTTGAACATTTTTAATGTGTTTAGCTCCAGCCAAAAAATCTTTTCTAAGCTTTTTGGAAAACATAGGGAAGGGTTATCACCCCTGTGACATTTGTTTTGCGTCTTTCCTCCTCTTCAGAAGATTTCACCTCACTTTTTTGTCCCAATGAAAAATGTTTTTTGAAAATTTGGGTTTTTTTGTGGAACAAGGATTGGAAAGCATCAGTGGAAAGGAGAAATTGTTTTCCCATATTAACTCTTACATGAGAGAATTTCCCTTCCTATGGGTAGATTTCATCTCACTTCCTGTTGTCTCCTTCCGTTTGCAAGTAGGAGTCGTTTGTAAGTTAGATGTTTGAAAGTAGGGTCCTGCCCTATATACTCAGCAGAAATTTGGGCCTTAGGTGTTGCTGTGGCCAAAACACTGTAAGCCCTCACAGGGCCCTGCTGTGAAATATTAGATCAAGAATTGTAATTACATGCCCCTGTTGAACAGGAGCTGAAAAATTAGGCCTTAGGCACTGGTGCTGGTGCCACAACACTGCAACCCCTCACAGACACTCTAGTTGGAACGCAGGAACGAGCCCTGCTGCAAAGTATTGCATCAAAAATTGTAATTACACGCCCCTGTTAGACAGGGGCAGAAAAATTGGGCCTTAGGCACTGGTGCTGGTGCCACAACACTGCAACCCCTCACAGACACTCTAGTTGGAACGCAGGAACGAGCCCTGCTGCAAAGTATTGCATCAAAAATTGTAATTACACGCCCCTGTTAGACAGGGGCAGAAAAATTGGGCCTTAGGCACTGGTGCTGGTGCCACAACACTGCAACCCCTCACAGACACTCTAGTTGGAACGCAGGAACGAGCCCTGCTGCAAAGTATTGCATCAAAAATTGTAATTTCACGCCCCTGTTAGACAGGGGCAGAAAAATTGGGCCTTAGGCACTGGTGCTGGTGCCACAACACTGCAACCCCTCACAGACACTCTAGTTGGAATGCAGGAACGAGCCGTGCTGCAAAGTATTACATCAAAAATTGTAATTACACGCCCCTGTTATACAGGGGCTGAAAAATTGTGCCTTAGGCACTGGTGGTGGCGCCCAGAACCAAAAATGTTCTTACAAGCTATCAGCGTGATGATTGAGGAGGAAGAGGATAATTACTCAGGGATAATCACTCAGCATCAGCATAGGCAGTCTTTGAAGGGATCTGAAAAAAATTATTCAGTTACATCAGCATCAGGTGCTTGGTAGCTGGTGGTGATCCAAGACTGATTCATTTTTATGAAGGTCAGCCGATCGACCGAGTCAGTGGACAGACGCACCCTGTGATCGGTTACCACGCCTCCAGCAGCACTGAATGTACGTTCCGAAAGAACGCTGGATGCAGGACAGGCCAGTAGCTCAATTGCATACTGTGCAAGCTCTGGCCAGTGATCCATCCTCAAGACCCAGTAACCCAGAGGATTTTCGGTGGGAAAGGTGTCCAAGTCTGATCTTGCCCCTAGGTATTCCTGCACCATGTAAAACAGACGCTGGCGATGGTTGCTGGAACCGATCATACCTTGGGGCTGCGGACCAAAAAATTGTCTGAACGCATCGGTCAGACGGCCACCTTCTCCACCGCTCCTTCTTTGACTGACCGAAGCCTCAGCAACACGTTGTCCAGAAACAGGAGTTTGTAACCTCCCAGTCTCTGGGAACGCGTTGCACAGACCTTTCTGCAAGGCCTCCCGAAGATGTTTCATCCTCTGCTCCCTCTGCGATGGCAAGATAAGGTCCGCAACCTTACCCTTGTAACGTGGATCAAGGAGGGTTGCCAGCCAGTATTGGTCCTTCTCCTTGATACCACGAATACGAGGATCCTTACGCAGGCTTTGCAGGATCAGGGAGGCCATGCAGCGTAGGTTTGCTGAGGCATTCGGTCCGGAGTCCTCTGGGTCACTAAGGACAACAACGTCCGCAGCCACCTCCTCCCAGCCACGTACAAGTCCATGTGTTCCTTGGGACTGATCCCTTAAAGACTGCTGATGCTGAGTGCCAGGCTCCACCTCCATACTGACACAATCTTCCTCCTCCTCCTCCTCCTCCTCCTCGTCCTCTTCCTGTGTGATCGGCGGGCACGCAGGAACACTGTCTGGATAAAGGGGGCCTTGAGAGCTAAGGAAGTCCTCCTCTTCCTGCCTCTGTTCTGCCTCAAGTGCCCTGTCCATTATTCCACGCAGCGTGTGCTCCAACAGGTGGACAAGGGGGACAGTGTCACTGATGCATGCACTGTCAGTGCTCACCATCCTCGTGGCCTCCTCGAATGGTGACAGGACAGTGCATGCATCCCTGATCATGGCCCACTGGCGTGGGGAAAAAAAACCAAGGTCCCCTGACCCTGTCCTGGTGCCATAGTCGCACAGGTACTCATTGATGGCCCTCTGCTGCGTGTGCAGCCGCTGCAGCATGGCCAACGTCGAGTTCCACCTGGTGGGCATGTCACAGATTAGGCGGTTCTTGGGCAGGTTAAACTCCTTTTGGAGGTCCGTCAGCCGAGCACTGGCATTATATGACCGGCGGAAATGCACAGAGACTTTCCTGGCCTGCCTCAGGACATCCTGTAAGCCCGGGTACCTGCCCAAGAACCGCTGCACCACCAAGTTAAGGACGTGAGCCAAACAGGGCACATGGGTCAGTTGTCCCTGTCGGAGGGCAGAGAGGAGGTTGGTGCCATTGTCGCAAACCACCATTCCTGCCTTAAGTTGGCGTGGCGTCAACCACCTCTGAACCTGCCCCTGCAGAGCTGACAGAACCTCTGCCCCAGTGTGGCTCCTGTCCCCCAAGCACACCAGCTCAAGCACCGCATGGCATCTTTTGGCCTGCGTACTTGCGTAGCCCCTTGAACGCCTACGGAGCACCGCTGGTTCCGAGGAAGAGGCCATGGAGGAAGAAGAAGAGGAGGGGGTGGAGGAGAGAGGTGTGTCACAATCAGCATTTTGGAGGCGTGGTGGCGGAACAACCTCCAACACTACTGCACCTTGTCCTGCATCCTTCCCAGCTGCCAGCAGAGTCACCCAATGCGCCGTGAAACTTAAGTAACGTCCCTGTCCATGCCTGCTGGACCATGAGTCAGCGGTAATATGCACCTTACCGCTGACCGCCCTGTCCAGCGAGGCATGGACATTGCCTTCCACATGCCGGTAGAGAGCCGGAATCGCCTTCCGTGAGAAAAAGTGGCGTTTGGGTACCTGCCACTGAGGAACCGCACATTCCACAAACTCACGGAAGGGGGCAGAGTCTACCAACTGAAAAGGCAGCAGTTGAAGTGCTAGCAATTTTGCCAAGCTAGCATTCAACCGCTGGGCATGTGGATGGCTGGGAGCAAACTTCTTTCGGCGGTGCAGCAGCTGGGGCAGGGAAATTTGCCTGGTACAATCTGACGTCGGTGTACCAAAAGCAGATTGCCCACAAGTACTTGGCTGTGACACACCTAATTCTACACCTTCATTCCTCTCACTGCAGGTCTCAGAGAGGACTGAAGGTCTAGTGGGGTTGGAAATCTCAGCTGATGAGGAGCAAGGAGAGATCGTCTTTGTTCTTTGGTGTGGGTCTTTCAGATACGCTTGCCAACGAACTGCATGGCAGGTCAACATATGTCTGGTCAAGCATGTGGTACCCAAGCGGGAGATGTTTTGGCCACGCGAGATACGCTTGAGACATATGTTGCAAATAGCAGCGGTGCGATCTGATGCACTCGTCTCAAAAAAGGCCCACACCAAAGAACTTTTTGAATAACGCGCAGAGACTGCAGCGCCCTGCACATGTGGAGCTTTGGGGTGTGATGCAGTCAATGTGCTGCCCTTAGGCTGGCCCCTGGAGGGCATCCTGCCTAGTTGGTGATGTGCCACCTCCTCCTCCTCCTCCTCCTCCTCCTCTCTCCTATCAGGCACCCACGTTGAGTCAGTGACCTCATCATCCCCTCCCTCCTCATCACTGGAGCAAACCTGGCAGTATGCTGCAGCAGGGGGAGCATGACTGCCAGATTGCTGTCCTTCTTGGGCACCCCCTCTGTCCGTGCTCATGTTACTGCCTTCATTGAGCTCAGTATCATCATCAGAGCCTTCCAAACGCTGGGCATCCTCCTGGAGCATGTACCCAACACTGTGGTCAAACAGTTCGAGGGAATCCTCATGAGGACATGGTGGAGCTAGGGAAGGAGTCACTGATGACATTGAGCTGAGGGAAGAGGCCGCTGCTTTGCCAGACAAAGCACCCTGGGCATGGGTGAGAGAGGATGAGGAGGATGAGGACGGCTTGGTCATCCACTCGACCAAGTCTTCCGCATGTTGCGGCTCAACACGGCCAGCTGCCGAAAAAAAGGCCAAGCGTGTCCCATGGCCACGTGCTGATGAGGATGCACCGTCTCCACGACCAGCACTAGACACAGAGCCTGCTTGCCCTCTCTTATTGGCTTGTGACTGTCTGCCTCTCCTTCTTGGCCTTCCAGACATACTAATGGCCTGTAGCTGCACTAAGCTGGGATAGAACACCTGTAATTTTCTTCAGGTAGCTTTATATACTGTAACCAGACAAGCCTGCCTGTCAGTAGGAAGATAACAGGAACGGATCTAGCTGAACACTGTGAGCAGGACGTACTGCACTAAATGTATATAGCAGGAACGGATCTAGCTGAACACTGTGAGCAGGACGCACTGTACTAAATGTAAATAGTCTAGCTGCCTGGCCGTGGTACTAATAGGATCAAAAAGAACACCTGTAATTTTCTTAAGGTAGCTTTATATACTGTAACCAGACAAGCCTGCCTGTCAGTAGGAAGATAACAGGAATGGATCTAGCTGAACACTGTGAGCAGGACACACTGTACTAAATGTAAATAGTCTAGCTGCCTGACCGTGGTACTAATAGGATCAAAAAGAACACCTGTAATTTTCTTCAGGTAGCTTTATATACTGTAACCAGACAAGCCTGCCTGTCAGTAGGAAGATAACAGGAACGGATCTAGCTGAACACTGTGAGCAGGACGCACTGTACTAAATGTAAATAGTCTAGCTGCCTGACCGTGGTACTAATAGGATCAAAAAGAACACCTGTAATTTTCTTAAGGTAGCTTTATATACTGTAACCAGACAAGCCTGCCTGTCAGTAGGAAGATAACAGGAACGGATCTAGCTGAACACTGTGAGCAGGACACAATGTACTAAATGTAAATAGTCTAGCTGCCTGACCGTGGTACTAATAGGATCAAAAAGAACACCTGTAATTTTCTTCAGGTAGCTTTATATACTGTAACCAGACAAGCCTGCCTGTCAGTAGGAAGATAACAGGAACGGATCTAGCTGAACACTGTGAGCAGGACGCACTGTACTAAATGTAAATAGTCTAGCTGCCTGACCGTGGTACTAATAGGATCAAAAAGAACACCTGTAATTTTCTTAAGGTAGCTTTATATACTGTAACCAGACAAGCCTGCCTGTCAGTAGGAAGATAACAGGAACGGATCTAGCTGAACACTGTGAGCAGGACACACTGTACTAAATGTAAATAGTCTAGCTGCCTGACCGTGGTACTAATAGGATCAAAAAGAACACCTGTAATTTTCTTCAGGTAGCTTTATATACTGTAACCAGACAAGCCTGCCTGTCAGTAGGAAGATAACAGGAACGGATCTAGCTGAACACTGTGAGCAGGACGTACTGCACTAAATGTATATAGCAGGAACGGATCTAGCTGAACACTGTGAGCAGGACGCACTGCACTGAATGTAAATAGCAGGAACGGATGTAGCTGAACACTGTGAGCAGGACGCACTGCACTAAATGTAAATACCAGGAACGGATCTAGCTGAACACTGTGAGCAGGACGCACTGCACTGAATGTAAATAGCAGGAACGGATCTAGCTGAACACTGTGAGCAGGACGCACTGCACTGAATGTAAATAGCAGGAACGGATCTAGCTGAACACTGTGAGCAGGACGCACTGCACTGAATGTAAATAGCAGGAACGGATGTAGCTGAACACTGTGAGCAGGACGCACTGCACTAAATGTAAATACCAGGAACGGATCTAGCTGAACACTGTGAGCAGGACGCACTGCACTGAATGTAAATAGCAGGAACGGATCGAGCTGAACACTGTGAGCAGGACGCACTGCACTGAATGTAAATAGCAGGAACGGATCTAGCTGAACACTGTGAGCAGGACGCACTGCACTGAATGTAAATAGCAGGAACGGATGTAGCTGAACACTGTGAGCAGGACGCACTGCACTAAATGTAAATACCAGGAACGGATCTAGCTGAACACTGTGAGCAGGACGCACTGCACTGAATGTAAATAGCAGGAACGGATCTAGCTGAACACTGTGAGCAGGACGCACTGCACTAAATGTAAATACCAGGAACGGATCTAGCTGAACACTGTGAGCAGGACGCACTGCACTGAATGTAAATAGCAGGAACGGATCTAGCTGAACACTGTGAGCAGGACACACTGCACTAAATAGTCTAGATAGAAGATAACAGGAACGGATCTAGCTAAACTGAATACAGTGTATATATATATATGCAACACCTGGGATGCATATATATACACAATACACTGTAAGTGCAGCTAACTGACTGACTGTTCTGCCTAATCTATCTAACTCAAATCAAATGACACTGTCTCTCTCTCTCTCTATCTCTCAGCACACCGGAACACACACTACACAGGGCCGCCGTGCAGGCGGCCTTATATAGTGTGGGGTGTGTACTAAATCCCCTGAGCCATAATTGGCCAAAGCCACCCTGGCTTTGGCCAATTACAGCTCTCTCTACTGACGGCGCTGTGATTGGCCAAGCATGCGGGTCATAGTGCATGCTTGGCCAATCATCAGCCAGCAATGCACTGCGATGCCGCAGTGAATTATGGGCCGTGACGTACCACACGAATTTGGCGCGAACGGCCCATATCGTTCGCAATTCGACGGACGGTCGAACAGCCGATGTTCGAGTCGAACATGGGTTCGACTCGAACACGAAGCTCATCCCTACTTATCATGTTCACTCTTATTTATGTTTTAGATTATTCTAATCATTTGACTTAGCCCATCCAACTTCCTCTCTCAGGGACTGGTAGTCAGATGGACTTTGTGTTTTACATGGATATCATGATATTTTGGTATACATATTTTTTCACATTTACCATGCGCTACATTTTATTACTATTCTTGTTATTGCTTTTGTCACATTGTATGTAGCTGCTCCCTTTTTATTGTAGTTAGCGCAGTGTTATCTTCACATTTTCCCTATCGCTTGCAGTCATTTATGCTGCAGCATGGAGGTGAGTATGGAGGAATGGGTTATAAAATAAACAAACATACAAATAGCAGGGGCTTTAAGCTGTTCATCAGTTCTTATGCCGCGTACACACGAGCGGACTTTACGGCAGACTTTGCCCGGCGGACTGGATTTCATCAGACAATTCGATCGTGTGTGGGCTCCAGCGGACTTTGTTTTCTCAAAAGTTGGACGGACTTAGATTTGAAACATGTTTTAAATCAATCCGTCGAAATCGAGTCCGGACGAAAAGTCCGCTCGTCTGTATGCTAGTTCGACGGACAAAAAGCCACGCTAGGGCAGCTATTGGTTACTGGTTATGAACTTCCTTGTTTTAGTCCGGTCGTACGTCATCACGTACGAATTCGACGGACTTTGGTGGATTGTGTGTAGGCAAGTCCGTTCATTTAGAAAGTCCGTCGTAAAGTCTGTCGAAAAGTCCGCCGAGCAAAGTCTGCCGTAAAGTCCGTTCGTGTGTACGCGGCATAAGACAGCGAACTGTACAATCACATGACCACTGATCGCTCAGTTCTGAGTCTGCCCAGAGCGGAGAGTGACAGTCAATCATTCCTCTCTACTCTGCTCCTTCAGTGCTCACTGGATAGCTGTGCAGGAGAGGGTGCAGTTGCAACTGGCTCCAGCTCTCAGCTATCAATAAGAGAACTGGGTGGATCACAATATTGTCGTGATCCTTCCAGAGCCTTCCAGAGTGGGTTTGCCATGTCATCTGAGAGCGGGCAATAGCCCACTGTCAGCCGAATTGGGGTCACAGGAAGTGCACTTCTGTGACCCACAAGAGAAGTATGGTAGAAAAAAAAAACTTGCTGTCGGAGGGAGCAAAAGCAGATGAGCTGCAATTTCAGTGACTCTGATGTGAAGCTTGAGAATGAATGTTTTGAAGCTCACTTACTGTCTATCAAAGCGGAGTTCCACCCATTTTTTAGTTTATTAAAAGTCAGCAGCTACAAAAAGCATAGCTGCTGACTTTTAAAAAACGGACACTTACCTGCCCCACAGTCCAGCGATGTGGCCTCCCAGAGGCTAGCTCCTCCCCCCCTTCTCTCCTTGGCCACATCATGGTAACTATGGGCACCCTGCGGTGACAGCTTACGGCTTCAGGTCCGGGCGCGGACTGCGCATGCCGCGAGTCGCGCTGCTCCCTCCTCTTGGACAGCTGATCTTTTGGGACCTGAGTTGTGTCCCAGAAGATTTCTGGCAGGGAGGGGTCGCCTAGGGCAAGTGGAGGAGTCGCCTAGGTGACCGAAGATAGGAAGCAGGAAGTGGGATAGGAACTCCCACGAAAAAAAGTTACACACCCCCCCCCCCCCCAAAAAAAAATTACATGCCAAATATGGCATGTCAGGGGGTGAGGAGTGCTTAAAGCAGAAGTTGCACTTCTGGGTGGAACTCCGCTTTAAGTGTGTAAATACTTTTAAGTTCATAGCCTGGCCACAGGTTTACTTTTCCTAACTGAAATTTGAGGAAAGTGGAATTCTGTTCTTTGGACCTCTTCCTTTAGAGAATATTCTCTCATGTTCAGAAGTGTGAACTCTTCATACCTAGGAGTGACTGTTTAATTGATCAGCTGCTGCACTTGCAGGGTTCTAAAATGGATAGGGGCAGGGTCTGCATTCCTTTAGATGTGATTTCCATGTGGGAGTATCTCACCAAAAATAAACAAAAATTTGCAGGGGATGCCCAAAATCTGACTTATATGTTAGTGCAGACTTCTGGAAAAATCAGAAAGCCAATAACACAAGCAGGAAATTACATTTTTAGGGGCATTCTGTACACCATCCATGTACAGAATGCCTCCAAGTTTTCATACTGAGTTTTACAGATAATAACAGCTTCAGATTGAAAATTAAAGAAAGAAAAGGTAATTTTTAATAATGTTATATC
Organism: Lithobates septentrionalis; assembly: GCA_037952835.1. Classification (NCBI taxonomy): domain Eukaryota; kingdom Metazoa; phylum Chordata; class Amphibia; order Anura; family Ranidae; genus Lithobates; species Lithobates septentrionalis. The sequence goes on from JBBDGP010000812.1 coordinate 3,680,299, forward strand.
ACAAATGGCTTGTGTAGTAATTGTATATGTAATGTCATTTTTTTTCATTTTCTTTTATTTTTCCCAAGAAATTGGAGTTACTCTTTAAAGGAGAATGTATCCACAAGCAAAATGTTTTCATCAATATACTTGAAGCGGAGTTCCACTCAAAAGTGGAACCTCGGTTTATCTGCTTCCTCTCCCCCTCCAGTGCCACATTTGGCACCTTTCAGGGGGGGAGGGGGGAACGGGTACCTGCTGTTGACAGGTAACCTTCCCCATTTCTGGGAGACAACGCCGCAGGGCGCCATCCCTTGGAAGTTCAGCCCCCCTCCTCCTTGCTCCGCCACCTGGCCAGTTAGAATGCGCGGCGCGCTTCGCACATGCGCAGTAGGGAACCGGCTCTGAAGCTGAAAGGCTTCACTGCCTGTTTCTCTTACAAGGAATGGCGGCGGCAGCACCCGAGAGCCAATCAGCTAGGGTGGCAACATCGTGGGAACCCTGAACAGGCAAGTGTCCTCATATTAAAAGTCAGCAGCTACAGTATTTGTAGCTGCTGAATTTAAATTTTTTTGTGGGGGTTGGGGAACTCCTCTTTAAGTATGTGATAACACCTTTACTTTTAAAGAGGAGTTCCACCCATTTTTTTTTTAATTTACAACCATTCTCATGCCCATCCACAATGCTATTCTAAATGACTATTCTTTTTTTTTTTTAACTTCTTTGTGATTTGTTTACGTGGCACTTCCGGTCTGGCTGCCTAGGCAATGTCTTCATAAGGCTTGGACTCCATGGATATCAGCGTCATCTATCCCAGGAGTCCACGTGTATCGCCTAGTACTAAAAGCTCACGTGATTTCCAGACCAAGAATGACTTAATTGGGAAGAGTTTGGAACCATTTTCAAAGGTTTGTATTTTCCGGGAGGAAGTGGTGCCTCTCTGCTTGGGATCACGGCAGTATCACGCCAGTAGTATTAGATCGGGAGGTACATGCAGGGTAGTCAGCTGCACCAAATCGCTGAAATAAAGACAAGCGGACTTCAGATGCCCACAATCGTGATGGACCCTACCTGCTTCCAAGATCAGGTTAGATTTTCATGTTTTAAAACAAGCAAGAATGGACACATTACTGACAGTATTCCAATGTTAAAGTAGAAGTAATAGCAATAACAAGGGAGCATTTTAAAAAAAAATTAATTTGGGGACTGGAACTCCACTTTAAATTATACAAATAAAAACTATTTATTGTTTTCTTATTATTTTTAGTATTAGTATTACTGACGTTTAAAGGTAAACATATGTAGATAAGATGCTTATACAGTATAGCTGCTTAATTAAATCACGGTTCTGTCATTTTGTAAACCCATTTTTATTACATTACCACTATCCTAAGAAACACTAACTACGTTTGGCCTTTACATCTGTCTTGTTTTGTTAGGCAAACGCATAATGAACTTTTTTTTATTATGATTTAATTTGAAATCTATTTTTAATTCTACTAAAAAAAATGGTCAGCACCTTACTCTGACAGCAAAACAATTATTTTTTTATTTCATAAATCTGCAAGTCTTGTTCATATTTAAAAATGTGACATTTAATTAGTTGCTGCCATTACCAGACTATACCTATCATGTTCAACATGTCAGTTTCATGTATACACAACATTATTAACTCGTAAACACTAGTCTGCAAGCCTCCACTATTCCATTAATATGTCATCAGTATAAGTGCCGCTGTCCATTTCTGTTTGTTTTATCACAGGGTCCCTCCACAGGCCAGAAGATCCAAATGTTCCCGAGGGGTACCATTTTTGGTTTTTTCATTTTGGATTATTTTACCTGGCGATCCGAGTCTTCTACTGCTATATTCTGCACTGTGACTTAAAAGGACAGATGTGTTGTATGTATAATTAGAGATGTGCACAATGGAAAAATTTGTTTAGCTTCCGATTAAGTAAATCATTTAGTTACATCATATCCATTATGTTAGAATGATTTGTTTTTAGGATTTGTTTGGTATGTTCAGACTTGTTTCGTACATTTGTAGTTCTGAATTGATTTTTATTTTCAGATTTTATTTTGGAAGGTTGGCTATATCCATTTTAACTGTGGCGGTCCATAATGCAGGGTGTAAGGGCGCCACCCCCCTATCAAGGCATCTGGCCCCTTAATTTACATGCTGGACGCATGGATTCCACTGGGATTTTTTTTTTTTAAGCATGTGATTAGAGCCAGAGGCTCTAATAGGCTTTAAAAAAATTAATATTCACTATTGTCTTCCTGATTCTCCTTCCGGCCAATTAGGAAGCGGGTCCCGAGAAGTGATCCTATTGGCCTAGGAGGAGGAGGGAGGAGGAGGGAGAAGACACGCGGCGGAAGTGGCTGTGATGCCGTGGAGAAGACTCAGGGGAAGCCACCACCCATTGCCTGGAGGAAGCACTGCCCATGACCTAGATGGGGTAAGTGCAGGGCTGGTGACCGACCAACCGGCCAACCGAGAGGGGGGGTGCATTGTTTGCCGCCCCCCAAAAAATATACCACCAGCCGCCACTGCATTCTAGCGTGTTATTTCAGTCGATTACTTATGCATTCTGAGTCATCCCTGCTAGTCCAACCCACAATGAGAAATGGAATGAGCTGATTGGACAATATCGGCTGGAGTCGCCTGCATCCAAATGTACACAAATGGAGCAAAATTTATTTCAGATTTATGTGTTATGTTATGATCCGGAGATTCTGATGGATCCACCTTCATCCAACCCAAACACAATATGTAGGAATCATCTTTTTTCACTTTTTTACCTTACTCTATTTATTGCAATATGTTTCTATTTCATATGTAGTGGATCTTTTATAATAATTGGAAATGTTAATGCAAAAAGAATCGGCCGATTATCCAAGAGTCAAAGTTTTCTTCTGAAATAAAACAAAAGGATCTGAATCAATTTGTATCATTCGCTATGTTATGGATGCTTCAAACATTAAAGCAGAGCGCTGCCGAAAATTTTTTTTTTAAAAGTCAGCAGCTACAAATACTGCAGCTGCTGACTTTTAAAACATGGACACTTACCTGTCCAGGGCGCCCGCGATGTCGGCAGCCGAGGCCGAACCGTCTCTCCGTCCTCGGGTGCTGCCACCTCCATCTTCTGTAAGGGAATCAGGAAGTGAAGCCGTGCGGCTTCACTTCCCGGTTCCCTACTGCGCATGCGCGAGTCGCGCAGCGCAATACGGATGGTCCCTGCTGCCTCTGGGACCCGTGTGTTTCCCAGCAGGCAGTGGGGAGGAAGCAGGAAGTGGCGTAAATAACCGCAGATTCTGCGGCTATCTATGCCGGAAGTGAGTACAGATACCTGTAATATACAGGTATCTGTACTCCCCTCCCCCATGAAAGGTGCCAACTGTGTCACCGGAGGGGGGGGGGGAATCTGATGAGTGGAAGCTCCACTTTTGGGTGGAACTCCACTTTAACAAAAGGCCCGAAATATTGCATCCTGTCCTACGAATGAAACAAATGAACACAAATGAATTTGTTGTTTTCGGTCCAATTTACTTCAGATTCATTAAAATTTGTTACTATTATGATATGGAGATTTGGATACATTCGAATCTCCGAATCATGCAAATTTCAAATTAATTCGATTTGTAAATGCAGAGGTCTATATATAATTGTATTTACCATATTGTGTTATATCATTACACTATGATATATCTTTTTTCTTAGATGGATCAACCATTTGAAAACTAATGTGCTGTTTTCTTCACACATTCCTGAAGAAGCAGTCAAACCGCATTTATGGACATTGTAATGCATTGAGACCACATATAATGATCCAGTTAGGAGAGGATACTTGTTTTTAGTAGGAATTTGTAAATGTTTTATTAGCCTGATGTTTTCTGGTAAAAAAATATAAAAATAATAATATGTGAATTAAAATTGGCTTTTACGTCTATGTATGTGATATTTAACAGATTGTAATTTCTAGTTTTGGACTCAAAGTACATATTATAACTGTAGGTATTTTTTCCAGTAGTTTCTTTTCTGGGATGGAGCCTCTAGGGCAGGGCTTTTTTTCCCTCAGAGAATAGGTGCAGGAACACCTCCCTTCTTTGTCAAACTTCGTCTCCGCCCCCTACCCACCTCCGAGCACCGTCCCTTGGTTTTACCCCCTATGCAACTCCCAGCACCGCCCCGTTTAGAGAATACAGAACCATGTACTATTTTGTACTACTAAGTAATTTGTATAGAATTTGTTCACGATAACAAGAAAGACAGTAAAACATATCCCCCTGCGGTGAGAAAAGTAGACCCCTCCAGCAATAACAGATCCCCACACAACAGTAGACTCCCCCCCAGCAATAATAGATCCCCACACAACAGTAGACTCCCCCCCAGCAACAATGACCCCCCCGCAACAAAATACCACCCCAGCAACAATAGACTTCCAGCAGCAACTAAAGATCTCCCAGCAGCCAGCATCAAGAGACACTCCAGCAGCCAGCAACAATAGACCTCTCCCTCAATAAAAACAATTGACCCCCAGCAACAATTGACCCCTCACTAGCAACAATTGACCCCCACACAAAATAGATGCCCTGTAGCAACTGGTGACCACACAATAGGAATAAAACTTTTTCGCAGAAGGGAGTTTAACAAGACACATGGCCACTCATTAAAATTAGAAGAAAAGAGGTTTAATCTTAAAGCGGGATTCCGGCCAGCTAAAAAAAAAAATTAAGTCAGCAGCTACAAACACTGTAGCTGCTGACTTTAAATAAGTAGACTTACCTGTCCTGGGTGCCTGCGATGTTGGCCGCCCGAGGCCGAACCGTGCCTCGGCTCTCGGGTCCCAGCACCGCCATCCTAGGTAAGGGAAACAGGCAGTGGAGCCTTGCGGCTTCACTGCCAGTTTCCTAATGCGCACGCGCGAGCGGCGCAGCGAACTGTGAATGGCGCCGTGGTGTTCTGGGAACACACACAGTTCCCAGAAGACAACGGGGCCGCTCACCGAGGAGAAGAACACGCCTCGGAATAGGAAGAGGCAGATTAGGAAGACTGCCTAGCAACAAGGGTTTAGGTAAGTATAAAAAAAAAAAAATTTCCAAATGTTTTTTTTTAATTTTTTTAGCAATTTTGGTGGCATTTTTTTTTTATATGGGTGGCCCTCCGCTTTAAACTATATAGAGGGTTCTTTACTGTAAGAGCAGCAAAGATGTGGAATTCCCTTCCACAGGCGGTGGTCTCAGCGGGGAGCATCGATAGTTTAAAAAAACTATTAGATAAGCACCTGAACGCCCGCAACATACAGGGATATACAAGGTAATACTGACACATAATCACACACATAGGTTGGACTTGATGGACTTGTGTCTTTTTTCAACCTCACCTACTATGTAACTATAGATCTCCCAGCAGCCAGCATCAATAGACTCTCCAGCAGCCAGCAACAATAGACCTCTCCCTCAACAAAAACAATTGACCTCCAGCAACATAAGACCCCTCTCCATCAACAATTGACCCCCACACAAAAATAGATCCCCACCAGCGACAATAGATCCCCCAGCAGCTAACACCCATAGACCCTCTAGCACACCCCAGCACTCCTTGCCAGTTGCCATTATATACACTCAGTATTAGAGGTGCCGGAACTGCATCCCTGCATTCCCGCTGAAAAAAAAGCCCTGCTCTAGATAAATAACAATTAATTGGAGATTTGATTCCACTATATTTTGTTTGTTTTTTAGCCTGCAAGCTTTCTCAGACTGGAGTTTTAAAGGGAATGTATCAGTTTGTGATATGCAAGCACTGCATGAACAAAGCATGAGTTCAATTTAAAGTAGAACTATAGGAAAAAAACTTTTTTTTTTTTTTTTCATTTTGGATAGAGCAAGAGAAGGTCATAACACCTGTCAGATTTTTTTTTTTCTTCATCTATGTCCCATTGTGGAGATTTCCCTTCACTTCCTGTCCCATAGTCAAACAGGAAGTGAAAGTAAATCCCTACAAATTAAGGGAATTCCTTGGGGCCCCCCAGGTCACCAGAACTGGAGTCCCTATTGGAAGATTTCCCCTCTATTACTTTTCTGGGGACAACCCAAAATTTGGGATTTTCTTTTACTTTCACTTTCAATGATAATGGTAAACAGGACAAATACAGAGGGTGAATCTTCCCAACGAGGGCACAGACAGCAGTAAAAACTGACAGGTGTTCTAATCCCTCTCCAAAACTAAAAAAAAATGAATTTGCCTTTAGTTATACTTTAAGACATAGAAGCCAACAGCTAGTGGTCCCAACAATTGTGTACATTAAGGAACAATGTCATTTTTTCTTAGGTGACCAGTGCAGCCATGCTATTTTACCTTAAAGATAAAAAAAGGGGCCATTTAAACTTTGCACTTCACTAAAACTGATACATCTAATATCCAGATAATAAAAATTGTGTCTAGACTGGTCACTTGTCTAGACACAATCTAATGGGTCACTGGTCGTCCATTAGAGTGTGACTTTAAAAGGATAGTTTACCTTTACATAAAACCTGCCTATGCAGGTAAGGGAAGTGTGTAGATTAAAACAAACTGTGCAGCTCTGACTAAAGTTAAACAATGCCCTTGCTATACAGTGCCTTGAAAAAGTTTTCATACCCCTTGACATTTTCCACATTTTGTCATGTTACAACCAAAAACGTAAATGTATTTTATTGGAATTTTATGTGATAGACCAACACAAAGTGGCACATAATTGTGAAGTGGAAGGATATAATAAATGGGTTTTCAATTTTATTTACATATAAATACGTGAAAAGTGTGGCATGCATTTATATTCAGCCCCCTTTACTCTGATACCCCTAACTAAAATCTAGTGGAACCAATTGCCTTCAGAAGTCACCTAATTAGTAAATAAAGTCCACCTGTGTGCAATTTAATCTCAGTATAAATACAGCTGTTCTGTGAAGCCTTCAGAGGTTTGTTGGAGAACCTTAGTGAACAAACAGCATCATGAAGGCCAAGGAACACACCAGACAGGTCAGGGATAAAGTTGTTTAGAAGTTTAAAGCAGGGTTAAGTTATTAAAAAAAATATCAAACTTTGAACATTTCACAGAGAACTGTTCAATTCATCATCCGAAAATGGAAAGAGAATGGCACAACCGCAAACCTACCAAGACATGGCCGTCCATCTAAACTGACAGGCTGGGCAAGGAGAGCATTAATCAGAGAAGCAGCCAAGAGGCCCATGGTAACTCTGGAGGAGCTGCAGAGATCCACAGCTCAGGTGGGAGAATCTGTTCACAGGACCACTATTAGTCGTGAAACTTCACAAATCTGGCCTGTACGGAAGCGTGGCAAGAAGAAAGCCATTGTTGAAAAAAAAGCCATAAGAGGTCCTGTTTGCAGTTTGTGAGAAGCCATGTGGGGGACACAGCAAACATATGGAAGAAGGTGCTCTGGTCAGATGAGACCAAAATTGAACTATTTGGCCTAAAAGCAAAATGCTGTGTGTGGCGGAAAACTAACACTGTACATCACCCTGAACACACCATCCCCACTGTGAAACATGGTGGTGGCAGCATCATGTTGTGGGGATGATTTTCTTTAGCAGGAACAGGGAGGCTGATCAGAGTTGATGGGAAGATGGATGGAGCCAAATACAGGGCAATCTTAGAAGAAAACCTGTTAGAGTCTGCAAAAGCCTTGAGTATGGGGCGAAGGTTCACCTTCCAGCAGGACATCGACCCTAAACATACAACCAGAGCTACAATGGAATAGTTTAGATCAAAGCATATTCATGTGTTAGAATGGCCCAGTCAAAGTCCCGAACTAAATTCAACTGAGAATCTGTGGCAAGACTCGAAAATTGCTGTTCACAGACACTCTACATCCAATCTGACAGAGCTTGAGCTATTTTGCAAAGAAGAATAGGCAAAAATGGCACTGTGATGGTGGAGGTGAGCAGTGACGACTAGGCCTCACTTAGCAACGTCCTGAGAGTATTCCAGTCAGGCTTCATAAGGTATGGTAATGGCCTACACCGACAGCAAAGGGCTTTATTCAACTTTAGTCAGATCTGCACAGTTTGTTTTTATCTACAGATGCCCCTTATCTGCATAGGCTGTAGTGGTGTAGTTGCCACTAGTAACAGACAATCCACCAATTCACCCCGCTGCCAGACTCCATACATCACTTGCAGAGACAATGAACAGTCTTTTGCTGGTTTTGTTTTAGTTTATTTGGGGGTACAACTTGGTTGGGGGAAAGGGTATATGGAATGCCCATAGGATGTTTCAATTGCCATCATATTTTACAGATTACACACATAAGCACATAGTTAGAGCCAGAAGAGATGATGTGCATTTATGATTGATATGATCTTCCTCCTGCATCACTATGCAGACTGTTGCTCCTCCTCCGCTTAACTCCTGCAGACTATTTCTTCCGAGAATTCCCCATCCATTACCGTGTAAAAAATGAGGACACCACTCTTGACCTTGTAAGAGTGATGGTCCCAGAACTTCTTTCCTCCTGCACAAAACTTATCCTTAAGTAAAATAATGTCACATCCTCTTCTACTGAGCAGTAAGGACCCACTCTGAACAAGTCCTTAAGTTGCTCGCTGCTACTAAACCTGAGGCCTGCAGCACCTCAACCCGGAAGCCTAGTAGTTTAAAAGCATTCTCATGGATGGTGGACTACTGTTCCCAGCCAGTCCAGCGTGCAAATCCTGTGCCCTCAGGCCACATCGATTTGACACATCACCCCACAGTCTCTCTTCTGATCCAGGACTCCCCATCATTCACCGTGTACATGATGAAGACTTTGCTAATGACCGTGTAGAAGCAAAGTTCCCTCACAGACTTCCCGGCACATCCAGCCCTCCACTGTGGTAACACTACACACAACGACCGTGTGATAATAAAGACATTGCCAATGACTGTGTAGAGGCAAAGTTCCCTCACAGCTCTCCCTGGGCCTCCTCCTGCGATCGGTACACCCCCCCCCCCCCCCCAGATGGGGGTGCCATCCTGCTGCTGCCTAGTATTCCATTCTCCACTTCACTCAGCCAACATTCCCACACAGTGGAATGTTACCTCAGCTTATATAGGAGGTTGGGGATTGGTCAGGGCTCCCACACAAGCTGCCTGCCACTTCAGTTCTAGGCCCTGCTCCTCTTCCAGAACATTCTCCCCGGAAGCAGGGGAGGCACCTCAGAATTAGAGCACAGGTGGCCACACCCACTGCTACTCTGACCACTCCCAGCCCCCAGATCAAAACAGACAGGCCTAGCTTGCAGCATAGGCCTTCCCAAAATTGCCTGTGCTGACATTTCCTAGTAAAAAACCTATTACTAACACCTACCTATTGGTAGAGGGTGCTACAGCTATTTTGTGGTAATGGTGAACTATCCCTGTAGGGTTATTTATTTATTTATTTTTTATTTCTGAGTTTATTCCAAGCATGCCGAATTAAGAATCTGTATGTCTACAAATTCTATAGCTTCAAAATTCACTGTTACCGTGGTTACATTTAAAGCTGATTTCCAGGTTTTGATATTTGCTTTGTAGAAATAATTCACCTCCAATGATCCCATGTGTCCCACATTTGGGGATGCTGCTGCATTATGTAAAACGAATGTAAGCACTGAACTTCATCAACTCAGACTTACAGCTCTCACACAGTGCCTACGGTGAAAGACAGTGGATCGCTGGCACTCCACGCCATCCATTCACAAAACATTTTGTATTCTTCTCACACAATATAGGGTCTTCTGTGATTGAACAAGGGGAGGGAACAGGCAGATGAATGTGACATTAATCCACAGGTCTCTCCTCATCCAATCACAAAACACCTTGTATTCTATGAAAAGAATACAAAAAGTTTTGGGAATGGATGAAGTGCAGTGCAAGTGATCCATGATCATTCACTGCATGTACTGTATAAGAACCAGAATTGTAAGTTTCAGTGACGATGCTTACACTAGTGACAGGTTGAATTAAACTAAGAGTTTTAAGCAGCAGCATCAACACGTGGGGAACACCCTTTATTGACCTCCTCATGCCCATGCTATAGCCGGAAAGACGGCTACAGCATAAGCCTAAATTGCTGAGAGGTTGTATACGTCCTCCCGAACATGCGCTGCCCCTTACCAGGTGATCAGTTGTCAGCCAATGACAGCTGATCATGTAATGTAAACAGAAGCCCATAATCATTTTTTTTAACATTGTGGGGAGAAAAAAAAAAGCCGATTACCAGCTTCTGTCCGAGAGACATAGGTTCCGCACATGGACACCCACTGCTGCTAAGCATTGCCCGCCAGTGTCACCTACCAGTGTCCACCAGTGCCACCTACCAGTGTCCACCAGTGCCACCTACCAGTGCATATCAGTGCTGCCTATCAGTGCCCACCAGTGTCACCTACCAGTGCCACCTATCAATGTCCATCAGTGCTGCCAATCAGTGCCCATCAGTGCCTCATCATCAATGCCACCTATCAGTGCTGCCTATCAGTGTCACCTACCAGTGCCCCTTAGTGCCACCTATCTGTGCCCTTCAGAACCACCTATCGGTGCCCTTCAGTGCTGCCCATCAGTGCCACTCAGTGCCACCTATCAGTGCCACCTCATCAGTGCCCATCAGTGCCACCTTTCAGTGCCCATCAGTGCTTATCAGTGCCGCCCATCGGTGCTCATCGGTGCAGTCTCATCAGCGCACATCAATGAAGGAGAAAAATTATCTGTTTGCAAAATATTATAACAAACTATGAAACCTTTTTTGTTTTTTTTTTCAAATCGTCTGTTTTTTTTTTCTTCATTTTTTTAACAAAAAAGAAAAAACCCATTGGTGTTTAAATACCAACAAAAGAAAGCTCCATTTGTGTGAAAAAAATGATAAAAATGTAATTTGGATACAGTGTTGTATGACTGCGCAATTGTCATTCATAGTGTGACAGCACTGAAAGCTGAAAATTGGCCTGGGCAGGAAGGGGGGTTTAAGTGCCCGGTAATCAAGTGCTTAAAGTTGATTTATTTTTACAAAGCAAATTATCAAAAACATTTTTTTTTCTGGAGTTCAGCTTTAAACTGTTTCTAAGGCAAACCCTTTGTTTTTCTGTTTTGGACTGAATAGGGAAGATTTAGAATCACTGGCAAGTTATTGCTGTCTGTGTCCCCATCCCCATTCCTCCAAGAGGGACATCTATGCTGGTGACAACTATCTAAGAAGGCATTTCTGTTACGTCAGCAAGATTTCCTTTCCCTGTTGTGTCTACAGCAGAGGTTCCCAAACCCCAGGCCACGGACCAGTGTCGATCCCTTGCCTGTTGGTGGTCGGGCGGCGAGCAAGCGAGGGAGGCTTGGCTTGTATTTTTGGTCACTCTAGTTGCCACCTGGGCTCTGCCTCCTTTCAGCACCTACTTGGTATACATCCACCCAATCCCCATTTGTCTCTTTCCCAGCCAGCTTGTCCTTTCCGAAGGACACTACCCCACCATCCCCACCAACACACTGCCTCCTCATCCCACCTCAGACTGACACCACCTGCTGTCCATGTACCTGTACTGCAGACCTCAGAACTAAGAGCTGACGTTCTGTGCTTTACCATTGGACTGTTTATATTGCAACCAGTGTGTTATGTATGAAGAAGGAGGAATAACACAGCAATAGAAATGATGTCCAACTGTGTTAGTACATGTCAGCCAGGCATGGAGGGGTAGTAATACCCACTAAGATTGGGACCTGTAGAGGCCATATCAGTGAGCAGGTGAAGACGGGGTTGTCTTCAACAAGGCCGGTCCCTGATGCCAGGGCAGGAGATGACAAAACAAAGTCCTGCCAGGGGCATCCAAAAATGGAAATAAAGTTTTATCTTTAGATTTTTAAATAAGGATATCAGTTTTTAATTCAATTCCAGAAATAAAGTAGAATTTTCTATTGTTAAAATGCCATCAACATTTTAAATGTGCATTAAATACAGGTTGATCATAATACAACTGAAGTTATTCACAGCAATGTAGTTCAAGACTCAGTAGAACATTCATAATACATATTGCTGGGTGGTGTAAATAGAATGTATGTAGTAGAAATGCATATGCTAAAGAGAAAGAAATACACAGAATCATAAGTGTAAGTATAATTTTTCCACTTACTGAGACCCGCATTGCCATTGAAGTGAGCATTGTTAACTTCAGAATGGAAAATATAAATGTGTGCATGGCTGACCACACAGTTATTCATAGGTAGGACATTTGAGCATTCATTGCAGTCTGCTGATTTTCCTCCACTCTCTCCCCAATGGAAAAAGAAAACTATGGAACTGAGTTTACAGAAAATTATATAAAAGACAGGTACAATGTGAATGTATTTTTAGAGCTCACACAATACACTGTAAATGTCAACCCATATAGCCTCACACCACTCAAAATAATAAATTAAGCTACTACTAAGCACACCATTGAATAAAATGTTATACCTTTTATGATTTCTTGGCCATTGTTCAGAGATTATGAATGATAACACAAAAAGATTTCTTTCATTCTTGGTTAGTGATTGGCTGAAGGCATTTATTATCAATCAACTTTAATCTTTTTAAATCATAATCACAACAGAAACTACCCAAATGACCCTGATCAAAAGTTTACATACCCTGGGGATTTTGGCCTGATAACATGCACACAAGTTGACACAAAGGGGGTTGAATGGCTATTAAAAGGTAACCATCCTCACCTGTGATCTGTTTGCTTGTAATTAGTGTGTCTGTATAAAAGGTCAATGCATTTCTGGACTCCTGACAGACTCTTGAATCTTTCATCCAGTGCTGCACTGATGTTTCTGGATTCTGAGTCATGGGGAAAGCAAAAGAATTGTCAAAGGATCTGCGGTAAAAGGTAGTTGAACTGTAAAAACAGGAAAGGGATATAAAAAGATATCCAAGGAATTGAGAATGCCAATCAGCAGTGTTCAAACTCTAATCAAGAAGTGGAAAATTAGGGGTTCTGTTGAAACCAAACCATGGTCAGGTAGACCAACTAAAATTTCAGCTACAACTGCCAGGGAAATTGTTTGGGATGCAAAGAAAAACCCACAAATAACTTCAGGTGAAATACAGGACTCTCTGAAAACATGTGGTGTGGCTGCTTCAAGATGCACAATAGGGAGGCACTTGAAGAAAGATGGGCTGCATGGTTGAATCGCCAGAAGAAAGCCAATATTACACAAATGCCACAAAGTATCCCAATTACAATACGCCAAACAGCATAGAGACAAGCCTCAAACCTTCTGCCACAAAGTCATTTGGAGTGATGAGACCAAAATGAGCTTTTTGGTCACAACCATAAACACTACATTTGGAGAGGAGTCTACAAGACCTTCTGATGAAAGGTACACCATTCCTACTGTGATACACGGAGGTGGATCGCTGATGTTTTGGGGATGTGTGAGCTACAAAGACACAGGAAATTTGGTCAAAATTGATGGAAAGATGAATGTGGTATGTTATCAAAAAATACTGGAGGAACATTTGCATCCATCAGCCAGGAAGCTGCGCATGGGACGTACTTGGACATTCCAACATGACAATGATCCAAAATACAATGCCAATTCGACCTGTCATTGGCTACAGCAGAATAAAGTGAAGGTTCAGGAGTGGCCATCTCAGTCTCCTGACCTCAATATCATTGAGTCACTCTGTAGAGATCTCAAACGTGCAGTTCATGCAAGACAGCCCAAGAATTTACAGGAACTGGAGGCTTTTTGCCAAGAGGAATGGGTAGATTTACCATCTGAGAAGATAAAGAACCTCATCCACAAATTCCACAAATGACTTCAAGCTGTCATTGATGTTAAAGGGGGTAATACACGGTATTAAGAACTGGGGTATGTAAACTTTTGATCAGGGTCATTTGGGTAGTTTCTGTTGTGATTATGATTATAAAAGAGTAAGCACAGTTGATTGATAATTAATGGCTTCAGCCAATCGCTAACCATGAGTGAAAGGAACGTTTTTGTGGTATCATTCATATTCTCTGAAAAATGGCCAAGAAATCATAAATTCTGCCAGGATATGTAAACTTATAAGCACAACTGTATACACACACATACACAGTATACAGTATATTGTCCAAAGTATCTGGACACCTGCCTTTACAGCACATGAACTTTAATGGCATCCCAGTCTTAGTCCGTATGTTTCAATATTGAGTTGGCCCACCCTTTGCAGCTATAACAGCTTCAACTCTTCTGGGAAGGCTGTCCACAAGGTTTAGGAGTGTGTCTATGGAAATGTTTGACCATTCTTCCAGAAGTGCATTTGTGAGGTCAGGCAATGATGTTGGACGAGAAGGCCTTGCTTGCAGTCTCCGCTCTAATTCACCCCAAAGGTGTTCTTCTATCAGGTTGAGGTCAGGACTCTGTGGAGGGCAGTCAAGTTCCTCCACCCCAAACTTGCTCATCCACACTATATTGCCAAAAGTATTTGGCCACCCATCCAAATCATTTGGTGGAGGGGGGATTATGGTGTGGTGTTGTTTTTCAGGGGTTGGGGTTGGCCCCTTAGTTCCAGTGAAGGGAACTCTTAAGGCGTCATCATACCAAGACATTTTGGACAATTTCATGCTCCCAACTTTGTGGGAACAGTTTGGGGATGGCCCCTTCCTGTTCCAACATGACTGTGCATCAGTGCTCAAAGCAAGGTTCATAAACACATGGATGAGCGAGTTTGGTGGGGAGGAACTTAACTGGCCTGCACAGAGTTCTGACCTCAACCCGATAGAACACCTTTGGGATGAATTAGAGTGCAGACTGCGAGCCAGGCCTTCTCGTCCAACATCAGTGCCTGACCTCAAAAATGCGAGCCGGGAAGAACGGTCAAACACTCCCATAGACACACTCCTAAACTTTGTGGACAGCCTTCCAGAACAGTTGAAGCTGTTATAGCTGCAAAGGGTGGACCAACTAAATATTGGACCCTACGGACCAAGACTAGGATGCCATTAAAGTTCATGTGCGTGTAAAGGCAGACATCCCAATACTTTTGGCAGTATATGTATATATATTCGATTTTAAAAAGCGGGGAACCCTCGTACTAATACATATGATCACATCTCTACAAATAAAATCTTGTATACAGAAGACAGCAGTTGGAGGGATTTGATTTACTAAAACAAGGCTGTTCAACTGGTGAACTGTACTGCCTCTTTTGCTGCAAGAAAAGCCCCAGTTACATTATACAATCACAGAGTCAGAGTCACAGTGGGGTGGCAGTTGCCTAGTCCTATTGTACACCAAAACCTTAGGTCAATATGCCACACTCATAATTGAATTAAGATTATAGAATCAAAGACTATTCACCAATATTTGACACTATCCATAAAACCATTTCTATGAAGATAATAAGGTCTGAGGAACCCAAAAAACAGAGTAAGAAACCCAATGTAATCTGACTGTTCTATAATTTGCAATCCCCAGCCAGTGAAATGTTTTAAAAGACTTTATTTCTCTTCTCTGACCGCCCCCCTCCACATCAACACACAATCAAAGTGGATAAGCAAGCTCTTTAGCAGAGACCTTCCATTGAAGTGATTGTAAATGGTCACCTTGTAAAACAACTCAGTCAGTTTAAAATAGAAATGAAAGGTAAAACATTTTTGTGTAGATATAAAAAAAACATTATAAATACCCTTTTCCCCTTTTTTATCACACTTCCTCTGTTCTCGGCTGCATAAGAGCAGCACACTGAGCTTCCCAGTAAATGGCTTTGCAGCGCGGAAGGGGGGGGGATATCAGGACAAGTCTGATCATTGGAGGAGAGCGCATCGAGTTCCCACCTAGAGAACTGATCACAGTGTGTTCTCCTGCTCAGTGTGGTCAGTTTTTAATAGGAAGGCAGGGGAACTAACAGGAACACCAGGGATTTCACACAATTGAAGCAGTACAAAGAGAACAGGATACTTTCTTATACAAGTAAATGGTACAGCAGGCACATATCAGGAATATGAAGTGTTGGGGTAACAAACACTTTAAGCTTTAAAGACTTTTATAATCTTGCTATTCAGACTTTTCGCAGTATCTACACAGTTGTTAGCAGTACTAATAATCACGCTGAAACCCAGAGTTTTGCAAAGCACATATCATATCTAGTCAATAAAGATATTCCAGTTTATAGCATCTCTGATACAATCCAGGCGTAAGTAATTCAAGTCCGTTAGGCTGCCATCTCCCAGGCCAACAGCCTAGTAGCAGAAGCTTCATGGCATGTCAAAAATATTTTAGCCAGCAGTAAACACCTGGTCACATTTCTGGTTGATTATCTCTTTCTACAGTGGCAGTGTTACGTACCATCTGGGAGAGCCTGATGAGTAGAGGGAGACCTCTCGTAGAGCCCCGACTCAAAGACCACTGGAGTTGCAACAGTGGCTGCGAGAGCACAATGAGGTAAGAGCGCCTGCAAAGTCCTTTGTTGGTAGTGATAGTGGCAGCTGATGAGTAGCATGACCAGACTGGATTGCTGAGCAGCAGAAGGTAGCAGGA
This sequence comes from Lithobates septentrionalis, assembly GCA_037952835.1. Taxonomy (NCBI): domain Eukaryota; kingdom Metazoa; phylum Chordata; class Amphibia; order Anura; family Ranidae; genus Lithobates; species Lithobates septentrionalis. Next base: position 3,696,792 of record JBBDGP010000812.1, read on the forward strand.
ACAGCGGATGCAGGTATACTGTGGATGCAGGACAGCGGATGCAGGTAAGTTGTAAATGCAGGATGGCAGTACTGGAGCCACACAGGCTGGAAGCAGAAGACTGGAGCAGAGTCAGACAAGCCAGGTCATACACAGAGGATCAGTCTATCATAAACAGCAGGCAAAGAATGGTAAGAGTCCAAGCTGGGTTTGGCAACAGGAAATCAGGCAGAAATAATCAGGGTCAAGGCAAGCCAAAGGTCCGGACTGGAGACAGCAGCGTGGTCAGAAAGCCAGGTCAGATAAGGGCACAGGATCAGAACACAGGGTAAAGCTGCAGATCAGACAGCTCTTTACATAGGCCAGTTGGCGCCAGCAGCAATGGCTAACATGTGCACGTTTTTTAGCCCTATCATGCATTCGCCTGTTAGCGCCAATGTGCGTTTGCTTTTTAGTGCAAATGTTCCCGCGCATGCTCATAGGCTTTAGCCTATGCCCAGCAAGACGGGCACCAGCTAATGCACGTCTGCGCATGCAATGTCCCTGACAGGCACAATCTACTCATAGCTGTAGTGGCCCGTCCATTAGGGGCACAGGGGCACTACCCCCACATCTATGCGTCTGGCCCTCTAATCTACATGTGGGACGCCAGACGCATGGATTCCAATCTGGGTTTCTTTTTTTTTGAAGCACGTAATTAGAGTCAGAGGCTCTAATAGGCTTCAAAAATGGGTGGGCCCCATGCGCAGAGCACTGCGCCCCAAGACCACCCAGTTGTGTGACAATAGCAAATTAATATTCACTATTGTCACACTGATTCTCCTCCCAGCCAATCAGGAAGCGGGTTTGAGACCCCTTTCCCGATTGACCGAAAGGAGAAATGTTCCAATTGGCCACCAAGGAGGAGGAAGGAGGAGGGAGGAGACGCATGGTGGAAGCCGCTGTGATGCCGAGGAGGAGAGCAGGGGAAGGGGAAGCTGCCGCCCATCACCTGTGATGCCAAGGAGGAGAGTAGAGGAAGGAGAGGCCGCCGTCTGTCGCTTGTGATGCTGAGGAGGAGAGCAGGGGAAGGGGAAGCTGCCACCTGTTGCCTGTGATGCTGAGGAGGAGAGCAGGGGAAGGGAAAGCCGCCGCCTATCGCCTGTAATTCCAAGGAGGAGAGCAGGGGAAGGGGAAGCCTCCGCCTGTTGTCTGTGATACCGAGGAGGAGAGCAGGGGAAGGGGAAGCTGCCGCCGTCGCCTCTGGTGCCGAGGAGGAAAGCAGGGGAAGGGGAAGCCACTGCCCATCACGCAGAGGGAAGCGCTGCCATAAATGAGGTAAGTGCCAGGCTCCTAACCGATCGGGGGGGGATTGCAGATGACCCGACCAACTGACCAGGGGGGCTGGGGGTGGGGGTTTCCCGACCGACTGGGGTGGTGGCTGTGGGTGCACTGTTTTTTTACCACCAGCCACCACTGACTCATAGTTAATGACTTCGGATATGATCAAGTTACACTAATAATGAACGTTGTTAATAATGATCATCTGCCCACATGTAGCAATGTAGCGTATTTTTAGAACTAAATACTAAATACTAAACTAAATACCCCTATATGACATGGTGCTAGAGGGATAATGGGGCACATTAGTCCTTCTGAGGAAGGCACATAAAATGATATATCATGCGTGGTCTTTTTCGCAAAAGGTAATTTCATGACGGATGATAATATATTGGTTATTATATTTTAGCAGGTGATCATACAGAAACATTGATATGGCTGGGAAGATGGTATCTGAAGGAGAGTCTGCCTCCCTACACTTTCACACACCTCAGCCCCTCCTCAGACCCTTTGATTTGTAACGTAACTTTGGTAAACACCCTCCTAAGAGTCCTAAAAAAATGGTTGCATCTGCAGTTCTGGAGCTCTACTTTTTCAGTGTAAGGACACACACACAAGATTCATTCTGAAGTCCAATAACACCGATACATCAGATCAGGTTACTTTCAAATAACATCTGTCGGAACCAAAGTTCTGGAAAACTTTCCTAAGTAATTTTTTCTTTTTGTTCAAATTTTTGCTGTTGCACATTTTTTTCCTTCTATTTCATTAAATATTTTAAAATGATCAGAAGACAGATAACAGGAACGGAGGCTTAGCTATGGCAGCGTGAGGACGCACCGACAGGAGCTCTGCACAGAAACGGGCTGAGAGCCACCCGTAGCGCACTCCAGACGAGCCAGGTTCACATGCCAGGGGACACCCACCGACCACCGAGGAATGGAGGGGACTCAAAATTACTCACTATTTCCTGCGGCAGCACTCCGTCTCCTCGCCGGCCGCACGGAGCAAGATGGTGCCGCAGCATCAAGAAAGAGGGGCACACAGGTGGATGCTGCAGCAGTGGAGGAGGTGTTTCCCCCTCTCACAGGGCACACTCCCCAATACAGTCCCCTGCCATCCCGTTCATAGACACCCAGCTGAACACTGAGAGTACAGGGGGAACGAGCGGCATCATAGAAGGATCCCTAAGGGTCATAGTCTGGGGTCTGCCTACTAAGCAGGACTTAAATGCCATGGCAGCCTCAATAGTGAACGCTCTCACAAGGGAACGGCATGATCTGAAACAGCAAGTTGACACAGTGGAGAAGAGGGTAACAGTGATAGAGTCCTCAAATGCAACCACTGATGCCCGCATTACTTCCTTGGAGAAAGAACATAAGGCCTTCCGCTGCCATCTTGTAGATGTCCACCTGTGGCTCGATGACGGCGAGAACAATCTGCGCCTCCGAGGCATCCCTGAGGCCACCATGGGTCCGGATCTCCGCTCTACTGTTGTAGCTATCCTGAACCAGGTTCTGGGTAAGCCACCTACCGCTAACTTGGAACAAGACAGGGTCCACCGTATACCAGGCCCCAGGGCCCCTCCATTCGCACCACGGGCAGCAGCCGACATGGATCTCCCCCGTGATGTTCTATGCAGGGTGCACTTTTTCACAATCAAGGAAGAGATCCTGCACCTGGCATGGGAAAAGGGCCCGATTGACTTTGACGGGGCCCCCATACGGATCTTTACTGATATCTCTAGGCAAACCCGTGTCATGCGAGGCCTGCTGCGACCACTGCTGGAGGTGATACGGGAAGCTATAGCCACATACCGCTGGGGCCATCCCTTTCACTTGATCGTTAGGAAGCAAGGATCAGAGTTCCATCTCCGCACACCTGACCAACTCCCTGACCTGTTTAGCTTCATCGCCGAGCCAGCTGTCAGTGTCCCTAACTGGTTTGATTACCTGCTCTCACAAAAGACACTTGGTCCACCTTTGCCCAGGCAACAACGGGTCAGGCGATCGCGTTCCCATCTTCCGAATTGAGAGGCTGTCAGAACACATCCGACATCATCTGAGGACTGACCGCTTTCCATACCTCACGGACTGGTAAGACTATGCAGTATCCCCTTTATGCAGTATCCCCCTTTTTGTGGCCTCTTCAGGAAAAGCCCTGACTACTATCAAGATCTTGGCTAAAATATATGACATGTTCCTGCGGACTTTGGGGGGGCATCTTATTTCCCCCCCCTTTTTTTTATAAATGACTGGTCTGACATGCCTCCAGCAGAGGTAGAACTTTTTTACCCTGTGCGACTTTTGCACCGGGTGTCTACCCGGTGGGGAGGGGGGGAATTCTGCACTATGTGGTTGTAGGCCTCAACATGAGTTGGCTCACGTAGTCCTGCTTGTCATCCCCCCGGGCCTGCCTTCCTTCCTGGTATGCGGTGGGGGGGGCTGGCTATGTGGGCTGGAGTCCAGTGGACAGGTCTCCCACCCCGAATCATGGGCCATATTTAGTATCTTACAGCAGCTAATACGAGGGCCATGCCTAATTGCACCACGGAGAGTCCTGGTATCTAGGTTCACCTGGGTGTTCACCGGACCTCACCCCTCTCCACCCCCCCTCCTTTCTCAGCAGGCGTTGTATGCTGACTCTCCCATGTCCGGGAAATAGTGGGGCCTGTCCTGCAGAGAGACATATATCAGGTTGCCTTAACGTCAATATCAATGTTACTAGTTTTCTTATTTCTTTCCTAACCATATTTTTTCTCCCTATTACAGCGAGTGTTTAGTTTCAAAGGAAGATGGTGCTCAGGTCCTGGTGCCCGGGGGGCGGGGCGTGGGGACTCTGTGCATACTCTTCCTGTTGGTACATGTCACGCACGCAGGATCCTTTCGCCCCGGGGACCCCTCTCGGCGCATCAACACTGTGCACCTACAGAAGCTAGACTTCATTATACGCTGCTAAAGCACCAGTTGTTCATTAGAGCATATTTGTTGTTAAGTTGGTCCTAATGTTATATTTTATACGGTTCTCATTGCCCTCACCCTGTGCATCTCCTAACGTAATCATTTTTAATCATTTGTAATCAGATTCTGTTTAATCTGTGGTTATACTATTGCTTGATAAAAAGCAACCCTCACTGCTCTGTCCACCCTCAATTAGGGCGGCCTCCCGATTGGACACCATCAGTGCTTATCGGGGGTCAATAGAGTAATGACATTTAAAGATCAGTTTTTCCCTAAACCCCTCTCCCTCTCCCCCCCCCACTTTCTCTACTCTCCCTACTTCTCTACCCCTCTCATTGTCCCATTCTCCTCCCGGTGGTATTGCCCCTCGGCTGGGTGGCGTTTTTGGCCGGGGACCATTGCTTTCCTCAATTTGCTAAAAGTGGTTGCCATCACGTTAGACGGCACTATGGGTCTCCTGAAGGTCACCTCCCTCAATGTACGTGGCCTTAACGTACCAGAAAAGCGCTCACAGCTCCTAGCTGACCTGCGCAAAGGTAGAACTCAAATTGCCTTTTTACAGGAAACGCACTTCCATGGTGAACGTATTCCTAAATTGATTGTTCGCCAAGATACTGGCCAATAGGATACTCCTATATATACCAAGCCTAATTCATAAAGACCAAGCGGGTTTCGTACCACAGCGGGAACCCCGTGATAACACCATTAGGGTGGTAAACCTAATCCATGCTGCCAAAATGTCAAGGCGACCCCTTCTCCTGCTGTCAACAGACACGGAGAAGGCTTTCGACCGTGTTGATTGGTCTTTTATACAGGCCACCTTAGAGCATACAGGACTTCGCTCGTCCATGCACAGTTGGATCCTATCCCTTTACTGCCACCCTACGGCTGTGGTGAAGGTCAACGAGACAAGATCAAAATACTTTAACATTCGCAACGGTACACGACAAGGCTGCCCCCTGTCTCCGGTGATCTTCATACTCTCACTGGAACCCCTTTTATGTAGGATAAGGGTGAATTCAGGCATTATCGGATACCACAAATCTTCTGGGTCCCACAAAGTAGCCGCCTTTGCAGATTACCTCATCTTTTTACTAACAGAACCACTCTCTTCGCTCCCTAACTTACTTTATTCCATTAAGGAGTATGGGGCTCTATCTTTGTTTCTAATTAACCTAACCAAATCCTCCCTACTTAACATTACAGTGGACAAAGACATAGTGCGCCGCCTGCATTCAGAATACCAACTACGCTGGGCAACCAACAATATTCCTTATCTGGGAGTCAACATTACCTCTAACCTTGCCAATTTGTATCAGGCGAAATTTGCCCCATTACTTCTACATCTCAAAACGGATGTTCACCACTGGCATTCCCTTACTTTAACATGGTTTGGATGATGTAATGCCATCAAGATGACCGCCTTGCCTAGGGTGCTTTACCTGCTACAAGCCCTTCCCATCCGCCTCCCTCCTCCATTCTTTAAGCAAATTGACTCGATGTTTCGCGACTTTGTCTTTTCGCATTGAAAACCACGTATCAGACTGCAACTCCTCCACATGGCAAAGCACAGGGGCGGAGTTGGCCTCCCTGACATGAAAGCCTACTACAGGGCGGCACATCTCACTAGAGTGGTCGATTGGCATTGTCATGCAGGGTCAAAACAGTGGGTGGCACTGGAGTTAGAGGAGCTGGCCGTGGATCGCCACCCTTCTGCCGAGGGACATCACCGATCATCCCACACTAGGGAGCACAATACAGATGGTCAGAGATACCTTCCGACATTCCTCAGTATCTCCGATACCTTCCCCTATGGTGCCACTCTTGGGTAACCCAGACTTCCCGCCCTGTCGTCAGGGTCCTATTTTTAGGTGTTTGATGGCAGGGGGGAGGCAGTTTCACCTCCATGATTTTTTGGGCCCTAACGGCCAACTCACAGCAGAAGCCGGGATGTCGGCCGCAGACCCCCCTCTGGACATTTGAAGCGGTCTCCAACTGCATAACTTTTTACGCCGGTGCGCACGGACCCCGGGCATATCACGCCAACTCACGGAGCTGGAACAAATCTGCCACCGCAGAGAACCGATCCACCACTGTCTTTCTCTAATCTAATCCTCCCTGATTTCACCAGCGGAAGGGTTTATCCCCCCTTCCTTTCTAAGTGGTAAGAGGAATTAGGAATTCGATTCAATGACTCACAGAGGGAGAAGATTCTACACTTAGCCCAGAAGTCATCCTTGGCCACCAGAGTTCAAGAGACATGCTATAAAATTATGACTCGTTGGTACAGGGTGCCTACTACTCTGCACCGTTTCTTCCCGCAAGTTCCCAGTCTTTGCTGGCGTTGTGGTGTAGGAGAGGGAACGATGCTCCACATCTTTTGGGACTGCCCTAAAATCAAGCCCCACTGGCTGGAGGTGGCACGCACAATCAAGCACCTGACTGATGTCACTCTGGAGGGGGATCCCGGGGCTTGCTTGCTGCACCTCTCTAGACGACTCATCAAGAAATACAAAGCCTCCCTTACCATCCAGTTATTGAACGCCGCCAAGGCATGCATCCCCTTGTGTTGGAGATCGGAGACCCCACCAATGAAATCCCAGTGGTTTGCCAAGGTGAATGAACTAAGAAACATGGAGGATCTCACTGCCACCTTGTACGGTAGGGAGGAGGCCTTTCGGGAGACATGGCGACCATGGCAACATTACATCTACTCTGAAGCATACCTCCGAGAGGTTGCACAGTCTGAATGATCCCTGGGGCTCGGGTTGGTTCCTAGTCGGGGAGCACCGCCACTGTCTCCATCTCCATCTTCCTTTCTCCCCCCCTTTTTCGCCTCTCTACCCCGCTACCTTTCTGCCTACCCCCCTCTTTCCTTCCCCACTTTCGGGGAGTCCTATCCCTCCCCCTTTTTTCCTCTCTCCCCTATTTGTTCCTTCCCCAAATTACTCCCAGTCTTGGGCTGGTTTAGTCAGATAATATGAATATCCTGTTTTACATCACCCATCTGTTGTGTTCCATGACTGGGCTCAGCTGGTATTCGGGAGGCAATCCTCCCAGACAGCTGTGAATGTGTTTCTCACTGTATGGCCTTGGTAGCTATACAAGCCTAAGCGGGTTATTAAGATGACAATCTGGAAGCCTCCCCGGTTTAGCACAAGGACAGCTCCGTCATACAGCCTCACCCATACATGTATTCTACAGAGTGCATAACCGAGGGAATCGTTATTTGACACTGATGATATAACATCTAACCCTTCCTATGACACGTTTCAGTTATTTTTGTATACACTGTCATCTGTTTTTGATTATTAAACTGTACCATCTTGGAAAGAAATAAAGGAATTACAAAAAAAAAGAGGACAGATCACAGGCAGGATAGAAATTGTATGGGACACTTGCTGGGAGAAATACAGCCTGAAGTGTGCAGGACAGCCAAGCAAAAACGTTGGTTGTTGTACAGGTGCAGCTGAAGGTGTACAATACTTTTGTCAGGAGCCAAACAAGTGCAGCCAGAAAATTAGTAGTCCTCAAGCTAATCAAGTTCTACAGTTTCAGGGTATCCCATGCTTCCTTTCCCCATCCAAGTTTATTGGGAGGATATATGTCCAAACTATCAGCGGCTCTCTAGGGGGTGCATTACAGATACTGTACTTGAACCCCTCCTGGACTGCCCCACGCAGATCTATTGCGGCAGGGCGGCCCTCCTGCACCAAATCACATACCTTTATGTGATTTCATGCACTGGGTCTTGGGCGACCCACTGTGATTGGACACAGCGGGAGCGAATCAGCGGGTCTGTCAGACCCAATGTTCGCCAGCACCTTGCGATCCTTCTCAGGAGAGACAGAACGGCGGTCTGCCTATGTAAACAAGGCGGGCCGCTGTTCTGTGAGAGGGGAAGATGGAGATCTTGTGTTTCTGCTAAGCAGGAACACGGATCTCTGTCTTCCCCCAGTCAAAGCACCCCCCCACACACACACACAGAGTTAGAAACACTCCCTAGGAGCACATTTAACCCTTTGATCGCCCCTGTTGTTAACCCCTTCCCTGCCAGAGTCATTAGCATTAGCATTAGCATGGCAGTGTCTTTTATTTTGGGGGGGTGGCAAACAACCACCCTCCTGGCGGCACCTAAACCCCCCTGTCTGACGGTCGGTCTGGCACTTACCCCATCTAGGCAGTGGGCATCAGGCAGCGGGCATCGTGCAGCAGCTCCTGTGTCTTTTCCTCCATATTCATTCGCTATTGTAACACACCTGGGTGGGCTCCGAGTGCATTCTCTGAGCCCCAAGCCCACCCTATTTTGAAGCATATTAGAGCAAAAAAAAAACCCATATTAGAATTCATGCATCCGGCGTCCTGCAAGGGGTGGCGGCATGAATGGGGGGGCGGCGCCTGTGTACCCTTAATGGACGAAACAAGGGGGGGGGAAACCTGCGCTACCAAGCAATAAAAATTATAAAGGATAACTGCAGCTGCAACAAATACCACAAATATCAGTGAGGTGTAAGCAAATAATAAGAAAGAAAATGTGCGCTTGCATTAAGTAATGTATGTCATTATCTCAATATTCATACATAAGATCAAAAAAGGAAAAAGGAAAACAAAGACAATAAAAAGAATGACTCCAGGTGAAAGCTATCGCTATACTTTGGATGCACATGGGCGAGACCCTAAGGGTACAAAACTTATAGGCATTGATAGACTCAAGCTACCATGGAGGGGTGGCCCAAAAAGACGAGCTATATCCAATTTAGAGATGGAGTGGATATATAAAATTAAATATCTGAAACCTCATGGGCTCAATGTAGACATTGAAATTAATGCATTTATTGATAATGATTAATCAAGGACTAAGAATAAATCTCTCTTGTCGTGACTAGAATTGTGAATCATATTTGTGATATATACTTTATTTTTGTTTTTATTTTTGTTTTTTCTTTCTATTTAATGTATGCTGAGAAGTGTAATGCCCCATACACACGGTCGGATTTTCCGATGGAAAATGTGTGATAGGACCTTGTTGTCGGAAATTCCGACCGTGTGTAGGCTCCATCACACATTTTCCATCGGATTTTCTGACACACAAAGTTTGAGAGCAGGATATAAAATTTTCCGACAACAAAATCCGTTGTCGGAAATTGCGATCGTGTGTACACAAATCCGACACACAAAGTGCCACGCATGCTCAGAATAAATAAAGAGCTGAAAGCTATTGGCCACTGCCCCGTTTATAGTCCCGACGTACGTGTTTTACGTCAACGCGTTCAGAATGATTGGATTTTTCGACAACTTTATGTGACCGTGTGTATGCAAGACAAGTTTGAGCCAACATCCGTCGGAAGAAATCCTAGGATTTTGTTGTCGGAATGTCCGAACAAAGTCCGACCGTGTGTACGGGGCATTAGGGGGATACCATGTCCAGATATGGCTGCCCACTCAGTGCATACATGCATACACATATACCCTGTTTCCCCTGAAAATAAGACCTAGCGTGAGTGTCGGTGATGGCTGCAATATAAGCCCTACCCCCCAAATAAGCCCTACCCTGTTTCCCCGAAAATAAGCCCTACCCTGAAAACAAGACCTACAAGGACATTAACTAGGGCTTATTTGGGGGGTAGGGCTTATATTGCAGCCATCACCGACAATCACGCTAGGTCTTATTTTCGGGGAAACAGGGTATATACAAAATGCATGAATGTCTGTATCAAAACATTCTTGTAAATATACCATTCTTTTAATAATATAGCATTTGAGGCTTAGTTAAGTATACACATAAATTTAATATTATTTATTATAATTCTCCTCTCTTTTCTTTATAGTTACTAAAATAATTATCATTACATGGGTAATTACCCCACAATATACACATTGCACTCCTTCTATTGGATTGCTATGTGCAATAAATACAACTAATTTTCTATGTAGTGTTTTATAATAGACAATATACATCCGCTTTAGGTTTCTGTTCAGTCGTTTTTTTTTAAATTGAAATTCCGGCCATACAAAAATCCTCCTTTATGGTTCAGAATAAGCCTCAGTATGCGCTCCGTAATGGGTGCCATATCGAGGCTTAGTATCTCTTCGCGCATGCCCAGCTTGTGACCCGGTTTCTGGGCGAAAACGAGGCTTGGTTGCTATTAATTATAATATAAATGGCGATGGCTCACTGCGTCACCCGTGCCCCTTTGAAGACGTCACATATGACAAAACATGTAGGGCGTGGCTACGCAGTGTATGCCAGTACGCCATAGAGCCCCATGTAACTGTGCACGGGCGTTCTGCTTTTTAAATTTTTCCGGCTTTTAATATTTTTTGTTTTCTTCTGTTAACTGTGCAATATGATGCCCAGTGGATCGAGGCAATAAAATTTTTTAAACCTACTACACTATTGGAGTTTTTTCTCCTCTCTCCCTCCCCTTCCATCTATGGTTCCTGTGACGAGGGAGTGCGTGTCTCAACGCGGAAGTGTCGGAATCATCTCCTGCTGTATGCTGGTTGAGCTGTCATCTCCCGTTCCTGCAGAGGGCCAAATCTGCATGCCTGTATGACCTTGCTATAAAGGAGGTCCAACGTGTCTGGTAAGGGTACATCTGTTATTACCCCTTGGACCCACTGGTGGCTGTAAGTCCCTTCACGTCCCTCTGTCTCCTCCTACATTCATATGGGATGCAATTTATGAACTGCGGACATGCGGTTTTGCTACTTATGCGTTTTTGAATTTTTATACAATTTCATCTTCAATTTTGCAATTGAGTGGACTAAATTTGAACATTATTCTTTGCACTTTATTTATCGTTATATATTGAATGGTTTATATAATCAATATATGAACATAATAATATATATATTTTTTACAATATATGAATTCAGTATCAAATTTTCACATCGTAATTTGCTGTGAAGTATAGCGATAGCTTTCACCTGGAGTCATTTTCTTTATTGTCTTTCTTTTCCTTTTTCCTTTTTTGATGTATGAATATTGAGATAATGACATACATTACTTAATGCAAGCACACATTTTCTTTCTTATTACCCTTAATGGACAGGCTTCCCGTGGTCATTAGCACAGTGACAGTGCATTTTTTTTTAGCACTGATCACTGTATTGGTGTCACTGATCCCCAAAAAAGTGTCAGATTTGTCCCCTGCAATGTCGCAGTCCTGCTAAAAATCGCTGATCACCGCAATTACTAGTAAAAACAATAAAAAAAATTCCATAAAAATATGCCATAGTTTGTAGATGCTATAACTTTTGCGCAAACCAATCAATATACACTTATTGGGATTTTTCTTTACCAAAAACATGTAGCAGAATACATATTGGCTTAAATTGATGAAGAAATTGGATTTTTTTTTTTAATTGGATATGTTTTTATAGCATAAAGTAAGAATTTTATTTGGGTACAGCGTCGCATGTCCGTGTGATTGTCAGTTAACGCAGTGCCATATTGCGAAAAAATGACCTGGTCATGAAGGGGGGTAACCATAGCTCCCATCCTGATTTCGTGGGACTGTCCCTGATTTGGAGCAATGTCCCTCTGTCCCTCTTTCCTCCTCATTTGTCCCTCATTTTGGTTTCCCAGAGCTAAACCTTTCAACCCATTTTTAAATTTCTGCATTTGAAAATTGCAGAAGCCAATATAAAGGAATAGTAGTGGTAAAAAAGCACATATGGATTTAACCAATAGTTGTTGTTTTTTGTATAATTTTCCTTTAAGGGGGTGTGGCAGGCGGCTGTGTCCCCTGTCTACATACTTTTGCTAATAGGTGTCCCTCATTCCCATCACCGAAAGTTGGGAGGTGTGGGCTGAAGAGGTTAATATAAAAGGAGGGGGGCATAACACTTACAACACTACTGGTAAACCCTCTATTATAATTGTTCCTGTCCCCTGTTCCCTCCTTATCAGAATGAAATCACATATTTTGCTCTTAGAAGAACCCCAAGCAGCTGCAAAGACATTTATACATTGTAGGACACCCCTCGTGGCTGGTGCCAGATAAAATTGAATGCATGTCACTCTTCATAAATCACGTTTCCTGTAATGGTAAATGCCTTTTTATGTGCTTTTTATAAGACTGCAAATGGTTTAAGCTTCTCCTGACAAAAGATAGCACATCTCCAACACAAGAGAGTAAATTCAAGGCTTCTGGAAAATCATGTCGCATATTCCATGCATCTTTATCGCTTATGTGTTTCAATGTTGCAAAAATTGGATTTTCTCGGCTGACGTGAGGGGCCAACTGAATCTTCTGGATACATATCTTCATATGGTTGGGCAATGTTTTGCTGTTTCCAAATGAATTTTCCATGTGTTTGCTGTTTACAGATAATGCCAAGCGTTAGCTTAGTTATAATGAACACTGCACTGTTTTCCACATAGAGTGCATTATCTGTAACAGTGTGCTAAATTAGAATGGAGAAATACAAAATGTCAGTCGCTTAGCAAAAATATGACTTGAACTAGAAAAAGAATTTAAAAAGAACTCTGGCGTGTAACATGGAAGGGAATTGTAATGCTCGACTTATGGATCTGTGGGTTCTGGGGTTGATGTACTAAAGGCAAATTTTGCAAAGTCGCTCCAGATTTTAGTAAATGAGCAGAAGCTCTGCTGACTTCTATCATCCAATCATGTGCAAGCAAAAATGCAGGTTTTTTTTTTTTTTTTTTTTTGCATGTGATTGGGTACTCTTTGTAAAGTGAACCATTTCCTAATTTACTAAGCTCTGGAGCAACTGCATATGCAGTGTGTTACTGCATTTTGCAAAGTGAACAGCAGTGGCTGTAGAGACAAGCCAGAAAAGGAATCCGCCCACACCGGAAGTTTACCATAGAGAATACCACAGACCAGATGGTCCCCGGCCGTCTCTATGACCTTTAGAGGCTGGGTGCGATGTTATGACTCCAAAGACATGCTGGTAGGTTAATTGGCTTCTGTCTAAATTGGCCCTAGTATATGAATGTGAGTTAGGGACCTAAGATTGTAAGCTCCTTGAGGGTAGGGACCGATGTGAATGTACAATGTATATGTAAAGCAGTGCGTAAATTGACAGCCCTATATAAGTACCTTAAATAATAATAATAATAATGACATCACTCCTGACCTGGCAGATGTAAACACTGCCATGTACTCAGCTGGAAAGGCTGAGATCGCTTTTTTTGTGATCTCAGTCTTTCCAGCCTAGAGGAGAGATGTGGGGGACTTATAGATCCCACATCTCTCCTTAAAGAGGATCTGTCATGCCCTATTCCTATTACAAGGGATGTTTACTTTCCTTGTAATAGGAATAAAAGCGATCAAAAAAATTTTTTTTTAAGGGAAAGTGTAAAAAAATAAACAATAAAATAATGAAAAACAAAACAAAATTTAAACAAAATGTAAAGCTTGCACGCAGAAGCGAACGCATACGCATGTCATGCCCACATATGTAAACGGCGTTCAAACCACACATGTGAGGTATCGTACAAACGTTAGAGCGAGAGCAACAATTCTAGCCCAAGACCTCCTCTGTAACTCTAAGCTGGTAACCTGTAAAAAATGTTAAAGCGTCGCCTATGGAGATTTTTAAGTATCGAAATTTAGCTCCATTCCACAAGTGTGTGCAATTTTAAAGTGTGACATGTTAGGTATCTATTTACTTGGCCTAATATAGTCTTTCACATTATATGAAAAAATTGGGCTAACTTTAGTGTTTTGTTTGTTTTTAATTCATGAAACAGTTTTTTTTTCCAAAAAAAAAAACACGTTTGAAAAATTGCTGTGCAAATACCGTGTAACATAAAAAGTTGCAACAACTGCCAATTTATTCCCTAGGGTCTCTGCTAAAAAAAATATATAAAGATTTTGGGTTCTGAGTAATTTGCTAGCAAAAAAATTATGATATTTACATGTAGGACAGGAGTGCCAGAATAGGCCCGGTATGGAAGTGGTTAAATGAGAGTAAACATATAAAATAACTGTTTTGCAGCTCCCTGTAAATCTTTATTGAACATTAGATGTGTATTTTTTTTCATTATTATGGTGTAGGTGGAGTCAAAGATGACTGACATTAACTTTCACCTTATTCAGATGGCTCTTTTTTTACTTTTCAGTAATTAGCAATTACATTTTTTATATTTAATACTTATATTTTTGATTTATATTAAAACTAAGCATTTTTGTGAGTTTCTTAGTGAATGTAATCAATCAGCATACTATGTCCTACCCCCAAAGTGTTTAGCAATAGGAGGACATAGAGCAATAGGGAGGGAGGGGAGTGTAATTAACCTCTGTGTATACACCCACATGTGTGGCTCTATAGTCATGTCAGCTGCACAGAAAAAGGAGAACATTAAGAGCTTAAAAGTGAACTGAAATTGAGCGTGCTCCGTAGAGGACGTCAACTGGTCTGCACAATCTCAGGCTGCAGTGGGGACACAGAGCAGATGGGAGGGACAGCTGAAGACAGGATAAACCAGTAATATTTCACTTTACACAAAATGAATGCTTTAGTGGCTTTGTGAGTATGAACAATATGTTATATAGCAATGAATGAGAGTTTTTCATAGTCTGGCTTTAATGACACTTTAAAATAAAGTCAATCTCATATAATAAACCCTGGCTGAATTTAAAAAAAATGCTACGATACAGAGCAGCATTAATTTTTGTCTTTTATAACTGCCTGGAGTTAAGCTTTAAAGAGTACTCTGGTGTATAAACATATTCTGAATTTGAACATAATTGCTCATTTGAAACCCAGCTACACCACTATGGCAAATTTCATATTTTAATTGAAAGATCTGTGTCGGTGGTCCTGCATATGAACTGTGATTTACACTGTATTCATGTACACATTGGGCTAACGTTTACATGCATACAGTGCAAATGCATAGCAATAACTATCTGCATCCTAGTAAAAGGGGAACGCTAGGGAGCAATAATCACCTGCGTCCTAGCAATGGAGGAATCTAGGTAGCAATAGCTACTTGAGTTCTAGCAACAGAGGATGTTAGGCAGCAATAGTTGTCTGTGCCTTAGCAACAGAGGATTGTAGGCAGCAATAGAGGCCTACATCCTATTTACACATTTCAGGAGCTTAGACGAAGAGTCTATGACTAAGCTCCTAATGTGATGAAACGCATAGGAGGGGCAGCTGGATTTTCCCTGTATTGGATAACATTAATAAACATATTCTGGACTCTTGGAAGTTGAGTATCTCCATCCTTGTTTGTTCCTGATCGATGTTAGACATGCAAAAAATAGAAAAGAATTGGGACTTTATAAGTGCTGAAGCTACCTCTCAGAATTACTATCCATACACAATCGTGAGTTAAAAAGAATAGATCCTGACTATTCAACTGAGCTTGTGCTTTTTAGTCAGGTCCTTATCGATGTTAGTGGATCAAGGACCATTCTGGATCCTGCATTCTTAAGCTGGTGGAGCAATGAGGGGAGGCTTGTAGTGGATTGGTTTGGGATGTGTTTCAATATATTATTTCATATGGCCATGTGAATATACTGTTAAAATGGCACCCACAACCTGTGTCAGGTTCCGGCAGCTTCTGGAACTGCTGGCTGTCAGTAACAGGTGGGGTCCAGCACTATCCCTAGGAGCTGAAACAGTCAGCTAATGAGATTTGGATCTTGCTACAAAAAAAAAAAAAATCAGCTTTCAGGTTTTATTGTCAAAGCTTAATTGAACAAGCTGAAGTTAGAAGCTGATTGGCTACCATACACATCTGCACCAGAATTTGCACTCTCCAGTTTTAGTAAATCAACCCCAGTGCTCCATAGAACTTGAATATCTTTCTTATGTAAACTGTAAACATAGGAATACATGTTTAAAGTTCGACCTGCATGACAACAACCATGACTCCGTCCATACATTAAAAAAGCATAGCCACAAAGGGGCAGGAAGTAGGTTATTTGTAGCATTAAGAGACAAAAATAATTAGAAAAAGATGGAAAAAAGGAAGTAAATGCAACTAATGCCGTGTACACATGGGCGGACTTTTCGGCATCAAATGTCCGACCGACGGACTTTCGATGTACTTTTGACGGACTTCCGACGGACTTTCGAACAAAACGGACTTGTCTACACACGATCACACCAAAGTCCGACGGATTCGTACGTGATGACGTACGACCGGACTAAAATAAGGAAGTTGTAGCCAGTAGCCAATAGCTGCACTAGCGTTGGTTTTCGTCCGTCGGACTAGCATACAGACGAGCGGATTTTTCGACCGGACTCAAGTTCGTCGGAAAGATTTGAAACATGTTCCAAATCTAAAGTCCGTCTGATTTTCGACCGAAAAAGTCTGCTGCTGGTCCGATGAAGCCCACACACGGTTGGATTGTCCGACTGATTTGTCCCGTCGGACCAGTCCTGTCGAAAAAAGTCTGCCCGTGTGTACACGGCATAATACATCTAAAGATTAGTATGCTGTGATATATTAGATTTTTGGTTTTGGCTTTAGATATCTTTTAAAGACCAGATCGTCACAATAAAGTCAAGTCAACTGGATAGTAGCCATAATAAATAAAGATATCAATGTTTTGTGACATTCTGGGTAGTGTCCCGTATTTTGGGCGGAGCGACGCGCTTGCGTCACCTCTCATCGCTGTTGCGGTTACGAGCAGGACGGGTTGGTCTGTGAGCTTACTGGCCAGTGCTCCAGACATTTCAGGCGCTTACTTTACTACCATCATGTGAGTGCAATTACTGTTACTTATTTTTAATAATGATAAATGGTTTTACACTATTGGAGCCTTTTATTTTTCATGGTGCATCCATCCTATTGCGGGTTGGTGTCTAAAACGTGCCAGTTTGAGTATCTATGCCACGGTAGCTACGCCCTGGTTGTGCCATTATCCCAAGGCTTTCGGCTCATCGGCTGTGGTCCGGAGGAATTATCCCTTTCAAGCTTTCTCTGATCCTCTGTAGTGGGGGATCATGAGTCTCTGGTAAGTGGCCATTGTTTACTTGTGGTGGTGGATTGAGCACTATCTCTACATACAGCAGAGATCATACAGCCTTTTATGGACTCTTTACTTACTTATCACATTGGTGATTTAGTCATATATGTGTATGGACTCATGCGCATTTACTTATTTATATTATTTATTAATTTTATTTTCACTTATTTCACATTCCATTATATCATTTATTTTGGTGTTATGTCACTTTGATATGTTCACATTTTTGTATTCACCTTGTACATTTTGTATGATATGCATTCAGGGATTTATTGCTGATTGGTGATCATTTACATGCATGTCAGTTTTCAGCGCGATTCCAATTTTTTCCAAGTTATCATCCCGTATTTTGGTGCTTCATGTTTTTTAAGCTACCTTAGGTTTGGTCCACCAGAAGATACCATAACATGTATGAGGTGGCTAACCAGGGTCCCCAACCCATCCCTACCTGACACATCTACCTGGTACAGGTTCCCTGGAGTAAATTGGTCCCTCACCTGAATTTACACAGCCACACAATTTTATTATTATGTTTCATAAAGGCATGAGCTAGCAAGCCCAAAGATCCCAAGATGCTTTTCAATAAGTAGTAAAAAATAAATAATACATGATAGAATCCATTTCCTTAATATGTGTTGGTTTTATAGTCTAAGAGAAAGTTGTAAAAAAAAACTTAAGCAACTCATGTATCAGAAACCTTATTGTTTTATTCTATTTATTTGATAAATGGGGATCTTAGTTACCTCACAGTTTGTTGCTGCAGCACTTTGATAAATGTACCTCTGTGGAACTGCTTGAAAGGTGTTTGATTTACTTTCAACAAATACTAAAGGTAATCTAATGGAGTCACTTTAACATTCATAAAAGTTTTATTTCACCTTGATGCCGAGCATTGAATTCACTGAAAGCGATATGGCAGCTTCAAGACCTGCATCGTGCATGGAAGAAAAAGGAAGGATGATAGATCTAGGTCACAAAATAACATTATTTATCAGCTGACTGTGTAAAACATATAGCACTGTGCTATAATCTGCAATTCTATATGTTTTATTAAAGTGCTTTGCTTACTTTGTGCCCTGCAGCTTGTAGAGCAGATAGATAAAGTTTATGACGATTGACTTTGTATACAATATAGGTGATGGGAGGGTGGAGATTCATCAGCTGATTTGTTCGCAGAAGCATGTTTTAAAATATTTCAGGTCCACTGCATGTTTCAGTTTGCAAATGTATGCTCATTACAAAACTCATTCAACTGCAATCAACAATAATTCATGATTTACTTGAAAATCTCTTTGGTAGTGAAAAAAGCAGAATCCCAGCCTAATACACTGCCTGAATGTAAAAGATAGCAAGGAGCCTGTAGTTTCTTGCTGCCCAACCTGTGGCCCTTTGGTATATGATGTGCGGCCCTCTGACCTAAGCAGCTTGTAGTGGGAACCCTAGGCGTGCTGAAGAGGTATGCCAGATGTGCCTGGGAACACCCTAATCACTTTATGTGCATTAGAATTAGTAACCAGTACCGGTAAACCAGTATAACCATAACAAAAAGTGTATATCCGGGCCTATAATACACCACTCAGCGCCACAGACCTCAAATACTCATCCACAACACATGTATAAGAAATGACATAAATAAATTAAATATAATAAATATCATCCAGGACCCCTACAGATAAACACTAAGGGTGTGGGTATGCAGCTGCTGTTTAAAAAAGCAATAAATACAAACAATAGTATATCACTAAACACAATAGTATAAACACTATATGTGGATAATCAAGGAATAGTCATACACTAAAACAGCGGTAATGTTGAGCAAATAAGAAGAAAATAGTGTGGCCAACTACACACAAAAAACAACGTCCATAAGAGTAGTGCAGTATCAGTAGTGGTTCAGAAGTTGTTCAAAGTAGATCATAGAGTATGTCAAAACGTGCACCATCCACCGACCACTCCAACTCCACTGTGCGTGAACACACTCCCCCTAGGGGGTTAAACTCACCAGAGTTAAGTATATTATAAGCCTCCAAAGTAAGAAATATCCTGGGCCACATTAACAAAGCACTTCTCCAGGTGATGGGTAGATGGAGGGGCTCCAAAGGAATAAAAACAAAGGAGAGCTCACATAGCGTAATTCCATTTATTAATAAAACACACCCATCACATCATACTCCCCCATCGCTAATTACGTACTAGACATAGGCAGTTAACAAGCAGAAAGGAAGAAAATCACCGTGCACTGCACCGTAGGACCTCCGGTAGCCGTCTCAACAATCAAGGAGCGGAGTACACTTCCTCGTTCCGGGTCTACCACGATGAAGCACACGCGTCACTTCCGGCATCGTGTAGGTCACCCCCTGACGCGTTTCGTCATATCCTGACTTCAACAGTGAACCAGTAGAATTGGTGATCAGTACTGATCACTTACTGTGTTTATTCATGACTGTTTTTACTATGCTCCAGTTTATGAATGAATAGGAAGGCTGTGTAGAGCTCTTCCTTTTCATTCATTCTGTGCAGCTGAGGCTGCAGAAAGGAACTGGGGAATGTGTTCCCTAAGTCCCTTTCTCTGTCTCAAAAGTGAGACTTCAGGGGTCCATTTAGACCCCTGATATTTCACCAAGGCCCCCCAAAAAGCATTGTGAAAACATGTAAAAAATACAAAAATTGCAACAAATAATTAAAAAAATTGTGCAAATAAACAAACATGCAAATCAAAAATATAAAAAAAAGGGCTCATTCACATCAGTTCTCTGCATGTGTATATCTGTAAATTCTGTACACACACACACACACACACATATATATATATATATATATATATATATATATATATATATATATATATATATACACACACACACACGCATGTGTGTTTGAGTTTAGGGGTGCACTCCCTATTGCAATAGGCTGCGCACACATATGGTGGGAACATTGATTAAGGTAATAGCATTGATCTCTACCAGCCTCATGTAACCAATTCTATTTAATTTGTTCATAAATGATCTGGAGGAAGGGGTAAACAGTTCAATCTCTGTATTTGCGAACGATATTAAGCAGGGCAATAACTTCTCCGCAGGATGTGGAAATCTTGCAAAAAGATCTGAACAAGTTAATGGGATGGGCAACTACATGGCAAATGAGGTTCAATGTAGAAAAATGTAAAATAATGCATTTGGGTGGCAAAAATATGAATGCAATCTATACACTGGGGGGAGAACCTCTGGGAGAATCTAGGATGGAAAAGGACCTGGGGGTCCTAGGAGATGATAGGCTCAGCAATGGCATGCAATGCCAAGCTGCTGCTAACAAAGCAAACAGAATATTGGCATGCATTAAAAAAGGGATCAACTCCAGAGATAAAACGATAATTCTCCCACTCTACAAGACTCTGGTCCGGCCGCACCTGGAGTATGCTGTCCAGTTCTGGGCACCAGTCCTCAGGAAGGATGTACTGGAAATGGAGTTTTGTTGTCGGAAAATTTGAGATCCAGATTTTACATTTTGTGTGTCGGAAATTCCGATGGAAGATGTCCGATGGAGCCTACACACAGTCGGAATTTCCGACAACAAGCTCCCATCGAACATTTTCCATCAGAAAATCCTACCGTGTGTACAGGGCATAAGATGGCAAGGATGTGGAATTCCATTCCACAGGCGGTGGTGTCAGTGGGGGGCATTGATAGTTTTAAGAAACTATTAGATAAGCACCTGAACGACCACAACAGGGATATACAATGTAATACTGACACATAATCACACACATAGGTCGGACTTGATGGACTTGTGTCTTTTTTCAACCTCATCTACTATGTAACTATGTAACTATATGTAACATGTTCCCAGTTTCATATTGTTTTCTGCAGCATATCTCCAGGCCAAAATGTAGCATGTCTACACTCTCTGACCCTCATTTCCTCCATTAGGTCTGCAGTTTCTGACAGTCCTATTCCTGGGGTTTATGACAGGACACAAAGTGGCACTGGTGCCTGTAGGAGATCCAGGCTGGGGGATCTTGTAGTAGATGTTTCGCTGTAGACTGTGCAGCAAGAAAGCTGTCAGCTGGCAGGTGCAGAATTTCAGATGCGTGTTCAGGTGGGCAGAAGTTGGCAACAAATGGATGACAGAAGTACAGAATCGGGAACCAGCAGCGGAATAAGAGCCAGACCAAGGTCAAAATCGGGAGAGCAGTGAAGATACCGAAACAGCAGGCAGGAGGCAAGATCGAGTCACAAGTCAGAGTCAGGAACAGTTTCAGGAACAGGTGAAGTCAACCATGCCTGATCAGAACACTGACGTAAACATGGGATCAGGTCACATGCAGAAGGAGCTGACGGCCACTCAGCAATGATCCAGAGACTACCAGTGCTTTAAATAGGCCACTGGGCACCAAAGTCCATTCATTATACAGTGGGAAAAATATTTTTTTGATCCCCGGCAGATTTTGTAAGTTTGCTCACTTACAAAGAAATGAAGGGTCTATCATTTTTATCATAGGTGTATTTTAAATGACAGACAGAATATCAACCAGAAATCCAGAAAAAAAAACACATAAAACAAATGCTATAAATTAAGTTGCAATTCAGTAAGTAAAATAAGTATTTGATCCCCAAGCAAAACATGACTTAGTACTTGATGGATAAACCCTTGTTGGCGAGTACAGGGTACAGTAAGACATTCCTTGTAGTCAGTGACCAGGTTTGCACACATCTCAGGAGGGATTTTGGTCCACTCTTCTTTACAGATCTTCTCTAAATCGTTAAAGTTTCTTGGCTGCCACTTGGCAACTCGAAGTTTCAGCTCCCTCCATAAATTTTCTATAGGATTAAGGTCTGCAAACTGACTAGGCCACTCCATGACCTTAATGTGCTTCTTTTTGAGCCACTCCCTTGTTGCCTTGGGGGTTTGTTCTGGGTCATTGCCATGCCCCATTCATGACCCATCTTCAGTGTTCTGGTCAAGGGAAGAAGGTCCTCATCCAAGATTTTACAATACATAGCCCCGTCCATTGGCCCCCCCTTAATGCGACCAAGTCGGCCTGTACCTTTAGCAGAGAAACAGCCCCAAATCATCATGTTTCCACCTCCGTGCTTGACTGTAGGGATGGTGTTCTTAGAGTCATAGTCAGCATTTTACTTCCTCCAAACACGGTGAGTCAAGTTAATGCCAAAGGGCTCAATTTTGGTCTCATCTGACCAAGCATTTTGTCCCAATCCTTCTCTGAATCATTTAGATGTTTATTGGCATGACTGTACATGTGCCTTCTTGAGGAGGGGGACTCGCTGTGTTTAGAGGAAGAAAAATGCTGACTATGACCCTAAGAACACCATCCCTACAGTCAAGCACAGAGGTGGAAACATTATTCTTTGGGGCTGTTTCTCTGCTAAAGGTACAGACCGACTTTGCCACATTGAGGGGCCATGTATTGTAAAATCTTGGATGAGAACTTTCTTCCCTCAGCCAGAATGCCGAAGATGGGTCATGGATGGGTCTTTCAGGATGACAATGACCCAAAACATACCACCAAGGCAACAAAGGAATGGCTCAAAAAGAAGCACATTAAGGTCATGGAGTGGCCTAGCGAGTCTCCAGATCTTAATCCTACAGAAAATTTATGGAGGGAGCTGAAACTTCCAGTTGCCAAGTGACAGCCAAGAAACCTTAAGGATTTAGAGAAGATCTGTGACAAAGAGTGGAAAAAAATCCTTCCTAAGATGTGTGCAAACCTGGTCGGTCATCAACTACAAGAAACATCTTACCTCTGCGCTTGCCAACAAGGATTTCTCCACCAAGTACTAAGTCAATATTTTGCTTGGGGGATTTTACTTATTTTACTTATTTTACTCACTGAACTGCAACTCAATTTATAACATTTGTATCGTGTTTTTTTCTGGATTTTTGGTTGATATTTAAAATACACCGATGATAAAAAATGATAGACCCTTCAATTCTTTGTAAGTGAGCAAACTTACAAAATCTGCAGAGGAGAAAATAATTATTTTCCCCACAGTATACAGTGGGGACGGAAAGTATTCAGATCCCCTTAAATTTTTACTCTTTGTTATATTGCAGCCATTTGCTGAAATCATTTAAGTTCATTTATTTTCCTCATTAATGTACACACAGCACCCCATATTGACAAAAAAACACAGAATTGCTGACATTTTGCAGATTTATTAAAAATGAAAAACTGAAATATCACATGGTCCTAAGTATTCAGACCCTTTGCTGTGACACTCATATATTTAATTCAGGTGCTGTCCATTTATACTGATCATCCTTGAGATGGTTTTATACCTTCATTTGAGTCCATCTGTGTTTGATTATACTGATTGGACTTGATTAGGAAAGCCACACACCTGTCTATATAAGACTTTACATCTCACAGTGCATATCAGAGCAAATGAGAATCATGAGGTCAAAGGAACAGGAAAAAAGGGGGGCTGAATCGCGCTAGAAAGGGTTAGCGATCATATATATCGTCGCCAAACCCAATATTGAAAGGTGGGTAAAAGGATCCCCATTGGTGCGTTAAACATGAAATTCAAAACATAATAGCAAAATGATGATCAATCAAATATATTATATATAAAAGTCCATTTACAAAAAATTATTATATGTGAATCACCCAACTGATATAAAAAATGAAAACTCAAAAAAAGTTCCAAAGAATCAAACGGACATAAATCTTGCTGTGAGAAGAAAAAAAATGCTTGTTCCACCACCATAAATGAGACTGGCCGCTTACCAGAATCTCATGATCCCCTGTTACAGAGGATCAGAGAGAGCTGTTTGTCAATATTGATTCGAATCACGACCAATGGACCAGAAGCCTTATACCGGAATGAAACATCAGAGACCTTGGTACCGTACTGGGGATATTCACACTGACAGGTACTCAGACATCAGCCCACAGCAAAAGTATGCGTGTAGCCATGTCTCCTGAGCCTAAGATTTTCAGGAAGCCTCCACCGTCCGGTCCCAGCCTGGAGTCCCCCGGTCAGCCAGCACCCCAAAAGGGGAGGTCAAACAGAAACTGCGCAACTTACGGTGAATTACACATATGGGATGCCCCGCATTTGGCAAAGGGCGTGTGAGTCAGCGACACCTGTGATCTGGAGGTGCCCAGCATATGAGCAGCACACCAATGTGCAGAGATGATCTGTGGGGATTACACAGGTAGTGTGTGTGGTAGGCTGTAATGAAGGAGCCCCTATATGGCTGTGCTTCCTGCTGGAGCAGTGGGGATCGAATGAAAAGAACTGCCTGAAGAGCTCAGAGACAGAATTGTGGCAAGGCACAGATCTGGCCAAGGTTACAAAAAAATTTCTGCTGCACTTAAGGTTCCTAAGAGCACAGTGACCTCCATGATCCTTAAATGGAAGACGTTTGGGATGACCAGAACCCTTCTCAGAGCTGGCCGTCTGGCCAAACTGAGCTATCGGGGGAGAAGAGCCTTGGTAAGAGAGGTAAAGAAAAACCCAAAGATCACTGTGGGTGAGCTCCAGAGATGCAGTCGGGAGATGGGAGAAAGTTGTAGAAAGTCAACCATCACTGCAGCCCTCCACCAGTCGGCCTCTTATGGCAGAGTGGCACGACGGAAGCCTCTCCTCAGTGCAAGACACATGAAAGCCTGCATGGAGTTTGCTAAAAAACACCTGAAGTACTGCAAGATGGTGAGAAATAAGATTCTTTGGTCTGATGAGACCAAGATAGAACTTTTTGGCCTTAATTCTAAACGGTATGTGTGGAGAAAACCAGGCACTGCTCATCACCTGTCCAATACAGTCCCAACAGTGAAGCATGGTGGTGGCAGCATCATGCTGTGGGGGGGGGGGGTTTCAGCTGCAGGGACAGGATGACTGGTTGCAATCGAGGGAAAGATGAATGCGGCCAAGTACAGGGATATCCTGGACGAAAACCTTCTCCAGAGTGCTCAGGACCTCAGACTGGGCCGAAGGTTTACCTTCCAACAAGACAATGACCCTAAGCACAAAGCTAAAATAACGAAGGAGTGGCTTCACAACAACTCCGTGACTGTTCTTGAATGGCCCAGCCAGAGCCCTGACTTAAACACAATTGAGCACCTCTGGAGAGACCTAAAATGGCCGTCCACCAACGTTTACCATCCAACCTGACAGAACTGGAGAGGATCTGCAAGGAGGAATGGCAGAGGATCCCCAAATCCAGGTGTGAAAAACTTGTTGCATGTTTCCCAAAAAGACTCATGGCTGTATTAGATCAAAAGGGTGCTTCTACTAAATACTGAGCAAAGGGTCTGAATTCTTAGGACCATGTGATATTTCAGTTTTTCTTTTTTAATAAATCTGCAAAAATGTCAACAATTCTGTGTTTTTTCTGTCAATATGGGGTGCTGTGTGTACATTAATGAGGAAAAAAATGAACTTAAATGATTTTAGCAAATGGCTGCAATATAACAAAGAGTGAAAAATTTAAGGGGGTCTGAATACTTTCTGTCCCCACTGTATATCATAGATATGATATATTATATATACTGTATATGATATAAATCAGCATATTTACTGAAAAATGTCTCATTAAATTATAAGTTCAATAAAAAATAATAGAAAAAAATACCCTTCACCAAAAGACAACGTTGTCTGAATTCATATGGACAAACGTCCAAATGTCATGACGACTCATCTATATTTACTAGCTGGTCTATCATAGGCCAAAACATTGGCTCAAAAAATCGTGCAAGTGCATAGATTGTTGTAGACCCCATCCACTGTATTCACCAGGGTATACCCAATGTTTGATCTTAAATGTCACAGCTGTATCATAAAAAAAAACAAAAAAAAACATAATGCAATTACTATATGGAGGGGCCAGTCATGAGTTACTTAATATAGCCTTGCTGTTTGAAAAAACAAATCAACAGTCAAAACAAATTCCAGCCATCAAATAGAAGTCTCCATGTTGGGAGATAGTCCTTAATTAGTGCAGCATCCATTCATTTAATTTCCAATCAGTTAGCCCACAGTATGGTAATGCAGGAAAATATAGAAAGCGGATATCAGATCATAAAGCAAGTGGTTGTCAGCTAGAGAAAAAAGGCAGAAGTCGAGCACTTATAGGCAGTTGCTGATAAGTTATAGCAGAGACCGATGAAATTTAAGCAATTCAACAGATAAGTTCTCACAGGTGGGAGAATTACTTTACTTTCTGTACATCCCATTCAAGGAAAATATGAACAAGGGTCCCGCACGTTCAGTGACTTATCCATATAACTCACCACTCCTTCATTTAACATGCTCTAGCAATCTTGTTACTCCTCTAAGATGCTATTTCTCTAGAATTGATAGCGTACGATAGTAGTTAAAGCATTCATGCGCTAATGCCACTTGCTTCCAGGGCACCAGGAATAGGGAGAGGGGCATGGCTACAGTGATGACGTCACAGTGTGGAAATAGCATGTTAGCAGAGCAACAGATTGACATAGCATGTTGGGCCTGCAACAACCTGGGCACTTGCGGAAATTTTTGGACCAAGTTTTTGGCTTATGATAGACAAGCTAGTAATTGTACACGTGCCACGTGATTTTTGCAGAAGTCACCATGACGTCTGGACGATTTTCCATATACGTTCTCTTTTTTTCATTAAGGGTTTGGTGAAGGGAATTGTTTTCTATTATTTCTTATTGCATTTATGAAGTTATGATGTATTATGATATTTGTCAATAAATCATTTTGGTATTTTGTGAATATATGCTACTTTAACTCAGTTTAACCACTTGTTGACCACGCTATAGCCCAATGATGGCTACAGCGCGGTCGTCTAGTTCTTGGACGCCGTTATACGATGGCGTCCCATGATCGTGGCTGGCCGCAGGCAGCACGCTCTGTGATCGAAGTGTCCTCCAGACACTGCTGATCACAAGTTGAGGTGAAGAGCCAATCAGCGGTTCTTTAGCACAAGATCAGCTGTGTCCAATCACAGCTGATCACAGAATTAAACTGATGCCAGTGATCGGCACTACTTTCCTCATGCTGTCAGCATGGGGATCGGAGAAGAGAGCCGATAACTGGCATTTCTAAAAGGGACATGTACACAGTGTCCTGATTATCAGTGCAGTCTCATCAGTGCCCACCAGTGCTGGCAATCTGTGTCCACCAATGCTGTAAATCTGTGCCCACCAGTGCTGCCAATTAGTGCCTACCAGTACTGCCAATCAGTGCCCACCAGTGGATCCTCATTAGTATAACCTATCAGTGCCGCCTACCCGTGTCCATCAGTACTGCCCATCAGTGCCGTCTTTTAGTGCCCATCAGACAGGCCTATCTATCACCGCCTATCAGTGCCACCTATCAATGCTCACCAACGCTGCCTATCAGTGCCACCTATCAGTGCCCATCAGTGCTGCCTATCAGTGCCTCCTCATCATTGCCCACCAGTGCCACCTCATCAGTGCCCAATAGTGCAGCCTATCAGTGCCCATCAATGCAGCCTCATTAGTGCACATCAGTAAAAGAGAAAAATTACCTGTTTGCAAAAAAGTGTAACAAACTATGAAAACTTGATTTTTTTTCAAAATGTTTGGTCTTTTTTTGTTTATTTAGCAAAAAAAAAAAAAAAAAACAGTGATGCTTAAATATCACCAAAAGAAAGCTATATATTTGTGTGAAAAAAATTATACAAATTTTGTTTGCGTACAGTGTTGCATGAGCGCGCAATTGTCATTGACAATTGACCGAAAGCTGAAAATTGACCTGGGCAGGAAGGGGGGTAAAAGCACCCGGCAGGCAAGTGGTTAAGTAATGTCTATTATACGCTTCTTGAAAAAATGGCATTCACCTTAGCAGAGAAATAGAGAATTATGTATTGTTCTTTGTGATGATGTTATGTGAATAACATTCTGACAATACTCAGTGCTATGATAGAGTGTGGCAATTATTGATTTTGGCATTGAACTGAGCATATTCTCAATGGTATCATATAATAATAGTCATAACTGTTTGGTGTATAGGTTAACAATTAATAAACAGTAGTGATGTAAGACAAGATTTAAGTCCTATAGTTTATTACATCAAGTATTCTTACCATAACCCTAAAAAATCTTTAGTTGTAATCAAGGTTTGCACAAAGTGTTGTATAGTTATAGTACAAATAGGTTGACATCACATGTTTTGCATCCTAAAGAAAGAATTACATTTGAGCCTAGATGAAGTCTGCCCATAGAGGGGCTGATAAGAAATCATATTGAAATTTTCCACATTTTGTTATGTTACAACTTACAACCTAAAATGTAAATGTATTTTATTGAGATTTTATATGATAGACCAACACAAAGTGGCACATAATTGTCAAGTGGAAGGAAAATGATAAATGGTTTTCCAAATATTTTACAAATAAATATCTGAAAAGTGTGGCATGCATTTTCAGCCCCCCTGAGTCAATACTTTGTAGAACCACCTTTCACTGCAATTACAGCTGCAAGTCGTTTTGGGGATGTCTCTACCAGCTTTGCACATCTAGAGTGACATTTTTACCCATTCTTCTTTGCAAAATAGCTCAAGCTCTGTCAGATTGGATGGAGAACGTCTGTGAACAGCAATTTTCAAGTCTTGTCACAGATTCTCTGGACTTTAACTGGGCCATTCTAACACATGAATATGCTTTGATCTAAACCATTCCATTGTAGCTCTGGCTGTATGTTTAGGGTCATTGTCCTGCTGGAAAGTGCTGGAAAGTGAGCCTCCGCCCCAGTCTCAAGACTTTTGCAGACTCTAATGCCGCGTACACACGAGCGGACTTTACGGCGGACTTTGCCCGGCGGACTGGATTTCGTCGGACAATTCGATGTGTGTAGGTTCCAGCGGACTTTGTTTTCTCAAAAGTTGGACGGACTTATGCCGCGTACACACGAGCGGACTTTACGGCGGACTTTGCCCGGCGGACTTTTCGACGTACTTTCCGACGGACTTTCTGAATGAACGGACTTGCCTACACACAATCCACCAAAGTCCGTCGAATTCGTACGTGATGACGTACGACTGGACTAAAACAAAGAAGTTCATAGCCAGTAGCCAATAGCTGCCCTAGCGTGGCTTTTTGTCCGTCGAACTAGCATACAGACGGCGGACTTTTCGACCGGACTCGATTTCAACGGATAAATTTTAAACAAGTTTCAAATCTAATGCTAGGGAGTAGTAAAAGCACCTCACACAGTTAACCCTTTGATCACCTCTGATGTTAACCTCTTCCCAGCCAGTGTCATTAGTACAGTGACAGTGAATATTTTTAGCACTGATCACTGTATTAGTGTCACTGGTCCCCAAAAAGTGTTAAAAGTGTCAGTTAGTCTCAGAATGTCCGCCACAATATCGCAGTCCCGCTATAAGTCGCTGATCGCCGCTATTTCTAGTAAATTAAAGTAATATTTTATTGGATTTGTTTTATAGCTGAAAACATTGTTTTTTTGTTTGTTTATTAAAAATTGTCAGTCTTTTTTTGTTTATAGCACAAAAATAAGAAAATGCAGAGGTGATCAAATACCACCAAATGAAAGCTCCATTTGTGGGGAAAAAAAGACATCCCTTTTTATTGGGTACAGCGTTGCATGACCACGCAATTATTAGTTAAAATAACGCAGTGCCGTATCACAAAAAATGGCCTGGTCATGAAGGGAGGTAAATCTTCCGGAGGTCAAGTGGTTAAGTTAAAAAAATCATACCTATAGGACCAGGCTGGGCTTATTGTAAAGAAGATTAAGAGTAGGTTTAGACCTATAGACCTTGGCCAAATGTTTTAAGAATGACACAAATATAAATTTTCACAAAGTCTGCTGCCTCAGTTTTTATGATGGCAATTTGCATATACTCCAGAATGTTATGAAGAGTTTTGAGATGAATTGCAAATCATTGAAAAGTCCCTCTTTGCCATGAAAATGAACTTAATCCCATAAAAAACATTTAATTTGTGAAGAAGGCTTCAGGGCGCCGAAGAAAGTCCAGCAAGCCCCAGGACCGTCTCCTGCAATTGGTTCAGCTGCGGGATTGGGCACCGCCAGTGCAGAGCTTGCTCAGGAATAGCAGCAGGCAGGTGTGAGTACATCGGCACGCACAGTGAGGCAAAGACTTTGGATGGCCTGGTGTCAGGAAGGGCAGCAAAGAAGCCACTTCTCACCATAAAAAAACATCAGGGACAGACTGATATTCTGCAAAAGGTACAGGAATTGGACTGCTGAAGACTGGGGTAAAGTCATTTTCTCTGATAAATCCCCTTTCCGATTGTTTGGGGTATCTTGAAAAAACCTTGTCCGGAGAAGAAAAGGTGAGCGCTACCATCAGTACTGTGTCATGCCAACAGTAAAGCATCCTGAGACCATTCATGTGTGGGGTTGCTTCTCAGACACGGGAGTGGGCTCACTTACAATTTTCCCTAAGAACACAACCATGAATAAAGAATGGTACAAAACCATCCTTCGAGAGCAACTTCTCCCGACCATCCAAGAACAGTTTGGTGAGGAACAATGCCTTTTCCAGCATGATGGAGCACCTTGCCATAAGGCAAAAGTGATAACTAAGTGGCTTGGGGAACAAAACATCCAAATTTTGGGTCCAGGGCCAGGAAACTCCCCGACCTTAATCCCATTGAGAACTTGTGGTCAATCCTCAAGAGGCGGGTGAACAAAAAAAAACCCTTACATATTCTGACAATCTCCAAGCATTGATTATGAAAGAATGGGCTGCCATCAGTCAGGATGTGTCCCAGAAGTTGATTGACAGCATGCCATGGAGAATTGCAGAGGTCTTGAAAAAAAGGGTCAACACTGCAAATATTGACTCTTTGCATTAACTTCATGTATTGTCAATAATAGCCTTTGACATTTATGAAATGCTTGTAATTATACTTCAGTATACAGTACCATAGTAACATCTGACAAAAAGATCTAAAAACACTGAGGTAGCAGACTTTGTGAAAATTAATATTTGTGTCATTCTCAAAACTTTTGGCCACGGCTGTACATCTAAACAGCTGCTTCTCTGAAAAGCAATTTGCATTTGGATCACTGTTGGAGTTATTTGACAGCCAGTAAGAAGGCAATGTGACCCTATAATTGTCGCACAAAAGCGTCTAAGCGTGTGCATTACAAGTGGTTGCAAGGCGTTTGCACCAATTCCACATTCTCTTGAATGGGTTGAGGTTGGCAGGCTTGATGCCCACACTCAGACATATCAGATTATGTTTGCTGTGGTGGTGAAGCAAAGCTTTTTGACTATGGCAAGTGAACACCCCTGTCCTCTGCCATTGCAGCTTAAAGAGAGGGGGGCAGTTGGACAGCACTAAAAATGGGGCTCATTCGATCGTTTTTAAGGATAACTGAAACACTGAGATTGATTTGCTACATGAGTAGAATGCTTCCTTTTGTAAATACCTATGCACATAATTAGATATTTGCAGTGAACATACCGTATATACTCGTGTATAAGTCAAAATTTTTAGCCCCTTTTTTGGGCGCGCCTCCTCGTCTGTGATAGGCAGTCAGTGTACAGCCTATCACGGACATTTTCTCATCCTCGTCCATGGTATGAGGATGAGAGAATGTCTGTGATAGGCTGACCGCTGACTGCTGGGAAATGGAGTTTTCTGCCTATCATGGACGACGAGGAGGCGTGGCTTTTGAATAGTGAATGGCCGCCGAATAGGAATATCGAACGCTGATCGATGCAGAGCGGCACATGGAGGCATGCACAGGACACAGGTAGGATGCACACAGACACATGCACACAGACACATACACAGGACCATATACACATGACACATGAACACATACAAAGGACACAGGTACATATACACATGACACATGCACATATACACATGACACAGGTACAGGACACATGCACATATACACAGGACACAGATATAGGACACATGCACATATACACAGGACGCAGGTACATGACACATGCACATATACACAGGACACAGGTACAGGACACATGACACATGCACATATACACAGGACACAGGTACATGACATATGCACATATATACAGGACACAGGTACAGGACACATGACACATGCACATATACACAGGACACAGGTACATATACACATGACACAGGTACAGGACACATGCACATATACACAGGACACAGGTACAGGACACATGACACATGCACATATACACAGGACACAGGTACATGACACATGCACATATACACAGGACACAGGTACATGACACATGCACATAGACACAGGACACATGACACATGCACAGGACACATGCACAGGACACAGGGAGGCATACAGCTGCAGATGGGCATTGTTGATCCTCTTTTTCCAGTAGCTGCTGCATTTCTCACCCTCGTCTTTTTTGGTGGTAAATTAGGGCCTCGACTTATACTCGGATCGACTTATACTCGAGTATATACGGTATTACCCTTTTATGATATCAGTTTAAATATAAAGAAGTGTAATTATATAATACCAGTGTAATTAGTCATCTTTTTAAATTTTTTTTTTTGCAGTTTTTAGTATTTCCATTTTGCACAGTTCCAATGGCAAGGTTTTGTTATTGAAGTAGGAAGTCAATCTGAATTTTAACATAAAAATTATATAACAGACTTAGCTAAGCATAGCAAACAATTATTAATTCCAAAAGAAGACAAGGAGTGATGTTTTACATTCTCTCTTTTCACCTTGTTTCAATTAAAATCAAGTGATTGGACAATGGGAATTGAAGTTGTGAAAGACTGAATATTCAACATATTTTACAGATGTACAGACAAGGACATTTATTGATTTTAAAATCATCAGTGAAAATTATGCAGAATAAAATGGCAAGCTGTAGGCAAACTAGCTGCAACAAATACAATTGCATTTAGTTTTCAATTATTAAGCTTATAAATAAAACTCTAAACAGACAATTTAGCAATAAAAATCATTAGTAAGAGCTGACACTGAGTGAAGTATTCAAAGTCTTTAGGGACCGGGGAGACTCTAATTAGGAAAGTCAGCCATGCAGTGGGTTATCTCATTCTACAATGAATTTAAATGAGGCAAGCCGCACATCTTCACTTAGAAACACCTTGGGACACCAAATCTGATTAGGCAAAATACAAATCATTTAAGCTAAAGCGAAGGTTAGTGGATAAGGTGACTGGTTTAAAAAAATATCTGTAACACAATAAACATTGATCAACACTGTGACAATGAGATACTTCATGGGTACAGGTTTGATAAGAAATGCCACATATGGCACAGTAAGTGCTTAAAACGAATATTCTTGCAATATAGCGTCAATATAGGCCTAAAACATACACATATGCCAATAGCTGTGGATTGTAAAACTGAAAATAACAGCAGTCACTCAGACCCTGTTTTTTATATTTAAAATGATATTAAACCCAAAACAAAAAATTGAATATATTGCAGACATAGGTGTAGGCAGCCTATTGCAATAGGGTGTATACGGTTTATTGCAATAGGGTGTATTGCAATAGGGTATGCACCTCAAAGCTTAAACACACATGCGGGTGTATACGGTGTATAAATAAATATATATATATACACGCACACACACACAGGTGTCAAAAGTATCATCAAAAAGTTAATTTATTTCAGTAATTTAAAAAGTGAAAATTATATATATATATATATATATATATATATATATATATATATATATATATATAAAAAATATATATCGATTTTTTTACATGTGCTGCTTGTGAAGAACCTCAATAAAAATTATTGAAGCTATAAATATATATAAATATATATATATATATATATATATATATATAAATATATATATATATATATATATATATATATATATATATATATATATATATATATATATATATATATATATATATATATATATATATATATATATATATATCTTCAATAATTTTTATTGAGGTTTTTCACAAGCAGCACATGTAAAAAAAAAAAAAAAAAGTTAACATTGTCTGTTATACAGTAGAACATATTGCATTAAATATTGATGTGAGTACAATATAGAGTAAAAATATCAAGCAGATGTAAATTTAGATTTAATATTTAATATCATTTATCTGCTGTATTGTATTGTCCATCACACCCTGACACCCCATCAGGGAACATACTGTGTCCTGGGGGGGGGGGGGGTCGATAGGTCCAGCCTATAGTTTGCAGATTATAAGATTTAATTGGAATTCCAACTGTAAGAACTGAAACACAAAACGGTGAGATTGTGAAGAAGTACAATATTGAACGGTGAAATACAGTCTAGTGAACCAGATGATGTATAAGGGATATTGAGCGTAAATCCATAAGGAAGAGCGGGTTTGTTAGCTCTGCCTTTATCCTGGGGTAGAAAGCTTATGTTGGTTTGGATAAGTAGCCAGGGCTTCCAGGCTTTGTTGTATTTTGTGTCAGTGTTATTTTGCAGGGCAGAGTTAAATTCATAGTCTTTGACTAGAGTGAGTTGGAGTTTGACATCTGAAATGTTTTGAGATAAGGAACTTCTCCAATTGCACATAATAAATAGTCTAGCTGCAAACAATATGTGCTGAGAATAGCTAGGGATGTAGAGGGGCTGGATATGATACCTGTGATGTCTGATATAAAGGAAAACACTTTTTTCCAGAAGGGGTAAATGTAGGGGCAGTCCCATAGGATATGGATTATAGATCCTTTAAGGGAGCATCCCCTCCAGCAATGTTCGTCATCTAAATTTGCAAGCATATATAATTGAACTGGGGTGAGATACAATCTGTGGTGGAGTTTTTGTGAGATTTCTCAATAATTGATGCAGTTAGAGGTTTTCTGATTGTATTGAATGGCTTTACGGCATTGGAAATCAGAGAAAGAGGTCTGTAGGTCTCTTTCCCATCTCTTATAGTTTGAGGTTTTAACAAACCTGTCTTTATTATGCAAAATGTTATACATGAGAGTGATCCCCTTTGCTTTGAGGATGTTGGCTGTCCAAAAAGACCATGCTTTATGTGGTAATTTGACTCGGGATAGAGTTTTTGTGTAGATATGACAATATTTGTCTGTGTGTGTATGCCCCTTGTGGGGGTATACTATGTCTGTTTTGTAGAGTTGAAAAGGGTAGAAGTTGGTCATTGTGTATCAGTGATGTCAGTGGTTGGTTTTTGATTTGTGACCAGTGGAGCATCGATAATTCAGGGATTAAAAACTTAAAAACTTATTTCGGAATAGGTATGTCTTGACTGTCCTCTGTTGGCGAAGAGTTCGGAGATAGGAACTTCCATGCTGCCATAGCAGCTGAAATTGTGGGATGGTTGATCTTCTTAAATTTATTGGGGATAGATTGGGCTAAAATGAGGGAGCTCAATTTGCCTTCAGAAATAAACAATTGTTCTATGAGTTGCCATTGCTTGTTAAAGGTGGGTGTAAACCAGTGTCTGATTTGATCATGAGTCACTGCGATGTGGTAGTCTTTTATGTCGAGGAAGCCCATACCTCCTGCAGTTATATATTTAATGATAGATGTGTATGGACATTGGGGTTTCCGACCTTGCCAGACAAATGAATTTAGAAAATGTTTGAGGGATTTGAAAAATGTCTCAGGGATATCTATGGGCAAAGCTCTGTAAAGGTAAAGAAGTTTCGGAAGGGTGATCATTTTAAAGGCAGCTGCTTTGCCTGCCCAGGAGAGATGTTGTTTACTAATTTGTTGGAGGTCTTTCTTGCAAGTCTGTAAAAAGGGAATATAGTTACACATATATAGGTTTGAGGAGGGAGTGGTTAGTGAAATGCCTAGATAGGACATGGAGATAGTTACCCATTGGAAGGGTACCACAGATTTTAGGAGATGTTTAGTAGCGTCAAGTACCATTACATTCAGAATGTTTGATTTGGATTCATTAACTTTGTAAAATGAGCAAGAGTTAAAGACATTTATGATTTTCCACACATTTACCAGTGAAGATTGGATCTGTGAGTGTCAGGATTATGTCATCTGCGAATAAGCTGATTTTGTATACATGATTTTTTATTTCAATTCCTGATATGAGATCGGAAGAGCAAATTTTTTGAGCTTAGTGTTCCATAAATAATGTGATTATTAGTGGGGCAACCTTGTCTTGTGCCATTTGTAATTGCAAATGAGTCGGAGAAAGCCCCATTTGAGAAGACCCAGGCGGTAGGATTTGAGTATAGAGCCAGAATGGCTGATACAATGTTACCTTGGAAACCAAATTTATTGAGGGTATGTCTCATGTATTCCCAGTGGATCCTATCAAACACTTTCTCTGCATCTAGTGGTATAAATAGGGTCAAGATATGATGAAACAAAAAGGAAGAAGTAAGGGGTATTTTTACGGTGCCAATCAAAATAATAGAGAGTGATACATAACAGCTTAAAATTAGCAAATGGAATTTTATTGTTGCACACAAATTTAATAAAAGTACAAAATTCAGGAAGAGTTATTCACAATAATAACAATGATATGGTGGTTATACAGTAGGTAGGTTCAAGCCAAAATGAATGAATACTGCACACTAGCCCAACATGTTTCGCTGATTGCTTCTTCAGGGGATGTGCAATTCAGAGAAAAATTGGCATAAGGAACCCACAAAAATCTCCACCAAAAACATAGGACAGCCGAATTAAAAAAAATCCCTCCCAGACCCCGCATTTCATAGGAGATGGTCATATTTGTGGTCATAGAGGACAGTCTATGAGCCAGAGCCGGAGGGTAAGACTCCATTGAGCGGCGTCTGTCACATCGTATCACTTCCTGCATTTAACACTGTGCAGGTAGTTGAAAGTTGCTTGAACATCGCTCCACTTTTTATGTACTCTAAAAAATGTATACTACCCTAATCTCATCCTTCTGTCCTCTATGACCACAAATATGACCATCTCCCATGAAATGGGGGGTCTGGGAGGGATTTTTTTAATATAGCTTGTTTGGCGTTTAGGAATGATCTAAGGTTGTTTCTGGCTTGAATTATTTTATCACTGGTTGCTGGCGTGGGATTGGTTTTGTTTACTAGCTCCAGTTTGTTTATGTTGTCCAATAATTCTGTCAGCTGCTGTGTCCTTTGATGTTTAGCTTGGGAGCTCAATTTAATGAGTGTACCACGAATATAAGCCTTATGGGCTGACCATAAAGTAGATGGGTTAGTAACTGAAGACTTGTTGAAGTTAAAGAATTATTTCAGACAGTCTTGTATGAGAGTGGTATTAGTGGGAATTGCCATCAGGTGTGGATCATTCCTCCAGTTGGTGGCTATGGAGTTCGTAGTATTGTCCCTCAGAGTCATTGAGATGGGTACATGATGTGACCATGTTATGTTTTAAATGTCTGTCTCAATGGCATCTTGGAGAAGTAGTTTGTCACCCACGAATAAGTCAATTCTTGAGTAGGTGCAGTGGGGTTTTGAGAAGAAGGTAAAATCCCTTTCCACAGAGTGTTGGCACCTCCAAATACCGAATAGGTTATTAGCATTGAGAAAGGGGATCAGGGTTGCTTGACGAGGTTTTCTGGGAGATGGCCTTTAACGTCGACGGAGGCATCTGGCGTTATATTATAGTTTCTGCACATAAATGTCCTACCTTGCTTAAGGTTGTTTACATTTTTCCACAATTTGCGAAGGAATCGTAATTGGCCCGAGTTTGGGGCATAAATGTTCATGATAGTGTAAATGGCATGTTAATTTCACAATCTAGGATGATATATCTTCCTAGGGGATCAGTTGTAGTGGAGATCATCTTAAATGCCACTGTATTTTCTATCGCTGTGAGCACTCCTTTTGTTTTATTTTGACAGTTAGCAAAAAATATATGTGGGAAGTTTTTGTGAGACATGTTGGGAGCTTTATCCTTACAAAAGTGTGTTTCTTGAAGACTTTGAAGGTTACGGGCTTCTGACCAGAGGGAATATCTTTTCCCAGGATGATTCAGGCCTTTAACGTTAAGGGATGTTACTTTGAGAGGCATGATGGGTTCACTATTGCAGTAATGTTAAAATGGCAGAGTTGGGATTAACTGGAATTAGCTTTGTTAAAGCAAGGATAAGTTGACTGGCTTTTAGTGGAGTGATGCACTATTATTTGTGTGATGCGGTAGTCAAATTACTTTTTGAAAAGATGAGTTCATAACTTCTGATAGTGGCAGGGTACGACAGGTCCGACCCTAAATTCACTGCTGGTGATGGACAGTTTTGGGTTGTAGACTGTAAAGGAATTGAGAACAAGTCAATATTGTGGTGAACAATGATATATTAGTGTTACCATAAGCTTAAAAAAGAGAAACGATAGCAGAACTCTGCGTGAGCGGTAAATACCGCGACTAATATTGGGGTTATAAGGCTGATAATCTGGGCTCTGGAGGGCATTCCAGGCCTTGTACGTAAGTCTGGAGCCATAGAAACACTTCAGGTGGTCATATCATCAGAAGGGTCAAAATTATCCAAGTCACCAGTATTGTGATTGCGTTGACTGCCGCTGATCCAGTGGTTCCAAGATACATTTCACTTTGTATTTTATTGTTTTCCTAGAGACTTGCTTTAATTTTGGCAGAAGCTTTGATACTAGACATGTGCATTTTGTTTAGTTCCGAATTTGTTTTTTAATTAATTTAGACAAATTCGTTAATTCAGAAATATCCAAATTTCCTAATTTCTGAATTATTCTGAATATTCAGAAATTTGAAAATTTGAATTCAAAAATTCAGAAATTCGAAATTAGAAATTCAAAAGATAAGAATGAAAATCCCAAAATTCAAAAACCAGAAAATTTGAAAATCTGAAATAATAACTAACTAATAAAACTTAACTATTATTAACTATTAAATTATAGGTATTGGAATTTCCTTTCAAATTGGGCTGTTATGTGAATGTAACGAATACGAATTTATCCAAAGTTACGAATGATCCTTAATAACAAATGCCATATCTAAACGGATGGAACGTAACAAAATAATAATAATAAATAACAATAATAAGAATAAAAACGTATTAATATTTGTTATTATTTTGTTCCATTCCATTTGTTTAGATGCGGCATTCGTTATTTTGGATAATTCCTAACTTCAGATAAATTTGTATTCGTTACGTTCACTAACAGCCAAATTTGAAAGGAAATTCCAATACCTATAATGTAATAGTCTAAGTGCTCATGACAGTCCATACAGTGCAATAAATCCGTGATTCCACCACCAGCTAGCCAAACCGCTCACCTCAGCATATGGACTGGAGAGTGCAAAATCTGGTGCAGCTGTGCATGGTAGCCAATCAGCTTCTAACTTCAGCTTGTTCAATTAAGCTTTGACAAAAAAAAAAAAAACTGGAAGCTGATTTTGCACTCTCCAGTTTTAGTAAATCAACCCCATAGTTTCATAAGTTTTAATTAGAAAGGTGGGGAGTTTGCTTTCAAATGCCTCCAAAGTAACAATATTAACCCCTTCACGCTGACCTAACACAAATATGCGGCCCCACTGGACTGGGCTTTTTTTGTGGGGCTGCATAGTTGCGTATCTACCTTCAGGCTGGGAGCACCCCACACGGCACGCTCCCAGCACGGTGAGGCCCACCCCGTGTTTTTTCTCTGAAAACAAAAAAGAGTGTGTAAAAAAAAAAATAATAATAACAATAATAATAATTAAAAAAAAAAATACAAAAAAAGCTAGATCAAGATTTGATCTAGGCCAGTGCCAGGGTTAGTGTTTGGGTCAAGGTCAGGGTCAGTATTTTTTTGGACTGGATTTTTTTTTTAATTAGTATCAGTGTCAGTTAGTGTCAGCATCAGTGTGTTTTAGACCCCTTTTACACTGGGGCGCTTTTCAGGCTTTTAGCGCTAAAAATAGCGCCTGTAAATCACCTGAAAAGCGCCTCTCATGCCTCCCCAGTTTGAAAGCCCGAGTGCTTTCACACTGGGGCGGTGCGCTTGCAGGACAGGAAAAAAAGTCCTGCAAGCAGCATCTTGTGCGGGAGCGGTGTGTACAGCGCTCCCAAAACGCCCTGCTCATTGAAATGAATGGGCAGCACTGCCAAAGTGCCTGCAAAGCGCTTCGGCAGTGCCGCAACACGGGCACTTTTAACCCTTTACTTGGCCGCTAGCGGGGGTTAAAAGCTGAAAAGCGGCGCTATAACAGCGGTAAAGCGCAGCTAAAACTAGTGTCGCCTTACTGCTAACACCGGCACCACTCCAGTGTGAAAGGGGTCTTAGGTAGTATAAACAAAAGCAAAATGCACACTATTGTTTTTGGGTTGTACTACGGGCACAAACACACGGCACACTCCCAGCACAGAGACCAGGGTTTCACAGAGAGCCCCGGGACCCATACTAACGGTCGGGATCTGGAACTCCCGATTCCCGGTCACCTGATCGCTGTGATAGCCTCTGATTGGCTACCACAGGGATCAGTCACTGTGAAGCCCACCCCCCATGTTTTTTCTCTGAAAAAAAACAAAAAAGGTGTGTAAAAAATAATAATAATAATAAAAAAATAGATCAAGGTTTGATCTAGGTCAGTGCTAAGGTTACTGCCGGTTCACACAGGGGCAACACGACTTGCAGGCCCACTCACCGAGGCGACCTGCACACGACTTCAGCGGCGACTTGCAAAATGACTTCTGTATAGAAGTCAATGCAAGTCGCCTGAAGTCGCCCCAAAAATAGTACAGGAACCTTTTTCTAAGTCAGAGCGACTTGCGTCGCTCCTATTAGAATGGTTTCCTAGTACAGAACGGGACGCGACTTGTCAGGCGGCTAAGTCGCCTGACAAGATGCCCCTGTGTGAACAGGGTCTTAGTGTTTGGGTCAAGGTCAGGGTCAAAGGTCAGTATTTTTTTTAACAGGATTTTTTTTTCTAAAATTTGTATCAGTGTCAGTTAGTGTAAGTTAGTGTCAGGGTGTTTCAGGTAGGATAAAAAAAAGCAAAATGTGCACTATTGTTTCCGGGCTGTGCTATGGGTAGAAACAACAACTAACATACACATATGAGGTATCGCTGCGATTTTCAGGAGCAGGAGAATTTAATTTGGGTTTCTCTTTGGTGGAAGGTTATGGTAGTAGCAAGAAATATACAGCAAAAAAAAAAAATGTTTTTAATATTTTGGCCCAGTTTTCCTTTGATAATAAAAAAATCAGGAGATATCCATTACCATTTACCACCAATTTGTCCTGAAAAAAAACAAGGTATGATCCACCTGGATGCACAAAGTACTGTAGTTATGATGATATATACAGTTTTAGTAACACGTGTCAAAGTTGCAAAATTGTGCTTAGGCATTAAAGCCGAGTCCTGACCTGGGGAAAAAATAAATAAAAAGTCAGCAGCTACAAATACTGTAGCTGCTCACGTTTATTATAAGGACACTTACCTGTCCAGGGAGCGTGCAATGTCAGCATCCCAAGCCAATCCGTCCATCGGCTTCAGGTGCAGGTGCCGGCATTGCTAGTAAGGGAAACCGGCAGTGAAGCCTAACGGCTTCGCAGCCAGTCTCCTACTGCCCATGAGCAATTCATGCGACGCTTTCTGAATGGTCACGCCATTTTCTGGGACACACACAGGTCCCAGAAGGCAGCGGAGGGGGGGGGGGGAGGGCACGATCCGATCATGGAAATTACGTGCCTTGCTGCGGCGGATTAAACAGGAGGAAAAAAATTACCCCCATGGAAATAAAATAAATCAAGCTAGAAAAACAATGAAAACGGCCAAAGATATTTTCACTTGCTGCATAGAATCGCATAGTGCAAAGATGAAAATGTGGGTGGAACTCCTATTTAAGATTTGTTTTACCCTTAGGCGCGAAGGGGTTAACAAGTATATTCTATATTCTAAATTATATTCTAAAGGTTCCAGAAATTGTCTGTTCAATAACTGCAATAATCTTATGATTTAGCAGATGCAGGTATGCCCTATGATTAAGGTTTTCAGCACAATGTGAACAAAATACTATACACCTACATATAAGTAACTCCAAACAGTTTTCTGAACAGTCCATAATAAGTACTTGATGATGATAAATGAGATAGTGGCAAAAAAACTGCAACACAAGTTACATTATTATTGTTGCTATAACCGAGCTTTGCTATTTTATTCTCGTCTA
Organism: Lithobates septentrionalis; assembly: GCA_037952835.1. Lineage (NCBI taxonomy): Eukaryota > Metazoa > Chordata > Amphibia > Anura > Ranidae > Lithobates > Lithobates septentrionalis. The sequence goes on from JBBDGP010000812.1 coordinate 3,739,057, forward strand.
GACATGAGCAATTTTGTGTTGCGAGGATCAATAAAAGGCAGATGTTCATTCAGATTATGGCCCTTAAACCGAATCCCAGGTTGAAAACCGAACAGATTTATTCACAATCAATAAAGAAAAATAACTGCATATTCATCTTAAAATCAAAGAGCGGATGGGACCAAAAATGAAGGAGACAGCAATACATTTTATAGAAGATTAATTATGAGCGCTATTCAGCTGATAAAGATATGAACTTACAAACACTATCAAAGCATTTTCATTGTTTCCCTTTAGAAGTAAATAGCCTTTAATTGGCTTTCTAGAAGTGCTATTATCACCCATATACAGTATAGATCAATGGTTCTCAACCTTTCTACTGCTGTGACCCCTTGATAAAATTTCCCAAGTTGTGGGGACCCCTAACAATAAAATTATTTTTGTAGCGTAGGTTGTCAGCACCCGGGGCAATACAAGTAATTTGCGCCCCTAACCCACGGACATTTAGCGCTCCATGAGTCCCTTCCACTCATACAGTATTATAACCCCTTATGGTACATTTTACGATGTACCACTCTCTCTGTCTTACTCCTTGGTAGGGGGTGGGGGGAATGGGATGAGTGGCAGTGCTGGTGGGGAGTTCTGATCAGCCAACTTAGATGCTCTTGATCAAGATCATCTGATGATCTGAAAACCTTAAGTGGGGACCTTTAATGGCAACTCTAATCACAGTGTCTAATCACTGTGTCTCCGGCTTCACTGTGTCTCCAGCTCTGTGGTGTCTCGCAGCAGTGACACCTATGCTGAAATCAGGAGATAGGGTCTCCTCCAGCCCCTCCCACTTTACATTCCTCACCAGTCAGCTGAAATCTAGTCTCTACTCCCCAGCCATGCCATGAACTGAATGGACGGCTGCGAAGAGGTTGAGTGGGCGGCTGCGGGCTTCAGGAACAGCCCAGCTGGGTGGCCGCAAAAAGGCTAAGAGAGCGGTGCAGGCTTCAGGAACAGTTACCAAACATCAGCCTTTAAACCTTAATGACTTGCAGAGGATCTGCAAAGAGGAGTGGGACAAAATCCCTCCAGAGAGAGATGTGTGTAAACCTGGTGGCCAACTATAAGAAATGTCTGACCTCTGTGATTGCCAACAAGTCATGTCATGCAAAGGGGTCATGTTTTGCAAAGGGCAGGGGCGGACTGACCATTCGGGCACTCGGGCACTGCCCGAGGGCCCCATGCCACTAAGGGGCCCCATCAGGGTTGTCAGCCTCAATAAAACCAGGGACAGTATGTAAAAATCTGTGTTTTTTTAAAAACTCCAAGATTATAACTGCCCCACCTCTCCAGTACCTTTTCAGTGTGTGTATGTGTATTCCGTGTGTGTATACTGTGTGTGTATATTGTGTGTCTGTGTGTGTATACTGTATGTGTGTGTGTGTATACTGTGTGGCCCCATAATCTCTTATTGCCCGGGGGCCCCATAATCTCCTATTGCCCGGGGGCCCCAAGAGTTGCCAGTCCGCCCCTGGCAAAGGGTCTGGATATTTTTGTTGTTATTTTGTCTCTCACTGTTAAAATAAACCTACCATTAAAATTATATACTGATCATTTCTTTGTCAGTGGGCAAACGTACAAAATCAGCAGGGGATCCAATACTTTTTTCCCTTACTGTATACATCTGACAGTCTTTGTGAGTGCTCTGTGAGTAGGTACTGCTACAGTATGTCATACATTCCACAGAGCCTGTCTTCTGAGCTGTATGGGTGCTGAGAGGAGGAGTTCCAGGAGGTGGAGTCAGTACAGGATTTACAACTTACAGGTAGCAAGGTACCATGGAATATGTGGTCCTTAGAAACTAAAAATAAATAGCATGCAGGGAATCCAAGAAATTTTGGAAAGAGATGGTCACCAGTAGGGATGAGCCGAACACCCCCCGGTTCGGTTCGCACCAGAACCCGCGAACGGACCGCAAGTTCGCACGAACGTTAGAACCCCATTGACGTCTATGGGACTCGAACGTTCGAAATCAAAAGTGCTCATTTTAAAGGCTAATTTGCATGGTATTGTCCTAAAAAGGGTGTGGGGACCCGGGTCCTACCCCAGGGGACATGTATCAATGCAAAAAAAACTTTTAAAAACGGCCGTTTTTTCGGGAGCAGTGATTTTAATGATGCTTAAAGTAAAAAAAAAAAAGTGAAATATTCCTTTAAATATCGTACCTGGGGGGTGTCTATAGTATGCCTGTAAAGTGACGTGTGTTTCCCATGTTTAGAACAGTCCCTGCACCAAATGTCATTTTTAAAGGAAAAAATCTCATTTAAAACTGCTTGCGGGTTTAATGTCATGTCGGGTCCTGGCAATATGGATGAAAATCAGTGAGACAAACGGCATGGGTACCCCCCAGTCCATTACCAGGCCCTTTGGGTCTTGTATGGATATTAAGGGGAACCCCGCACCCAAATTAAAATAAGGAAAGGTCCCTATATACTCTGAACAGCAGTATACAGGCGGTGCAAACAAGACAGGGACTGTAGGTTTGTTGTTAAGTAGAATCTCTTTGTAATTTTGAACATTTTTAACGTGTTTAGCTCCAGCCAAAAAATCTTTTCTAAGCTTTTTGGAAAACATAGGGAAGGGTTATCACCCCTGTGACATTTGTTTTGCGTCTTTCCTCCTCTTCAGAAGATTTCACCTCACTTTTTTGTCCCAATGAAAAATGTTTTTTGAAAATTTGGGTTTTTTTGTGGAACAAGGATTGGAAAGCATCAGTGGAAAGGAGAAATTGTTTTCCCATATTAACTCTTACATGAGAGAATTTCCCTTCCTAGGGGTAGATTTCATCTCACTTCCTGTTGTCTCCTTCCGTTTGCAAGTAGGAGTCGTTTGTAAGTTAGATGTTTGAAAGTAGGGTCCTGCCCTATATACTCAGCAGAAATTTGGGCCTTAGGTGTTGCTGTGGCCAAAACACTGTAAGCCCTCACAGGGCCCTGCTGTGAAATATTAGATCAAGAATTGTAATTACATGCCCCTGTTGAACAGGAGCTGAAAAATTAGGCCTTAGGCACTGGTGCTGGTGCCACAACACTGCAACCCCTCACAGACACTCTAGTTGGAACGCAGGAACGAGCCCTGCTGCAAAGTATTGCATCAAAAATTGTAATTACACGCCCCTGTTAGACAGGGGCAGAAAAATTGGGCCTTAGGCACTGGTGCTGGTGCCACAACACTGCAACCCCTCACATACACTCTAGTTGGAACGCAGGAACGAGCCCTGCTGCAAAGTATTGCATCAAAAATTGTAATTACACGCCCCTGTTAGACAGGGGCAGAAAAATTGGGCCTTAGGCACTGGTGCTGGTGCCACAACACTGCAACCCCTCACAGACACTCTAGTTGGAACGCAGGAACGAGCCCTGCTGCAAAGTATTGCATCAAAAATTGTAATTACACGCCCCTGTTAGACAGGGGCAGAAAAATTGGGCCTTAGGCACTGGTGCTGGTGCCACAACACTGCAACCCCTCACAGACACTCTAGTTGGAACGCAGGAACGAGCCCTGCTGCAAAGTATTGCATCAAAAATTGTAATTACACGCCCCTGTTAGACAGGGGCAGAAAAATTGGGCCTTAGGCACTGGTGCTGGTGCCACAACACTGCAACCCCTCACAGACACTCTAGTTGGAACGCAGGAACGAGCCCTGCTGCAAAGTATTGCATCAAAAATTGTAATTACACGCCCCTGTTAGACAGGGGCAGAAAAATTGGGCCTTAGGCACTGGTGCTGGTGCCACAACACTGCAACCCCTCACAGACACTCTAGTTGGAATGCAGGAACGAGCCCTGCTGCAAAGTATTACATCAAAAATTGTAATTACACGCCCCTGTTATACAGGGGCTGAAAAATTGTGCCTTAGGCACTGGTGGTGGCGCCCAGAACCAAAAATGTTCTTACAAGCTATCAGCGTGATGATTGAGGAGGAAGAGGATAATTACTCAGGGATAGTCACTCAGCATCAGCATAGGCAGTCTTTGAAGGGATCTGAAAAAAATTATTCAGTTACATCAGCATCAGGTGCTTGGTAGCTGGTGGTGATCCAAGACTGATTCATTTTTATGAAGGTCAGCCGATCGACCGAGTCAGTGGACAGACGCACCCTGTGATCGGTTACCACGCCTCCAGCAGCACTGAATGTGCGTTCCGAAAGAACGCTGGATGCAGGACAGGCCAGTAGCTCAATTGCATACTGTGCAAGCTCTGGCCAGTGATCCATCCTCAAGACCCAGTAACCCAGAGGATTTTCGGTGGGAAAGGTGTCCAAGTCTGATCTTGCCCCTAGGTATTCCTGCATGTAAAACAGACGCTGGCGATGGTTGCTGGAACCGATCATACCTTGGGGCTGCGGACCAAAAAATTGTCTGAACGCATCGGTCAGACGGCCACCTTCTCCATCGCTCCTTCTTTGACTGACCGAAGCCTCAGCAACACGTTGTCCAGAAACAGGAGTTTGTAACCTCCCAGTCTCTGGGAACGCGTTGCACAGACCTTTCTGCAAGGCCTCCCGAAGATGTTTCATCCTCTGCTCCCTCTGCGATGGCAAGATAAGGTCCGCAACCTTACCCTTGTAACGTGGATCAAGGAGGGTTGCCAGCCAGTATTGGTCCTTCTCCTTGATACCACGAATACGAGGATCCTTACGCAGGCTTTGCAGGATCAGGGAGGCCATGCAGCGTAGGTTTGCTGAGGCATTCGGTCCGGAGTCCTCTGGGTCACTAAGGACAACAACGTCCGCAGCCACCTCCTCCCAGCCACGTACAAGTCCATGTGTTCCTTGGGACTGATCCCTTAAAGACTGCTGATGCTGAGTGCCAGGCTCCACCTCCATACTGACACAATCTTCCTCCTCCTCCTCCTCCTCCTCCTCGTCCTCTTCCTGTGTGATCGGCGGGCACGCAGGAACACTGTCTGGATAAAGGGGGCCTTGAGAGCTAAGGAAGTCCTCCTCTTCCTGCCTCTGTTCTGCCTCAAGTGCCCTGTCCATTATTCCACGCAGCGTGTGCTCCAACAGGTGGACAAGGGGGACAGTGTCACTGATGCATGCACTGTCAGTGCTCACCATCCTCGTGGCCTCCTCGAATGGTGACAGGACAGTGCATGCATCCCTGATCATGGCCCACTGGCGTGGGGAAAAAAAACCAAGGTCCCCTGACCCTGTCCTGGTGCCATAGTCGCACAGGTACTCATTTATGGCCCTCTGCTGCGTGTGCAGCCGCTGCAGCATGGCCAATGTCGAGTTCCACCTGGTGGGCATGTCACAGATTAGGCGGTTCTTGGGCAGGTTAAACTCCTTTTGGAGGTCCGTCAGCCGAGCACTGGCATTATATGACCGGCAGAAATGCACAGAGACTTTCCTGGCCTGCCTCAGGACATCCTGTAAGCCCGGGTACCTGCCCAAGAACCGCTGCACCACCAAGTTAAGGACGTGAGCCAAACAGGGCACATGGGTCAGTTGTCCCTGTCGGAGGGCAGAGAGGAGGTTGGTGCCATTGTCGCAAACCACCATTCCTGCCTTAAGTTGGCGTGGCGTCAACCACCTCTGAACCTGCCCCTGCAGAGCTGACAGAACCTCTGCCCCAGTGTGGCTCCTGTCCCCCAAGCACACCAGCTCAAGCACCGCATGGCATCTTTTGGCCTGCGTACTTGCGTAGCCCCTTGAACGCCTACGGAGCACCGCTGGTTCCGAGGAAGAGGCCATGGAGGAAGAAGAAGAGGAGGGGGTGGAGGAGAGAGGTGTGTCACAATCAGCATTTTGGAGGCGTGGTGGCGGAACAACCTCCAACACTACTGCACCTTGTCCTGCATCCTTCCCAGCTGCCAGCAGAGTCACCCAATGCGCCGTGAAACTTAAGTAACGTCCCTGTCCATGCCTGCTGGACCATGAGTCAGCGGTAATATGCACCTTACCGCTGACCGCCCTGTCCAGCGAGGCATGGACATTGCCTTCCACATGCCGGTAGAGAGCTGGAATCGCCTTCCGTGAGAAAAAGTGGCGTTTGGGTACCTGCCACTGAGGAACCGCACATTCCACAAACTCACGGAAGGGGGCAGAGTCTACCAACTGAAAAGGCAGCAGTTGAAGTGCTAGCAATTTTGCCAAGCTAGCATTCAACCGCTGGGCATGTGGATGGCTGGGAGCAAACTTCTTTCGGCGGTGCAGCAGCTGGGGCAGGGAAATTTGCCTGGTACAATCTGGCGTCGGTGTACCAAAAGCAGATTGCCCACAAGTACTTGGCTGTGACACACCTAATTCTACACCTTCATTCCTCTCACTGCAGGTCTCAGAGAGGACTGAAGGTCTAGTGGGGTTGGAAATCTCAGCTGATGAGGAGCAAGGAGAGATCCTCTTTGTTCTTTGGTGTGGGTCTTTTAGATATGCTTGCCAACGAACTGCATGGCAGGTCAACATATGTCTGGTCAAGCATGTGGTACCCAAGCGGGAGATGTTTTGGCCACGCGAGATACGCTTGAGACATATGTTGCAAATAGCAGCGGTGCGATCTGATGCACTCGTCTCAAAAAAGGCCCACACCAAAGAACTTTTTGAATAACGCGCAGAGACTGCAGCGCCCTGCACATGTGGAGCTTTGGGGTGTGATGCAGTCAATGTGCTGCCCTTAGGCTGGCCCCTGGAGGGCATCCTGCCTCGTTGGTGATGTGCCGCCTCCTCCTCCTCCTCCTCCTCCTCTCTCCTATCAGGCACCCACGTTGAGTCAGTGACCTCATCATCCCCTCCCTCCTCATCACTGGAGCAAACCTGGCAGTATGCTGCAGCAGGGGGAGCATGACTGCCAGATTGCTGTCCTTCTTGGGCACCCCCTCTGTCCGTGCTCATGTTACTGCCTTCATCGAGCTCAGTATCATCATCAGAGCCTTCCAAACGCTGGGCATCCTCCTGGAGCATGTACCCAACACTGTGGTCAAACAGTTCGAGGGAATCCTCATGAGGACATGGTGGAGCTAGGGAAGGAGTCACTGATGACATTGAGCTGAGGGAAGAGGCCGCTGCTTTGCCAGACAAAGCACCCTGGGCATGGGTGAGAGAGGATGAGGAGGATGAGGACGGCTTGGTCATCCACTCGACCAAGTTTTCTGCATGTTGCGGCTCAACACGGCCAGCTGCCGAAAAAAAGGCCAAGCGTGTCCCATGGCCACGTGCTGATGAGGATGCACCGTCTCCACGACCAGCACTAGACACAAAGCCTGCTTGCCCTCTCTTATTGGCTTGTGACTGTCTGCCTCTCCTTCTTGGCCTTCCAGACATACTAATGGCCTGTAGCTGCACTAAGCTGGGATAGAACACCTGTAATTTTCTTCAGGTAGCTTTATATACTGTAACCAGACAAGCCTGCCTGTCAGTAGGAAGATAACAGGAACGGATCTAGCTGAACACTGTGAGCAGGACGCACTGCACTAAATGTAAATAGCAGGAACGGATCTAGCTGAACACTGTGAGCAGGACGCACTGACTGCACTAAATGTAAATAGCAGGAACGGATCTAGCTGAACACTGTGAGCAGGACGCACTGCACTAAATGTAAATAGCAGGAACAGATCTAGCTGAACACTGTGAGCAGGACGCACTGCACTAAATGTAAATAGCAGGAACGGATCTAGCTGAACACTGTGAGCAGGACGCACTGACTGCACTAAATGTAAATAGCAGGAACGGATCTAGCTGAACACTGTGAGCAGGACGCACTGCACTAAATGTAAATAGCAGGAACGGATCTAGCTGAACACTGTGAGCAGGACGCACTGCACTAAATGTAAATAGCAGGAACGGATCTAGCTGAACACTGTGAGCAGGACGCACTGCACTAAATGTAAATAGCAGGAACGGATCTAGCTGAACACTGTGAGCAGGACGCACTGCACTAAATGTAAATAGCAGGAACGGATCTAGCTGAACACTGTGAGCAGGACGCACTGACTGCACTAAATGTAAATAGCAGGAACGGATCTAGCTGAACACTGTGAGCAGGACGCACTGCACTAAATGTAAATAGCAGGAACGGATCTAGCTGAACACTGTGAGCAGGACGCACTGCACTAAATGTAAATAGCAGGAACGGATCTAGCTGAACACTGTGAGCAGGACGCACTGCACTAAATGTAAATAGCAGGAACGGATCTAGCTGAACACTGTGAGCAGGACGCACTGCACTAAATGTAAATAGCAGGAACGGATCTAGCTGAACACTGTGAGCAGGACGCACTGACTGCACTAAATGTAAATAGCAGGAACGGATCTAGCTGAACACTGTGAGCAGGACGCACTGACTGCACTAAATGTAAATAGCAGGAACGGATCTAGCTGAACACTGTGAGCAGGACGCACTGCACTAAATGTAAATAGCAGGAACGGATCTAGCTGAACACTGTGAGCAGGACGCACTGCACTAAATGTAAATAGCAGGAACGGATCTAGCTGAACACTGTGAGCAGGACGCACTGCACTAAATGTAAATAGCAGGAACGGATCTAGCTGAACACTGTGAGCAGGACGCACTGACTGCACTAAATGTAAATAGCAGGAACGGATCTAGCTGAACACTGTGAGCAGGACGCACTGACTGCACTAAATGTAAATAGAAGGAACGGATCTAGCTGAACACTGTGAGCAGGACGCACTGCACTAAATGTAAATAGCAGGAACAGATCTAGCTGAACACTGTGAGCAGGACGCACTGCACTAAATGTAAATAGCAGGAACGGATCTAGCTGAACACTGTGAGCAGGACGCACTGCACTAAATGTAAATAGCAGGAACGGATCTAGCTGAACACTGTGAGCAGGACGCACTGCACTAAATGTAAATAGCAGGAACGGATCTAGCTGAACACTGTGAGCAGGACGCACTGCACTAATTGTAAATAGCAGGAACGGATCTAGCTGAACACTGTGAGCAGGACGCACTGACTGCACTAAATGTAAATAGCAGGAACGGATCTAGCTGAACACTGTGAGCAGGACGCACTGCACTAAATGTAAATAGCAGGAACGGATCTAGCTGAACACTGTGAGCAGGACGCACTGCACTAAATGTAAATAGCAGGAACGGATCTAGCTGAACACTGTGAGCAGGACGCACTGCACTAAATGTAAATAGCAGGAACGGATCTAGCTGAACACTGTGAGCAGGACGCACTGCACTAAATGTAAATAGCAGGAACGGATCTAGCTGAACACTGTGAGCAGGATGCACTGACTGCACTAAATGTAAATAGCAGGAACGGATCTAGCTGAACACTGTGAGCAGGACGCACTGACTGCACTAAATGTAAATAGCAGGAACGGATCTAGCTGAACACTGTGAGCAGGACGCACTGCACTAAATGTAAATAGCAGGAACGGATCTAGCTGAACACTGTGAGCAGGACGCACTGCACTAAATGTAAATAGCAGGAACGGATCTAGCTGAACACTGTGAGCAGGACGCACTGCACTAAATGTAAATAGCAGGAACGGATCTAGCTGAACACTGTGAGCAGGACGCACTGACTGCACTAAATGTAAATAGCAGGAACGGATCTAGCTGAACACTGTGAGCAGGACGCACTGACTGCACTAAATGTAAATAGCAGGAACGGATCTAGCTGAACACTGTGAGCAGGACGCACTGCACTAAATGTAAATAGCAGGAACAGATCTAGCTGAACACTGTGAGCAGGACGCACTGCACTAAATGTAAATAGCAGGAACGGATCTAGCTGAACACTGTGAGCAGGACGCACTGCACTAAATGTAAGTAGCAGGAACGGATCTAGCTGAACACTGTGAGCAGGACGCACTGCACTAATTGTAAATAGCAGGAACGGATCTAGCTGAACACTGTGAGCAGGACGCACTGACTGCACTAAATGTAAATAGCAGGAACAGATCTAGCTGAACACTGTGAGCAGGACGCACTGCACTAAATGTAAATAGCAGGAACGGATCTAGCTGAACACTGTGAGCAGGACGCACTGCACTAAATGTAAATAGCAGGAACGGATCTAGCTGAACACTGTGAGCAGGACGCACTGCACTAAATGTAAATAGCAGGAACGGATCTAGCTGAACACTGTGAGCAGGACGCACTGCACTAAATGTAAATAGCAGGAACGGATCTAGCTGAACACTGTGAGCAGGACGCACTGACTGCACTAAATGTAAATAGCAGGAACGGATCTAGCTGAACACTGTGAGCAGGACGCACTGACTGCACTAAATGTAAATAGCAGGAACGGATCTAGCTGAACACTGTGAGCAGGACGCACTGCACTAAATGTAAATAGCAGGAACGGATCTAGCTGAACACTGTGAGCAGGACGCACTGCACTAAATGTAAATAGCAGGAACGGATCTAGCTGAACACTGTGAGCAGGACGCACTGCACTAAATGTAAATAGCAGGAACGGATCTAGCTGAACACTGTGAGCAGGACGCACTGACTGCACTAAATGTAAATAGCAGGAACGGATCTAGCTGAACACTGTGAGCAGGACGCACTGACTGCACTAAATGTAAATAGCAGGAACGGATCTAGCTGAACACTGTGAGCAGGACGCACTGCACTAAATGTAAATAGCAGGAACGGATCTAGCTGAACACTGTGAGCAGGACGCACTGCACTAAATGTAAATAGCAGGAAAGGATCTAGCTGAACACTGTGAGCAGGACGCACTGCACTAAATGTAAGATCTAGCCTAATCTAGCTCTCAAATCAAATGACACTGTCTGTCTCTCTCTCTATCAGCACACCGGAACACACTACACAGGGCCGCCGTGCAGTCGGCCTTATATAGTGTGGGGCGTGTACTAAATCCCCTGAGCCATAATTGGCCAAAGCCACCCTGGCTTTGGCCAATTACAGCTCTCTCTACTTGGCCAAGCATGCGGGTCATAGTGCATGCTTGGCCAATCATCAGCCAGCAATGCACTGCGATGCCGCAGTGAATTATGGGCCGTGACGCGCCACACGAATTTGGCGCGAATGGCCCATAACGTTCGCAATTCGACGGACGGTCGAACAGCCGATGTTCGAGTCGAACATGGGTTCGACTCGAACACGAAGCTCATCCCTAGTCACCAGACAGGCTGAACTCACAACATGAAAGGAGATTTAAAATTTTTCAAGTAAGTTTATACTGGATTGTCAAAAATAAATAGCGTATGCTGTGACCATAAATTGCCTTTAAAAAAAAAAATATATATATACTGTAGATAGTGTCGGGATGCTAATACCAATCTTTAAGAAGCCTGCACAATTGTGTGGGTATGACTATTTTTGCATAGTTGCATTGGTCCAGCTTGGACCATTGTAAGTATGTATGTGCCATACCTGCCTGATCCCCATGAAAGCTGTAATTCACTATAATAGACACCACTACTTCAATTATTGCCGCTGGTTTCTGGGTCTTGTGCCAAATAGCTGCTTGGTAAACACAGGAGGATGCTCATTCAGCATAGGCACCACTCAGTGAAAACTTAGCATTCTCAATGAATTCAAACATTCTCTGATTGGATGAATTGGAGAGGTAGGTCTATTACATCATGATCTCCACCATGTCCAATTAGAGAATGCCTTGTATTAATTGAAAAAAATTAAAGTATTCTCTATGTAGCGCACCCCCTAAGGATCCACAAGTAGAAATAGATTTCCCACCCTACACAGCCAGGCACACCGCATTTTCACAGTCACTCCAGAGTCAGAGAACAGTTTGTGAATTTGTTTTTTGTTTTTTTTTCTTGTTTTTGAGGATAGTAAACTTGATAGGGATGGGAGATTATGGGATGCCCAATTGACTTCAAACGCACTACAGGGACAACTTCTCCTATTTACATCTACAACTTTTTCCTCCAGCACACACTTTCTTGGTTCCCAGCTGTGTCGCTCTAAAATATTTGTAGCAATGGCTCATTGCAGGCAGGGACTTGCAGCCCCTATATTTGTATAATGTTGGAGTGACATAGCTAACACATTTCTAGAACTTCTTCCTGTGGTCACCGAGTCTAGCACATCCTCTTTAGGCCTTGCCTGCCCTCCTGGCTGCCCCTTTTACTAGCCCTTCAGGCCAATTTCTCCACAGTCCTCCCAGACTGAACAATTACCAGCCCATCCGGCTGACTTCTCTGGAGATCTCCCAGACACGCTGACCTGCTCCTGCTGTCCTCTCACTTGCTCCCATGCCTCCAGGAAAGGATTCCTCTGTGCGTTGTACAGGGTCCCTGCAGCACCCGAGCCCCTGGCCCCAAGTCACCCCCCCAGACTAGGGGGCCCCCTCAAAGGCCACTGGCAGCCTCCTCAGCTCTCCATCTCCTACCCAACTGCCCCTGATGGCAATAATCATGCCTATTTATGAGGTGCCTAACCCCTTCCATTCCCTTTCTGCGGGGGATTGGTCGGGGACTTCAAAAATATGCAAAACAGCCCCTCCTAGCTTCCACCCACTACATCTAGAACCTTCTCCAAGGTTCCAGAAAACAGGGGGAGACACCATAAGGGCTTTCTGATGAGTAATCCAGCCTGTCTAAGTCACTCAACCCTGACCCAGATTCAGCCCAAGCCTGGCTCTCAGCCAAACCAATTTACCTACACTAACAACTGAACTATGTACACCTAGCTTCACCTGCAAGAGGGTGTTACATCTAAATGGCATCCGTGCCAAACAAGTGACCTCTTATGTTCCCTAAGCAGCAGAGAAGCTGCCTGGCATGGACAACAAAAGGGAGGGTCCTAGTATTGAAGTACCTAATATACAGGGTGACTCTGTAGGTACTTAGAAGTAATTTGTGCCAACGTCCCTGATACTAAGTTGGAGATATCAAAAGACTATAAACCTTTATGGGACTTTAAAGGCACAACTGTAGTGAGCTACACAACGTATATAAAAAGGTTGAATTTTATTAGTAATATACTTCTGGAGACATACAACAGGCAGCAACTCAGCAGGACGGTGCACTCCCAGATTTTCCTTTCTGTCTTTATTGTGGGAACTGTAGCATACACAAGCTCTCCCTATCTATAACTACCTGATGTGATATATCTGGGAGGCCCCGGTGTCCGTTTGCTGCTTGCCTGATTTTTACCAATATATCCCTACCTCGATCGCTTTCTGCGACTCACTGACTAAACTCATCTGTGTGAACAATTTTTCCCTTTACACTTTCCATTTGAACCTCTAGCTCCTGAAGAAGCGTTCCTTGTCAACGTGAAACATGTAGAGCAATTGGAGAATACACCATTCTGGAAATACCAGACCTGCAGTGCTCCCCCAATTCCAACTCTTTTAGGGGAAGTTTACCTTTTTCCTTTATTTGGATTATGATTGAATTGTATACAAATATATAGGGATACATACAAAACTGCAGGATAGGATCCTCAATGGTGTTATGATATGCATTGTATGTCCAGATCTGATGTGTTTTTAATGATGTTCTGTCTATTCTTTTTGTTTTTTTGTATATTACTAATAAAATTCAACATTTTTATATACGTTGTGTAGCTCACTACAGTTGTGCCTTTAAAGTCCCATAAAGGTTTATAGTCTTTTGATATCTGCCTGGCATGGAACCTGGAAGCAAACAGCAATCACTGTAGCAGTGGGGCCTACTGCAGTGGTTTACAGCTTCTGCTGGGATCCCACACACATGGCACTTGCATAGTTACATTGGTCCCAGCTGGGCCAATGAAACTATGCAAAAATATGCAAAAAATAAGTAAGTGCAGGTTCTCATTAAGCTCAAAAATTCCTAAAACTACTTGTATTTTCTACAGTGACTGTAGTGACTGCTTTAGAGCCACAACTGCACACTTGGGACACAAGATCAAACTTACATGTAATTAACCTGTTACAAGTGTGGTAGCCATTCCCTATGAAACCTGCCTACATTTGTCAGAGTAATTACTGAACTCCCAATTGTCACAAGTGACAGCTACATGTGCAGATAGTTGCAAGCAGCTGTGACCTGCATCCATATGTGAGATGCAAAGTCAAGAACGCATATGTACCTGTTAACTAAAATTAAAATGCGTGCATTTAAAACCAATCATTTTTTTATCTAGCTATAACAGCTAGTAGTGCCTACTAAAGCTTTGAGGAATGTGTCATTGTAATATGAATGACAAAAGAATATGCACTATTAACTCGCCCTTAACAGGGAAGCTAATTAAAGTGGCAAAGTCATTATCCGAGTCAAAGCTTTGGCCCTTTTTAGAACACTTTAGGCGCTCATGTAGGCTTGCTTTGTAGAACTCTGCCTTTTTGCAGTTAAACTCAGCACTGCTTAAATGGATGCTTTCAAACACAATTTCAAATGAATTGCTTTATAGAGCTGAAATCAAATTACAGAGATTTAATAACTTAAATGAAAAATAATATTCATTTGAATATTATAACACCTTCACAAAAGTAAAATGTTCATGTTAATTGTCTTTCTAAACGGATTTGAGGCTCCCAGGTAAAATCATTTCCAAAAGCCCACTAATAACAATATTAGTCTTCTTCCAGCTGTCAGGGTGTGCCATGGATTAAACAGTAGTTTACACTATTGTGCTGCGAAAAGGTGCATGTCACTGCAATACATAGCAAAGAGCAGTCTGGTGCCATTCATTCTCAATGGCACCCGAGTGCATTTTTTTTCTTCTTCAGTGGGCTGGTAATAAGACTTTTTTGGTCAATATTGGGATAGGGGGGTAAATATTTAATTGGGGCAGCACAGTGGCTAAATGTTTAGCACTTCCACCTGGCAGCACTAGGATCTTTGGTAAAAATCTCAACCATGGCATTACCTGCATAGAGTTTGCATATTCTCCCTGTGTTTGCATGGGTTTCCTCACTCACTCCATAGGCATGCAGGTAGGTTAATTTGCTCCTGTCTAAATTGGCCCTAGTATGTATGAATGCAAAATAGAGACCTTGGATTGTAAGCTAGCTCCTTGAGGGCAGGGACTGATGCGAATGTAATATATATATATACCGTATTTATCGGCGTATAACACACACTTTTTTCCCCTTAAAATCAGGGGAAAGTCGTGGGTGCGTGTTATACGCCGATCCCCGCTATCGCTATGTGAATGTCGGCGATCGCCGCCGACATTTACATAGCGAGTAGTTTCAAATATGGCGCCGCGGACTTCGGAAGGACTCGGCGGTGCTGAACGAGCGCCGCCGAAATCACAGAGCCGAGATACACATAGTCGGGTGTATTCGGCTCTTTCCGGCGCCGCTCACTGTCACGCCCAGTCCCGCCATTGGACCTGTGTTATGTCCATCATAGGGCGGGACTGGGCGGGACTGTGAGCGGCGCCGGAAAGAGCCGAGAACCCTCGGCTATGTGTATCTCGGCGGCGTTCGTTCACTTCCGCCGGCGCCGAGTCTCTCCGAACTCCGCGGCGCCATATTTAAAACTACTACTATGTGTATGGCGGCGGCGGCAGGAGGCAGGAGGCATGGACACTAGGCTGCACTGGGGACAAGGCTGCAGGGACAAGGCTGCATTGATAAGGCTGCACTGGGGACAAGGCTGCATTGATAAGGCTGCACTGGGGACAAGGCTGCATTAATAAGGCTGCACTGGGGACAAGGCTGCATTGACAAGGCTGCACTGACAAGGCTACACTGGGGACAAGGCTGCATTGACAAGGCTGCACTGGGGTAAAGCTGCACTGACACTGAAAAGGCTGCAATGACACTAACAAGGCTGCAGATGAACACTGATGAGGCTGCATTGATGGGCATTTTAATGTAAGTTTCTTTTCCTTAAACTTCCCTCCTAAAAGTTTTTTTCCTTAAAATTCTCTCCTAAACTTGGGGTGTGTGTTATACGCCGGCGCGTGTTATACGCCGATAAATACGGTATATATATATATATATATATATATATATATATATATATATATACACACACACACACAATATCTCACAGAAGTGAGTAACCCCTAATATTTTTGTAAATATTTTATTATATCTTTTCATGTGACAACACTGAAGAAATGACACTTTGCTACAATGTACAGTAGTGAGTGTACAGCTTGTATAACAGTGTAAAGTTGCTGTCCCCTCAAAATAACTCAACACACAGCCAGTTGGCTGTCATATAGAAGCTGTCCATTGGCTGTGCAGCTGCCACATCCCTTCCACACACCCCACTAACAGCGGGGCCCCTGTGCACTCACCTCCACCATGTTTTTGTGCCCCTATTGGCAGGCCCAGGACTGGCATGGCGGATACCACCATGTAGTTGGGAGGGAAATTAGCAAATGTCTGTTCACTGATCTCCCCTTCCTGCTAATGACCGCTTAAAAGTCACTTCTGAATCCTAGTGTATAGCACCTCTGCCCTAGGCTTGTTTTAGTTTTTGGGGTGAGCTATAGCCAACTGAGCAGCTGTTTATTATTAGGGTCTGGTCAGGTCTCCCTAAGCCTGGTGGTTAATTGCTCCTGCCTGCCTCTGAAAGAAGTTTCTGGAAATAATGTGTGAGTGTTAGCCACTGGGTTATGAACATTTATCTGACCTCATACAATTCTTGGGAGGGAGGCCAGGAAGGTGTGGCTGAGGAGAAGATAATGGTTTGGCAGGGTCTGATCAGAGTCTCTCTCTCATGGGATGTCCCTGTGGGAGGCAGCCTGTGTGTTAGAGGAGCTGTTGCTATTAGACTTCAGTGTGTGCTTGGAATTTGGATTTAAACTTGCGGGAGGACATTGACTATGACTAAGGCTACACGCCGAAATGTGTAAGCCCTGTGTTATTTTGTATCACACTTGAATTAGTAAATATATTCATTGCGGAAGATCGAGCTGCCGACTTTCCTTTATCTACATGATGGAGGACACTACCTATTGAAAATACGGATAAAATTAATCTGAATCCAATTTCATTAAATGGTGAGAGAGCTCAACCAGTAATAGGGTGTTACCGATTTGTCAGTTGGGACAGGATACCTCCAAAGCAAATAAATCACTGGAATATAGGAAAGGGGATTTGGGATAAAGAGATATCCCAAGAAAGCAATAAGGAGAATCCACCACGGTATATATCATTGGAAATATCTAACAAGCTTTATTGATCTTTAAAAAGTATGTCTAAAACCAAAAAAAAAAAATGACAGAAAAATAGCATTAATGTCGAGTAATTTACCCAAATACCCAACAATAAAAAGAAACACACACATACAATTGGACAATGTTATCACAAAATGGCGCCAGAACTTGAAACCCAATGCACACCCAGTACACAATGTTATGCTGCTTTGGTATTAAGCCAAGAATATCATATATAATATATATATATATATATATATATATATATATATATATATATATATATATATATGCTCATAGCTAGATATCCATTAAAGACTAAATATTGGGACCAGTGTCCGGTAGTTGATGGGAAGCCTGGAGAGTTAATAAATTAGAGTTGGAGCAAAAAGATATAGTAGTAGTTGTAGGCTGATCAAATGCTATGTATAGATAAGCGTCCCGGATCTAGGATATAGTAGTAGTTGTAGGCTGATCGAATGATATGCATAGATAAGCGCCCCGGATCCAAGACAAGCCAAACAGAAAATGAGATGAACAAGTCTTTTAAGCACAGTAATTCATGCAGTACTGCAAGTATAATTAGGCACATTAACACAGCTGATAGGTGCCTAGAGCTCCAAGTGTGTAAGTTCTTAGAGGGTTAGATGCCAGGGGTTGCTACAAGGACTGACTGCTCATACAGAGTCTCAGAGTAGCTGGTTGTCCCCTCTACTTGTGAGCAAGGTGCAGCATGGTGTGGACGGCAGTAAACACACAGAGTCCAAGTTAGGCAATAGCGATGTATTGTAGAAAGGTTCAACACAACTCAACTAAGCTTGGCGGGTAGGCACATCTGACTGAAGTCACTTACAAACTGTAACAGCGGTCTGTAGACTTAGAAGATGCCGTCAGCGTCTGCAACAAGGAGTGGAATGTGGCCTGGCCGGTCCACACCCAAAAGGGAAGGGTTCCTGAAGTGAGGTAGATGGGGTCCCTACACTAGCCACTTGCATAAAGAACACCAAACCCAGAAAGCCAGAGTCTTAAATAGACTCTGCCTGACAATGACCTGATGGCCGCTAAAGTCACGTGGAGTGCCAGCATCCAAACGACCAGCTGTCTCCTTGTGACTGCAGGGATTCATAGAGGAGGCAAGTTCCTCACAACTTCCTTTCCCTTCAGCATCGCTGCTTCTGTTGAGCACCACCTGCAGTGGGGGAGTACAGACTGCAACTGTCTACATACTTCATGAAAAACTTAAAGCTGCCACTGAAGAACTGTGCCTGAGAAACTGTCTCCCTATACCTGCAGGTGTTTTGAATTATCCTGTACCCTCATCCCTCTACCCGCCTGTGTTCAAGTACTGCAATAAATCTTCAAAAGACACTCCTAGACTGAGTCTGAAGTTTGTCGCTCTGGAATTGGTATCTGGGCTGGCAACCTCTGGACAGGTATGGAAAAGATGGATTATTTCTAGCGGCCCTTTTGATGGGCAGCACTACATATGCTTGGCCATTCACAAAATGTACACAGTCACAGGCATCTGCTGCCAGTACATTAATCTTGCATTGTACACTGCCCAGAAAAAAATTAGGCAACATTCATCACATGTGGCCAGAGTGGTCATTAAAGTGGAATTCCAGTCAAATTCTAAGGCTAAATATACTCCCATCCCCATTTTAACCTCTTAGCCCTGGCACTTCTGGACCCTTTAAGAGGTTTAGGATTCTGGGAGGCGGGGCAGGGTTTATGATCATGTGACTGCCATGATTGGCTGTCATGGCAGTCTCAGGATCGGTTCGCAAGCAGCCGGTGATGGAACCCGATCATGTGACCTGACCAAAGCGGCTTCAGAGTAAGTAAGTATAAACATCTTTTGAAGGGTAGATAGACTAGCCTTACAATAGGGTGGGAGTAGATCTAGGCTGGGTTCACACTAGTGCGAATTGGATGCGGGTTTTTCAGCACCCAATTTTGCATGACCGGAGACTGTGACCGGCTCTCAATGGAGCTGATTCACACAGCTCCGGGACGACTGCGGAGCCGATTGCACATGGGGTTCCGTTTTAGGTGCAAATCCAGCCAAAAATTTGGGCCTGATTTGTCCCTGAAACGGAGACCAGGAATGCATGGGACCCCTGCTGTGAGTCCGCACAGCAATGTGAACACAGCTTTAGATTTAGTTAGAATTTGACTAGAATTCTACTTTGACACGGGAGCACTGCACATATAAGTGATGATGAAATAAGAATTTAGTTATGAACATTTCCAGGAACAGGCAGTGCCACCTGTCAAAATTTCTGGCTATGCAGCTGGGGTATGTTCAGCCCCTTCCAGGCTGTATGGTTAGAATTTGTGTGGGCAGTTTGAGCTCAACCGTCTGTTTTTAATGTATCCTGGCTGCCTGGGTCAAAGAGTCCTAGTGCTACCAAAACTGGTGCAAATACTTTCCTTAATAAGGAGCAGGTAGTTCTAAATGTGCAGGCGTCCCAGTGGTAATTGTAATAAATACTGGAGATTTTATAGTTTTATCAAAAATTCATTTCTAAATTTTGCTAAACAGTAAACTCCATTATTTCACTGTGTTTTTGATCTAATTGAATGTAGGGTAAACATGTTTACAAACTCTCTGGCATATTGAAAAAATCTTGTGTCTCTGCCACCCTCATAACATTCCCTCAACCATTAATTAAACAATGCGCTGTGTTTTTTTGCACTGCTGCTTGTGAATTGTGTTCTTGGCAGCATACTCTTTGTTCCTATGAGTGGTAAAAAACATTTTTCTCAGCTAGATCATTTTTTTTTACAATGTGTTGATACCATCGTTATACGGACAGTGATTTAGCCCTATGCTTGGTCCTCTGCAATTAATTATATGCATAGAATATCTATTAATAGTTAAAGACTGAATTTGTTTGCTAATTATATGCAGGATTGTGCTACTTTTTCTTTCTGTTCAGCACTAAGCATGCCCATGGACATGCCTGTGCACCAGAGAAGGAGTTGGACTTTGGTTTAGACTATTACGGTATATCAGGGGATTCCTCTTAGCCAGCTGGCTCAGAAGCATGCACATGTCCATATCGATTTAAGGATGGGCCTGCACACTTTAGTGCTTCACAGTGAGTTTGCGGTCGAGTGTGCATGCCCACAGTCACTATGGGCACCAGAAAGCCTATTTAATGGATGCTCAAACTCATTGTCAGTACTAATAAACATAAAAACGTGTTGCACTATCCAAATAAATCGCTAGTGCATCAATAATCAAATGAAAACAAATAAAGTGTTTACACGGGCAGAATTTATGCAAGATAAATAATTTCATAACCATCCAAAGAAAATTCATACCAAAAAAAGTGTACAAGGCAAAACAGTCCATCAATATATGTTGTAAATTTGGGGGTCCTTTAGCTTCAGTGTAGAGCTTACCAGTGAGCTGAGACACACCAGATATGCCATTTAAGGAATTGTTAGTAGACTTGTGCACTGCCAAAAAATGTGTTCATTGTTGTTTCATTTATTTTTTTGGTTTCTTTTTCGTTTTTAGTGTCATTCGTTATGATCGCAATGTGTAAATTTGTAAATTTGAAAATTCGTAAATTCAAAAATTCGTAAATTCAAAAATAAGAACATTCGAAAATTTGAAAGAACAAAATCTGAAAATTGAAAATAATTACTAACTAATAATAACTAACTATTAAATTATAGGTATTGGAATTTCCTTTCAAATTTGGCTGTTAGTGAACGTAAAGAATAAAAATGTATCCGAAGTTACGAATTATCCGAAATAACGAATGCCACATCTAAACAAATGGAAAGGAACTAATTAATAATAAATAATAATAATATAAAATTGTATTATTATTTATTATTAATAATGCGTTAAATTCCATTTGTTTAGATGCGGCAATCATTATTTCGGATAATTTGTAACTTTGGATAAATTCGTATTCGTTATGTTCACTAACAGCCAAATTTGAAAGGAGATTCCAAAACCTATAATTTAATAGTTAGTCATTTCAGATTTGGGAATGTTCTGGTTTTTGGATTTTCAAATTATAAATTACGAATTTTTGAATTTATGAATTTTCTAATATTCAAATTATGAATATTCTGAAAAAAATTGTTAAACATCAAAATTAACGAATTTGTCAAAATTCATTAAAAAATGAATTCAGAGCGAAACAAATTTCACATGTCTATTTATTAGCTCACTTTTATTAACCACTTCAATACAGGGCACTTATACACCTTCCTGCCCAGACCAATTTTTAGCTTTCAGCACTATCGCAGTTTGAATGACAATTGCGCGGTCATACAACACTGTACCCAAACTAAATTTTTATCATTTTGTTCCCACAAATACACCTTTCTTTTGGTGCTATTTGATCACCTTTGCGGTTTTTATTTTTTGCTAAACAAATAAAAAAAGACCGAAAATTTAGAAAATAATAAAAGTTTTGCTTTTGTTTCTGTTAAAAATTTTTGTAAATAAGTAAGTTTTCAATTTCACTGATGGGCACTGATAAGGCGGCACTGACAGGCACTGATAAGGTGGCACAGATGAGGCGGCACCAATGAGCGGGCACTGACGGTCACTGACGATGGGCACTGATATGCGACACTGATGGGCACTGGTAGGCGGCACTGATGGGTGGCACTGATATGCAGCACTAATGAGCATTGATAGGCGGCACTGATGGGCACTCATGGGTGGCACTGATGGGCATTGATAGTCGACACTGATGGGCTATGAAAGGCTGCAAAGATGGGTTCTTATGGGTGGCACTGATAGGTGCCACTTTTGGGCACTGATGGGCACTGATAGGCGGCACTGCTGGGCACTGATACGTGGCACTGATGGGCACTGATACGCTGCACTAATAGGCATCCCTGGTGGCACTGGCAGTGGTAGGCATTGTGAGTGGGCACTGACTGGCAGCTGCCTGAGCATTGATTGGCAGCTGCCTGGGCACAGATTAGTATTTCCCTGGGGGTCTAGGGGCATACCTGGTGGTCCAGTGTGGATGGCTTCCCTGGTGGTCCTGGGCGGCTTCCCTGGTGGTCCTGGGTGGGATCGGAGGGGGGGCTGTGCTGATAAACAATCAGCACAGACCCCCCTGTCAGGAGAGCAGCCGATCGGCTCTCCTCTACTCGCGTCTGTCAGACGCGAGTGAGAAAAAGCTGATCACCGGCTCTTCCTATTTACATCGTGATCAGCCGTGATTGGACACGGCTGATCACGTGGTAAAGAGTCTCTGTCAGAGACTCTTTACCTAGATCGGTGTTGCGGGGTGTCAGACTGACACACCGCAACAACGATCGCCGCCCCGGGGGTGCGCAGCGGCTCAATATCCTGCGGACGTCATATGACGCCCAGTCAGGATACTGAAACCACTTTGCCGCTGTCATTCTGCTATATGGCGGGCCGCAAGTGGTTAAACAAAATAAATGTTTTGTGTGTGAACAGCACTTGGATTTTTCTGGGCATGCGCAGAGAGTGTGTTTTTTGGGTTAGTAATTTAAGGACATCCTTAACAGGTGTATCCACTTTGAAGTTGTCTCTATATTGGGTGAACTTGCACTTTGTGTGTTTCATGGACTGTGCATGTGTTTTCAATTGCCTCATTAGCACACAAACGTGTGTGTGTGTCAGTCAGTCAAGAGATTACATTTGGGTGTCCTTATAGAGTTTGTAACACATGTATTTTCTCTTTGTATTTTGTTTGTTATGTTTTTGCAAAACAGATGTGTTTTAGAGCAAGTATTTTTTACTTTTGTTTTTGTTTTTTGGGGGATGGGTATTTTTCACTAAAATATTTTGGATGTTGTCAATCTGTGTTTGTAGGTTGTTAGTTTCACTTTGATTTAAATGCCTGTGCTGTATTATTTGGCAAAATCTTCCTCAAGCTGTTGTGATTACTAAATGCTTAAATCCTTAAGAGACTGTCCGTTAGTGGGCGCAGTCCTTTTAACTCCTGTTAATTTCCTCTGCAAAATGGTCAGACCTCAAAACCATATTCTGTTAATGTCTCAAATTAACATACATGTGCTTTTTGCTTTCCTTGCTCTTTTCCAAGTCCTGTTTTGTTGACCAATAAAATTTGTAGCAAATTCTTCTTTTATGTGTTTTGTTAATAATTTGTTTTGCAGATGCATGATCAATCCAAGTAATGCATTTTACACTCTTCTCTCCCTCCCCCCCTAAACAATTTTTATGCAACAGATTTCCTATTTGCAGCTTAACTAGGCTGATTGGCATGGCAAAACAAAAAAGTGTGATTTGTCTAAAAGCTACTTTCCTGTTGCCTTCATGGCTGCATGCGCATGGATTCTGTGTATGCTGCCATGGATAGGCACCAGGAAAGGAAAATTACAGAGAGGTAAGTATTCAATTTTCCATTTTAGCGCAGTGGTTCTCAGCCTCAGTCCTCAAGTACCTCCGATAGGACATGTTTTGGGAATTTATCGTAGCTAAAATAGCTGTCCAAAATACCAAGTCATTGACTCTGATTTAAAGCACCTTTGCAAGATGAAGGTAAACCTGCAAACATGGCCTGTTGGGGATACTTGAGCACAGGGTTGAGAACCACTGATTTAGAGCACTGAGCTAAAATCTAGCGCAAGACAATCCTATTCTAATTGTGGGCATTTGAGGGAAACCAAGTGAGTGTTAGAACCCCTGCTTGTCTTTTTTTTAGGTTGGGCTTTGTGTCCCTTTTCTGAAAATTGGCTTCAATCCCTGTCACATAGCCAAACAGGAAGTGAGGGTAAAACCCTACCAATGTCTTTCCTTGGGGACACACAGGTCAATCTTACCAGTGTCCCCATTAGGAAAATTGCACTCTAATGCCCCGTACACATGGTTGGACATTGATCGGACATTCCGACAACAAAATCCATGGATTTTTTCCGACGGATGTTGGCTCAAACTTGTCTTTCATACACACGGTTACACAAAGTTGTTGGAAAATCTGATCGTTCTGAGCGCGGTGGCATAATACACGTACGTCGGGACTATAAACGGGGCAGTGGCCAAAGGCTTTTGTCTCTTAATTTATTCTGAGCATGCGTGGCACTTTGTGCGTCGGATTTGTGTACACACGATCGGAATTTCCGACAACAAGGTCCTATCACACATTTTCCGTCACACAAATCCGACCGTGTGTACAGGGCATTACACTTTGTTGTGTACACCCCAAATTATTATGTATTTTGGAGTTTATTAAAGGCAAATCCACTCTGCAATACAAGTGTACTCGCTGTAAATCTGAGGGGAAGCACTGGTGATTTTAATATCCAATCATGTAGAAGCAAAGATGCTGTTTTTTTTAATTTTCCTTGCATGTCCCCCTCGGATCTCCAGCAACTGCACTTCCAAGTACACTTGTAGTGCAAAGTGGATTTGCCTTTAGTAAATAAAACCTAAAAGTCCAAGATACCTATTGATTTGGGGTGTACAGAGCAAAATGCTAGAGTTCAATTTCCCTAATGGGGAAACTATTTAGATTGACCTGTGTGTCCCCAAGGAAAGACATTGGTAGGGTTTTACCCTCACTTCCTGTTTGGCTATGTGACAGGAAGTGAATAAATTTAACTATAAACATTTAGTCTCGTACATGCGATCGGATTTTCGGCAGAGAATTGTGTGATGACAGACTGTTGGCCTAAAATCCGACCGTTGGTACGCTCCATCAGACAATTGCTGTACAACTTTCCGCTAACAAATGTTGGATGGCAGGCTAGTAAATTTTCGGTGGACAGCGTTCTGTTGTCAGATTTCCCTATCATGTGTACACAAGTCCGTCACACAAAAGTCCAAAGTACAAACATTCATGCTCGGAATCAATGATCACCAAACACGACATTAGCAGAAGGTGCCCAAAGGGTGGCATTCAAGAGCTGAAATTCCATGTAGTACTTCACTACGTTCGTGTTTGTTGGCCGACAATTGTGTACCGTTTGTATGCAAGACAAGTTCACGGCACACGCCCTTCGGTCAAAAGTCTGACGCTTTGTCTGCCAACAATCCGATCGTGTGTACGAGGCTTAAGTCCAGTTCTGGAAATCTGCATCTGCTTTTCTATTAATTTCCATAAAAATTGGTTTCCTGCAGCTAGTTGCACCAAATGCATATAGACCGTTGTGCATGTGAGATGTGCAACTGCTGAGTGCACGGAGGTATGTACCTGTGGCGCATATCTGGTTCCTGGAACACATTTCCGGTTCTGTGGAACGCATGCCGCGAGCGGTGTTTTGATACATTCATAACTCCATTTTTACATGCCCGTTTTATCTGAAATTTTGTAAGTACCCATTCTCTTCTGAAATAAATCTTTTCAAATGGTACTTTCACTATTAGCTCCATTCTTTATCGGTTGGGCACGCAATGCGGTGATCGGTGGAGCTGTGTGTCAGCCTGACACCGCTACACCGATCTTGGTAAAGAGCCTCCGGAGGCTCTTTACAACGTGATCAGCCATGTCCAATCACGGCTGATCACGATGTCAATAGGAAAAGCCGTTGATCGAGTAGAGGAGAGCCGATCGGTGGCTCTCCTGACAGGGGGGTCTGCGCTGATTGTTTATCAGCGCAGCCTCCCTCGGATGCCTGCACTAGACCATCAGGGAAGCCACCAGGACCACCAGGGAAGGGGGCAACATGTGGATGGCCAGGTATGTACCCCATGGCCATCCACATGTACCCAATGTGCCCAGTCTGTGCCCAATCTGTGTCAATCAGTGCCCACAAATGGGCACTGATTAGCACCATTATATTTCAGTGATGCCCAGCAATGCCACCCATTAGTGTCATCAGTGCCACCAATCAGTGTCATCAGTGCCACCTATCAGTGTCCATCAGTGCCACCTGTCAGTGCCCATCTGTGCCCATCCATGCCACCTATCAGTGCCACCCATAAGTACCCATCAATGCCACCTACCCTGCGGGTATTTATTATCGTTATTTGCGCTTAAATGTGCGCCAGTTCGCATTTTCAATTAATGACTTTTCCGGTGCACCAATTAATGTATGAACTGGTACAGTGCCTTCTTCTTAGTAAATCACCCCCATAGTGTAGCAATATAAAATTCCAGCATTTATTTAGATGAAAAAGCTTCTCACAAAAGGCAGGTAAAAAAAAACACAGCGGTGATGTAATCACGCCTGCCAGGGTGCTGACTGTGCTGATCTGGTTTACATGCTGTTTTTTTACCTACCTTTGTGAGTAGCTTTTTATCTAAATAAATGCTGGAATTTTATATTGCTAAATTATGGGGGTGATTTACTAAAGGCAAGTCTACTTTGCACTACAAGTGCAAAGTGAACTTGAAATTGCTCTGAAAGTGCACTTGGAAGTGAAATCTCTGTAGATCCGAGGGGGACATGCAAGGAAGATAAAAAACAGCATTTTAGCTTGCAGATGATTGGATAATAAAATCAGTAGAGCTTCCCCTCATTTCAGATCTACCCTCTCAAGGTCCTATCAAGACCTCCTGCTCTATAGCTCCCTCGTCACCTCCCCCCATGCTCGCCTCCAGGACTTTTCCAAAGCCTCTCCAATCCTATGGAATGCCCTACCCCAATCTGTCCGCTTATCTCCTACTCTATTAGCTTTTAGACGATCCCTGAAAACCCTCCTCTTCAGAGAAGCCTACCCACACCTAACAACTGTATTTTCATTTTTCCATCAGCCCATCCCCCACAGTTATTACCTTTTGTTTCCACTTGACCCTCCCTTCTAGATAGTAAGCTCTAACGAGCAGGGCCCTCTGATCCCTCCTGTATTATAAATGTACTGTCTGCCCTCATGTTGTAAAGCGCTGCACAAACTGTTGCCACTATATAAATCCTGTATAATAATAATAATAATACCCCTCAGATTTACAGCGACTGCACTTCTAAGTGCACTTTCAGTGCAATTTCAAGTGCACTTTGTACTTGTAGTTTGCACTTGTAGTGCAAAGTGGATTTGCCTTTCGTAAATAACCCCCTATGAGTCCTTTCTTTATATTTATCTCTTCCTGAGCTTCATTTGTGGACTGCCTTGGTTACTTTTGAAATCATCTCTCCTGAGCCTGGAATTCTGCCATCCATCCATCCCAGTGGGATTTCTGCACAAAGGTGCAGCCAGACCTCCATCTTTGGGATCTTACCTGTCGGTAAGCAGCTTGTGAGTGGGGTGTGCACCCGGGTTTAAAGTGATATATACATGCAGAATTTTAGGATTTGGGCATCACGCATATGGACTGTTTTGCACTGAATATATTGATGGACTATTTTGCACCGTGCACTTTTGTTTTTATATGAATTTTCTTAGAATGGTTATGAAATTTTTTATTTTGCTGTTTCTCTTGTTAGTGGTTGTACACTCACTGATTTATGTTCTTTTTGTTTTTATGTTTTTATGTTATATAATTGTTGTAACATTTATTATCACAACATATGCGTCTAAATATTTCAAAGAGACTCTGAGGTACTTTTTTAAGCCTCAGGACCTCCCCTTCCTCCTCAGATCAATATGGCTCCTTTTGAAACTTCTAGGTATTTGACTACTGTATGGATATTAGATATTCTGATTTCTTGCAATATCATATTTATATATTATTCACATAGACTTTGGTAAATAGTTGAGTCTTCAGTTTCCATTATTGATGATATTGTCATGCTATGTACTTTTAACTGATTTTCAATAAAAACATGTATTAAAAAAAATGTAATTATTTATTTTGCATGAATTCTGCCTGTGTAAACACTTTATTTGTTTTCATTTGATTATTTATGCGCCATTATTTGGATAGCGTAACACGTTTTTTATGTTTATTAGTTGACTATATTTCTGTGGATATATAGTGAGTGCAGCTATCACTGTTTTCATTTTTAGTCACTGAAATTATTTTGACACTCAGCGCAATCAATTTTATTCTTTATCGTTGTCAGTGCTGACCGGTCTTCAGCTTGCTTGTTTCTATTCTAAACTGTGCCCTGATTATGCTTCCTGTTACCCTGTACTATTGCTTATAGTAGTTCTTGACCTTGGTTTCTTCCACAATCTTGATTCGGCTTGTGATTTGACACGGTGCTGTACACTCTTTGCTGATTTTGGCTTGCTCTGTGTCTCCAACAGTGCCTCTGATTCTGCTCCGTGCTATCACACAGTGCCTGTTCTGGACTATTCTTCTATATGTGCTGAAAGAACAATCAGAGCAGTCCTATGGTGATACCAAAAACAAGATGGCTGCTAGAACATTACCCAGTGCTTTTCACGACATCTCTCAACAATTATGCAATACATAAAATGCAGCGCAATCACATAAATTAACATAAAATAATTATAATAAAAAAGTCTCATTTACAATCTCCTCTTAAGTGTCCATAAAAATCCACCACCAATGTTACATACTGTAGTTACATATTTAGTCAGGTTGAAAAAAGACACAAGTCCATCTAGTCCAACCAAAAAAAAATACAATCCCATATACCTAATCCTTCAACCACAGTTGATCCAGAGAAAGGCAAAAAAAAACAGCAGAGCATGCTCCAATTTGCTACAGCAGGGGAAAAAAAATTCCTTCCTGATCCCCGAGAGGCAATCAGATTTTCCTTGGATCAACGCTACCTATAAATGTCAGTACCCAGTTATATTATGTACATTTAGGAAAGAATCCAGGTCTTTTTTAAAGCAATCTACTGAGCTTGCCAGAACTATCTCTGGAGGGAGTCTATTCCACAGCCCTTATGCCCTGTACACACGGTCGGACATTGATTGGATATTCTGACAACAAAATCCATGGATTTTTTCCAACTGATGTTGGCTCAAACTTGTCTTGCATACACACGGTCACACAAAGTTGTCGGAAAATCCGAAAGTTTTGAACGCGGTGACGTAAAACACGTACGTTGGGACTATAAACAGGGCAGTAGCCAATAGCTTTCATCTCTTAATTTATTCTGAGCATGCGTGGCACTTTGTGCGTCGGATTTGTGTACACACGATCGGAATTTCCGACAACAGATTTTGTTGTCGGAAAATTTTATAGCCTGCTCTCAAACTTTGTGTGTCGGAAATTCTGATGGAAAATGTGTGATGGAGCCCACACACGATCGGAATTTCCAACAACAAGGTTCTATCACACATTTTCGTCAGAAAATCCGACCGTGTGTACAGGGCATTACTGTGAAGAAACCTTTCAGTATTTGAAGATGAAATCTTTTTTCCTCTAGCCACTTAAGGACCAGCCTCGTTTTGGATTTTAGGTGTTTACATGTTTAAAACAGGTTTTTTTGCTAGAAAATTACTTAGAACCCCCAAACATTATATATGTTTTTTTTTCTAACACCCTAGAGAATAAAATGGCGGTCATTGCAATACTTTTTTTGCACCGTATTTGCGCAGCGGTCTTATAAGCGCACCTTTTTTGGAAAAAATTCACTTTTTTGAATAAAAAAATAAGACAACAGTAAAGTTAGCCCAATTTTCTTTTTATATTGTGAAATATAATGTTACGCCAAGTAAATTGATACCCAACATGTCACGCTTCAAAATTGCGCCCGCTCGTGGAATAGCGTCAAACTTTTACCCTTAAAAATCTCCATAGGCGACGTTTAAAAAATTCTACAGGTTGCATGTTTTGCGTTACAGAGGAGGTCTAGGGCTAGAATTATTGCACTTGCTCTACCGGTCACGGCGATACCTCACATGTGTGGTTTGACCACCGTTTTCATATGCGGGTGCTACTCACGTATGCGTTCGCTTCTGCGCGCGAGCTCGTCGGGACAGGGCGCTTTAAAAATTTTTTATTTTTTTTTATTATTTATTTTACTTTATTTTATTTCTTTTTTCACTGTTTTAAAAAAAAAAAAATGGATCACTTTTATTCCTATTACAAGGAATGTAAACATCCCTTGTAATAGAAAAAAACATGACAGGTCCTCTTAAATATGAGATCTGGGGTCAAAAAGTCCTCAGATCTCACATTTACACTAACATGCAAAAAAAAAGTTGTTTAAAAAAATGACACAAAAAAAATTGTGCCTTTAAGAGAAGTGGGCGGAGCCGTCGTAATGACGTCGCTTCGGCCGTCACATGGTATGGAGACAGGTGGGGGCCATCTTGGCCTCACTCATCTCTATACCGAGGAAGTGACAGGACCCGATCGCCTCCGCCGCTACCAACGGCTCCGGTAAGCGGCGGAGGGCGCGGGAGAGCGGCCGGAGGGGGGCTGACACCTCTCCCGCTGCCGATAACGGTGATCTCGCGGCGAACCCGCCGCAGAGACCACCGTTATCGTGTACAGAAACGCCGGCCCTAAAGATGGATACCTCGGTTGTGGCAGCAGCTGCTGCCGTTACCGAGATATCCATCTTCAAAAAAATGACGTACATATACAGTGAGCGGTCATCAAGTGGCTAGATGTAAAAAGTGCCCCCTTGTCTTCTGTGATGACCTTAAAGTGAATAACTCAACACCAAGTTCACTGTAAGGACCACTTATGTATTTGTACTTATTGATCATATTCCCCCTTAATCTCCTCCACCCCAAACTCACTCATCCGTGTCTTTATGGACCTTGCTTTGGGCACTGGTGTACAGTCATGTTGGAACAGGAAGGGGCCATCCTCAAACTGTTCCCACAAAGTTGGGAGCATGGAATTGTCCAAAATGTCTTGGTATGCTGATGCCTTAAGAGTTCCCTTCTCTGGAACTAAGGGGCCAAGCCCAACCCCTGAAAAACAACCCCACACCATAATCTCCCCTCAACCAAATTATTTGGACCAGTGCACAAAGCAAGGTCCATAAAGACATGGATGAGTGAGTTTGGGGTGGAGGAACTTGACTGGCCTGCACAGAGTACTGACCTCAACCCACACCTTTCGTAAGAATTAGAGCGGAGACTGCGAGCCAGGCCTTCTCATCCAACATCAGTGCCTGACCTCACAAATGCGCTTCTGGAAGAATGGTCAAACATTCCCATAGACACACTCCTAAACCTTGTGGACAGCCTTCCCAGAAGAGTTGAAGCTGTTATAGCTGCAAAGGGTGGGCCAACTCCATATTGAACCCTACGGACTAAGACTGGGATGCCATTAAAGTTCATGTGTGTGTAAAGGCAGGCGTCTCAATGCTTTTGGTAAAAATAAAATAGTATCATACACAAAGACAGAAGCTGGGTTTCTATGCACAAATCCACCAGTACCCCTTTTGGGTACTTTGCTGATAATACCTGTTTGGATGTATGTACTGTTATTAATCTCTTGTTGTATAAAGCTTGTATGGGTAATGTTATATAATGGTTGCAGTAGTTCCTCTTCTTTTATTTTGTTTAGATTGCTGATTCATTTTCCAGGACGGGAATCCCCTCTGTTCAGAGAGACCCCCGTCTTGGGTGAAGGTTCTGCCAACTTTATTATCCCACTTCCATACAGCAAAGGTTCTGGTTTTCTTATTTACCTATAGGTACTGTATAGTGCAATATCCTGTTTGGGAGGGGTCATTGCTCATACTGTAACCCCACCCAAATAAGGGCTACATATGTATAGTGCATTCTTTTATTGTATCTCTTCTTTAAAAATGGCATTGTTGTTGTATTTCAAAAGTCCCATTGTGTTGGATTTGAGTTTATATTAATAGCTAAAGTAGTTGTACTTAGTCACCTTGTAAAACAACCCATTCAATTTGAAATAGAAATGAAAGGCAAAACATTTGTGTATAGATATAAAAAAAATGTGAAATACCTTTCCTTCCCTTTTTCATAAATGATCACATTCCCTCTGTTTTCGGCTGGGGGGAGGTGAAGCAAAAGTACACCGAGCTTCCCAGTGAATGTGTGGGGGGGGAGGGGGGGTTGTGTCAGGACAAGTCCAATTATTGGAGAAGAGCAGGCTGAGTTCCCGGCATAGCTAGAGAACTGACCACGCTGTGATCTCCTGCTTAGTGTGGTCAATTTTTAATAGGAAAGCAAGGGAGCTGGCAGGAACACCAGGGATATTACACAAGGGAAGCAATACAAAGAGAACAGGATACATTCTCATACAAGTACATGGTAATGCAACATTGCACTACCTCCTATTGTGATCAGCAATAAGCTCACAAACATGTCCATTTTGTACCAATAGTAACAGATGTTTACCGAGTATGTACATTATCTCACAAAAGTGAGTACACCCCTCACATTTTTGTAAATATTTTATTCTATCTTTTCATGTGACAACACTGAAGAAACGACACTTTGCTACAATGTAAAGTAGTGAGTGTACAGCTTGTATAACAGTGTAAATTTGCTGTCCCCTCAAAGTAACTCAACACACAGCCATTAATGTCTAAACCGCTGGCAACAAAAGTGAGTACACCCCTAAGTGAAAATGTCCAAATTGGGCACAGTTAGCCATTTTCCCTCCCTGGTGTCATGTGACTCGTTAGTGTTACAAGGTCTCAGGTGTGAATGGGGAGCAGGTGTGTTAAATGTGGTGTTATCGCTCTCACTCTCTCATACTGGTCACTGGAAGTTCAACATGGCACCTCATGGAAAAGAACTCTGAGGATCTGAAAAAAAAGAATTGTTGCTCTACATAAAGATGGCCTAGGCTATAAGAAGATTGCCAACACCCTGAAACTGAGCTGCAGCACGGTGGCCAAGACTATACATCGGTTTAACAGGACAGGTTCCACTAAGAACAGGCCTCGACATGGTTGACCAAAGAAGTTGAGTGCACATGTTCAGCTTCATATCCAGAGGTTGTCTTTGGGAAATAGACATATGAGTGCTGCCAGCATTGCTGCAGAGGTTGAAGAGGTGGGGGGGTCAGCCTGTCAGTGCTCAGACCATACGCTGCACACTGCATCAAATTGGTCTGCATGGCCGTTGTCCCAGAAGGAAGCATGTGAAGCTCTGGTGAACTCCATGCCCAAGAGGGTTAAGGTAGTGCTGGGAAATAATGGTGGCCACAGAAAATATTGACATTTTGGGCCCAATTTGGACATTTTCACTTAAGGGTGTACTCACTTTTGTTGCCAGCGGTTTAGACATTAATGGCTGTGTGTTGAGTTATTTTGAGGGGACAGCAAATTTACACTGTTATACAAGCAGTACACTCACTACTTTACACTTTATGACTCCACCAAGCGCTGTATTTTGGCCTAGGGCAACAAGGCCTAGGGCAGCACTTTGGGGGGGGGGGCAGCAAAAAAGCCCCCCCCTCAAGCCCCTATTGCATTGCTGAACTATAGATCAGATCGTGAGTGTCATCAGGGAAGGCAGAAAGAGCCGCTCCAACAGCGAGCCGGGTCCTGCACCAATTCAGAGGCTACATAAGGTCACTTGCAGTGGCGGAGGAGGGGTCTGCATGAGCGGGAAGTCCAGGCATGGCGGGCAGATAAAGATGCTGTACGAGTCGGCGGGAGGCGGAGTTTCTGGCTGTCTGTGCGGGGGCTGGGGGAGATCTACTGGAGGAGAGGAAGATGCTGAGAGGAGTGGTCAGGAAGATGTCAGCACCAACACAGATGGCACCAGGTGAGGCTGACAAGATTGCACAGCACAGAGGTGACAAGCAGAGACAGCTTTCTCTGTGTCCTGTTACATACAGGCTACCATTGCTTGATAATGAATAGATGTCTCTGGGTCTAACAGGTGAGGTTGCTGGTGGCATGGTGCCTGAGTGTTTCTGGTGACATGGCAGTGCCCGGGTGTTGCTGGCGACGTGGCGGTGCCCAGGTGTTGCTGGCGACATGTGTGTGTGAATGTACGTTACTCTTGCCCCTAATCCTGTACAATCACAACTGCTTTTTTTTATGCTCATTCACAATGTCAGTAAGGACTGACACTCCATGCTTTTTAATAAAACACATGCAGTTGGGCACATGTCCTTATTTAACACAGGGGATTGTATCATCATAATATATTTTTATTAGCAGCAGGAGGGGAGGGGGTGGGCACTGTCACGAGCAGAAAGGCAGGGAGGGGGAGAGGATGACAGAGAAGAGCTGCGGATAGCTGCGGATGATGGAGACACATAAACTGACCACTGTGTCAGGGCTCAGCAGCCATGATAAGCCGTGGTCAGTTTACAGGGGGAGGGCAGAACCAGGCAGAATCAGCCAGGTATTTCAGGTGATACAAGGCCCAAATTACACAGCACACGCACTGTGCTGTATAACATGCTTTAAGGGAACAGGATCCATTTTTGTTGAGGGTACCAAACACATATATATATACAGCCATGGCCAAAAATATTGACATCCCTGCATTTCTGTCAGATAATGCACCACTTCGCCTGGAAAATTGTTGCAATTACAAATGTTTAGGTATTTTCATGCTTATTTCTTTTGTTTGTATTGGTATGACACAAACGAAGTGGAGAAACAAAAAGCCAAATCTGACACATTGCAAGCAAAACTCCAAAATTGGACTGGACAAAATTATTGGCATCTTATTAAAATTGTAAGAAGTAATTGCATTCCAAGTTTGTGATGCTCCTGTAATTTGTAATTAAACTCACGTTAACAGGCGCTGACAATATAGAAATCACACCAGCAACCAGTTAATTAAAATGGTGAAAAATGTACTTAACCTTTCTGTTGTGTCTCTGTGTGCCACACGGAGCATGGAGAAGAGAAAGAGCAGCAAAGAATTGTCTGAAGATTTGAGAACAAAAATTGTGGAAAAGCATGGACAATCTCAAGGTTCCAAGTCCATCTCCAGAGATCTTAATGTTCTCATGTCCACTGTGCGCAACATTGTCAAGAAGTTTACAGCCCATGGCACTGTAGCTAATCTCCCTGGACGTGGATGAAAGAAAAAAATGAATCAAAGAGTTGCCAGACCAATCTATTAACCTTCTATGAGGAAGTGAGCTGCCATCTAGATAAAGGAAGGCCTGTAGGTGTGGTGTATCTGGATTTTGCAAAGGCATTTGATACAGTTCCCCACAAGTGTTTACTGTACAAACTAAGGATACAAGACAAAGGGTTCCCCTGGGTGGACTTTTCCGGCACTTGCAGAGGAAAACAGGTAGGGTAGGGTCTCTCTGCAAGTGCCGGAAAAGTCCACCCAGGGGAACCCTTTGTCTTGTATCTATAGATTATTGGACGTGGCACGGCTCCCTTTCCTAAACTAGTTGGTCACCCCCTTTTTCTGTTTACTGTACAAACTAAGGTCTGTCGGCATGGACCATAGGGTGAGTACTTGGATTGAAAGCTGCCTACAGGGGCGAGTCCAAAGTATGGTGATAATTGGGGAGTACTCTGAATGGTCTGGTGTGGAAAGTGAGGTCCCCCAGGGTTCTGTCCTGGGACCAATTCTGTTTAATTTATTCATAAATTATGTGGAGGATGGGATAATCAGTATTTGCAGATGATACAAAGTTAGGCAGGGCAAATACTTCTACGCAGGATGTGGAAACCTTACAAGAAGACCTAAACAAATGAATGGGGTGGACAACTACATGGCAAATGAGGTTTAATGTTGAAAAATGAAAAGTAATGCATTTGGGTGCCAAAAATATGAATGCAATTTACTCACTAGGGAGAGAACCTCTGGGGGAATTTAGGATGGAAAAGGACCTGGGGGTCCTAGTAGATGACAGGCTCAGCAATAGCATGCAATGCCAAGCTGCTGCAAGCAAAGCCAACAGAATATATGTATTAAAAAGGGGATTCACTCCAGAGAAAAAACAACAATTCTCCCATTATGCAAGACTCTGGTCCGGCCACACCTGGAGTATGCTGTCTAGTTCTTGGCACCAGTCCTCAGGAAGGATGTGCTGGAACTGGAGAGAGTCCAGAGAAGGGCAACAAAGCTAATTAGGGGACTGGA
Source organism: Lithobates septentrionalis (assembly GCA_037952835.1). Classification (NCBI taxonomy): domain Eukaryota; kingdom Metazoa; phylum Chordata; class Amphibia; order Anura; family Ranidae; genus Lithobates; species Lithobates septentrionalis. The sequence goes on from JBBDGP010000812.1 coordinate 3,774,903, forward strand.
GGATCTCCTCTGGAGAGGAGATGCTTGAGAGGGGATATGATATCAATGTACAAATACTGTACTGGTGACTCCACAATAGGGAAAAAACTTTTCAGTGAAAGGGAATTTAAAACGTGGTCATTTACTAAAATTGGAAGAGAAGCAGTTTAACCTTAAAGCGGAGGTCTGCCCCCAAAAAAAAAAAAATTAAAAGCCAGCAGCTACATATACTGCAGCTGCTGACTTTTAATAATAGGACAATTACCTGTCCTGGAGTCCAGCGATGTCAGCACCGCAGCTGATATTTCCATCAGCTGACGGGTGCTGCCGCTGCCATTGCGGTTATGGGAATCCGGCAGTGTAGCCTTACAGCTTCATGCCGGGAACCCTACTGCGCATGCGTGAAGCCCCGCTCCTCTCTCCTACTGGCCCGGCGACAGGTGGAGAAGTAGGGAGGAGGAGGGAGACATCATGGGCCGTGGCACAGACTCCCGGAAGTGGGAACAGGATACCTGTAAAAGACAGGTATCCTCTCCCCCCGAAAGGTGCCAATTGTGTCACCGGAGGGGGAGAGGAGACAAATGAGCGGAAGTTCCACTTTTTGGTGGAACTCTACATTAAACTGCATGGAGGGTTCTTTACTGTCAGAGCGGTAAGGATGTGGAATTGTCTTCCACAAGCAGTGGTATCAGTAGATCAGCAGGGAGCATCGATAATTTAAAGAAAAACTATTAGATGGGTACCTTAACGACCACAACATACAGGGATATGCATTGTACTATTAGCATAAAAGCACACACATGGGTTGAACTGGATAGCCTTGTGTCTTTTTTCAACCTCACTAACTATGTAACTATGTAAGTTTGCCAAAACTTACCTGATGAAGCCAAAATCCATTTGGGAGAATGTGCTGTGGACAGACAAAACAAAATTACAGCTTTTTGGTAAAGTCCATCATTCTACTGTTTTCAGAAAAAGAAATGAGTCTTTTAACCCCGGAAGGATTTACCCCCTTCCTGACCAGAGCACTTTTTGCGATTCGGCACTGTGTGGCTTTAACTGACAATTGCGCGGTCATGCGACGTTGTACCCACAAATAGAGCTTTCTTTTGGTGGTAGTTGATCACCTCTGCGGTTTTTATTTTTTGCGCTATAACCAAAAAAAGAGCGTCAATTTTGAAAAAAACGCATTATTTTTTACTTTTTGCTATAATAAATATCCCCCAGATATATATATATAAAAAAAACTATTTTTTTCCTCAGTTTAGGCCGATATGTATTCTTCCACATATTTTTGGGGGGAAAAAAATCGCAAAAAGCATATATTGATTGGTTTGCGCAAATGTTATAGCGTTTACAAAATAGGGGATAGATTTATAGCATTTTTATTTATTTATTTTTTTACTAGTAATGGCGGCGATCTGCGATTTTTAATGTGACTGCGACATTATATCAGACAATTTTGACACATTTTTGGGACCATTGGCATTAATACAGTGATCAATGCTATACAAATGCATTGATTACTGTAAAAATGTCACTGGCAGTAAAGGGGTTAACACTAGGGGGCGATTGAGCGGTTAACTGTGTTCCCTGGGAGGTGATTCTAACTGAAGGGGGAGGAGACTGACTAAAGGAAGTAAAGGATCATGGTTCCTAGCTAATAGGAACACACAATCTCTCACTCCTGTCAGAACAGAACAGGGAAGTGTCTGTTTACACACACTCGTCCCTGTTCTGTGTCTCCTGCTCACAATCGCTCATGGCAGCGGTCGCGCACGTCTGCTATCCCGACCCCGCGATCCGACGTATAGCCACAACGGCTCGCACAGGGGAGAAAACCTGCCGCAGTTTAACTGCGGCGGCTGGTCGGGAAGCGGTTAAAGAAAAGAATACAGTCCCTACAGTCAAACATGGTGGAGGTTCACTGATGTTTTGAGGTTGCTCTGCTGCTTTAGGCACTGGACGTCTTGACCGTATGCATGGCATTATGAAATCTGAAGACTACTAAAGAATTCTGGGATGCAATGTAGGGTCCAGTGTCAGAAAGTTGGGTCTCCGTCAGAGGTCATGGGTCTTTCACAAGGACAGTGACCTAAAGCACACCTCAAAAAGCACCCTGAAATGGTTTAGGTGCTGGAGAGTACTGAACTGGCAAGCAATAAGTCCAGATCTAAATCCCATAGAGCACCTGTGGAGAGATCTCAAAACAGCAGAAGAGGAACCCTTCCAATCTGAGAGACCTGGAGCAGTTGGCAAATGGGCAAACGAAGAGTGTTCCAAAATACCAGTAGAGAGATGTAAGAAACTTTGATGGTTATAAGAAGCGGTTGATTTCAGTTATTTTTTTCCAAGGGGTGTGCTACCATATATTAAAGTGAGGGTGCCAATAATTTTGTCCAGTCCATTTTTGTTTTTTTGCGTGGAATGTGTCAGATTTGACTTTTTTTTTTTCTCTACTTTTTTGTGTCATACCAATACAAACAAAAGAAATAAACATGAGAATGCGTAAACATTTGTAATTGCAACAATTTTCTGGGCGAAGTGGTGCATTATGGGACAGAAATGCAGGGGTGCCAATGTTTTTCGCCATGACTGTATATGACTGATATATGTATATTGAATTGTGGGTTTTAAGAATGTTTGATAACTTTATTGTGTGTGAAAAATGGAAAAGTCAGTCTGGCAATAAAAGGATTAAATTATAATGTTTATATATTTGTAATATAAAGTATATGCAAACAATACAGGACATTATAAAACTGTAATTTCAGGCAATCAGCTAAATACATCATTGAAATACACGTACATGTCTGTGAACTTTTCAAAACATTCTGTCATTTTGTTCAGCCAGGTGGCATGGCGGTGCTGATGTCTGAGCCACTAGGCAGCTTAATAACCAGCTGCCTTGTAATTCATCTAGGCTGTTGTTATGTGCGTTGGTGCGCTGCAATGCCATTCATTTTAAATGGCACCTCCACGCACTTCTACAACACACCTGCGTTGCAGTGCACCACAATGCACCGTATTACGTATGACTGTTGTATTGCGGATTTACCAGCTCCCGTGGCCACATTTAACTAATACCTTACCAACCTTATATGAACACGACTCTGTGAATGGGTTTAAATGGCCATAGCAGCCTTTATTAACAAAGAAACCATAAACAATGCATCTTATTAATCAACACTGACTAACTCTATTATAGCAGGTATTTGGAAGCAAGCATGGTCTATCGAATCTGCTGTATCAAGCACCAGTTCCATAACACGGCCCCCAGCCGCAAATACATCAACTCTGGGACAATTTTTTAACACATTACCACCTGATACAGCCCCACTACCGTTCTCGCCTTACTGACGTCACTTATTCGGGAAGGTACCTATACCAAAGATGAGCCCCTCCCATCATTCTCCACAAAATTTTTTTGACCATGCCCACCTTCAAAACCCCAATGCCCCGTATACAAGGTCGGACATTGATCGGACATTCCGACAACAAAATCCTAGGATTTTTTCCGACGGATGTTGGCTCAAACTTGTCTTGCATACACACGGTCACACAAAGTTGTCGGAAAATCCGATCGCTCTGAACGCGGTGACGTAAAACACGTATTGGGACTATAAACGGGGCAGTAGCCAATAGCTTTCATCTCTTTATTTATTCTGAGCATGTGTGGCACTTTGTGCATCAGATTTGCATACACATGATCGGAAATTCTGACAACGGATTTTGTTGTCGGAAAATTTTATAGACTGCTCTCAAACTTTGTGTGTCGGAAAATCCGATGGAAAATGTGTGATGGAGCCTACACACGGTCGGAATTTCCGACAACAAGGTCCTATCACACATTTTCCGTCGGAAAATCAGATCGTGTGTACGGGGCATAAGGCCCCTGCCCAATGCTATGACACCATATGACCCCCCCCTTACAAAATAATATCGCAAATAAAATACACCGCCCATTACCAATATTAATTAGGGAAGGGAACCAGAAAAACAAAGGAAAAACGCAAACATAACCTTAAGGGAGGGAGGGAGGGAAAAGGTCACTTGCTCTGCCTGGCTCCAACTGACCCTGGTAACTCCCCCTCACTGCCTAGACCACTGTTGGCCCCACCTTGACCCATACTGCTCCACCCTATCCCACCTTGCTCTCATCCAATAGCTAAAGCCTACTGCTATTTGAAACATTCACTTTAATCTGCCTAACTACAGCCTGCGCTGCAAACCCAGTCATGTAGGCCTTACACTTAAATCTGTGCATATCATTCCAGACCTGTACTGTGAAATCGCATACTAGCACATTATAACAGACTTACCTGTCAAAGGATGCCCTTCAGTGCTGCACTGCCAGTGATCAACTGCTTCCATCTTAATAGATTGGTTAATAGATTGGTTTGGCAAGAACGATTCTTCATGAATCCATGCTGATTACTGCTAATGATAATGTGTAAGAGTAATGTCATTGTGGCCTGGCCATTCAAGCTGCTGAACGGAGTGAACCCAGAAGGTCTTCCTTAGCAGTAATCAGCATGGATTCTTGCCAAACCAATCTATTAACCTTCTATGAGGAGGTGAGTTGCCATCTAGATAAAGGAAGGCCCGTAGACGTGGTGTATCTGGATTTTGCAAAAGCATTTGACACAGTTCCCCATAAATGTTTACTGTACAAAATAAGGTCCGTTGGCATGGACCATAGGGTGAGGACATGGTTTGAAAACTGGCTACAAAGGCGAGTTCAGGGGGTGATGATAAATGGGGAGAACACGGAATGGTCAGAGGTGGGAAGTGGGGTCCCCCAGGGTTCTGTGCTCGGACCAATCCTGTTTAATTTGTTCATAAACGACCTGGAGGATGGGGTAAACAGTTCAATCTCTGTATTTGCGAACGATACCAAGCTAAGCAGGGCAATAACTTCTCCGCAGGATGTGGAAACCTTGCAAAAAGATCTGAACAAATTCATGGGGTGGGCAACTACATGACAAATGAGGTTTAATGTAGAAAAATGTAAAATAATGCATTTGGATGGCAAAAATATGAATGCAAGCTATACACTGGGGGGAAAACCTCTGGGGGAATCTAGGATGGAAAAGGACCTGGGGGTCCTAGTAGATGATAGGCTCAGCAATGGCATGCAATGCCAAGCTGCTGCTAACAAAGCAAACAGAATATTGGCATGCAATAAAAAGGGGATCAACTCCAGAGATAAGATAATTCTCCCGCTCTACAAGACTCTGGTCCGGCCGCACCTAGAGTATGCTGTCCAGTTCTGGGCACCAGTCCTCAGGAAGGATGTACTGGAAATGAAGCGAGTACAGAGAAGGGCAACAAAGCTAATAAAGGGTCTAGAGGATATTGGTTATGAGGAAAGGTTGCCAGTACTGAACTTATTCTCTCTGGAGAAGAGACGCTTGAGAGGGGATATGATTTCATTTTACAAATACCGTACTGGTGACCCCACAATAGGGATAAAACTTTTTGTGGAAGGGAGTTTAATAAGACACATGGCCACTCATTAAAATTAGAAGAAAAGAGGTTTAACCTTAAACTACGTAGAGGGTTCTTTACTGTAAGAGTGGCAAGGATGTGGAATTCCCTTCCACAGGTGGTGGTCTCAGCGGGGGCATCCATAGTTTCAAAAACTATTAGATAAGCGCCTGAACGACCGCAACATACAGGGATATACAATGTAACACTGACAAATAATCACAAACATAGGTTGGACTTGATGGACTTGTGTCTTTTTTCAACCTCACCTACTATGTAACTTTGTGTAGCGCTGGTAGATTTTTGATCTACCATCTTATAGGTAAATTTAGTGAATTGCTCATTATAGGAAGTTAGATTTGCCTCTGTTCCAGCTTGGCTAACGTTGCGTGTAGTTTCACATTGTGCCGGTGGGTGTCGTTGTCACCATCGGCGGGTGTTGGAAAAGCAACTTGTTAAAGCGGATGAGTGCTCTTCTGTCCCAGGGACAACTCGGTGGAGGTGGTCCTCCGAGTTGCATTCTGGAAGAGGGTATTTATGGGACAGACGCCATGTTTAGGGGTTCATTTTCAGCCACCTGCTGGCCCTCCTGGCCGACAGGTATGTGTTAGAGTACCACCTCGTGGTCCTCCGTTCCGGAGGCCCATGTCGCTGTGGCGTGTGGGAGGGCCCAGAAGCCTCTCTGGGGCCTACCACAGCAGCCAAGGAATGGTCCTGAGCTGTCTATCCAGAGTGAAGAAGCTGGACAACCGAGAAGATCCCAGGGGAGGACCCGTCATGGAAGGATCATGCAGAGTGCTGGTCTGGAGAGGGGCCTGGTGACTCGGTTAGAGGACCTATCCTGAAGTAGTCTTATTGCATGGTACTGCCGGGTTGGCTTAGAGGTCCAAGTACTGTGTCTGACATTCATCACGAACCAATACATCCTGTGGCAGAGGATTGTACGGGTTTTCTTTCAAACAAGTCTGTGGCAGAGACTTTTGTTCGTGCTACGTACTGGCTGCTAGGCAAGTCAGAGAGGCCTATCCAGGCGAGCAATGATCGTGTCCCACAAAAGGGGATTGCATTCAATTACAGGATTCAACCTTAAAGGATGTTCTGAAGAAACCTAAAGAAAGGTATTTGAGCTTCCCTGCAGTTTTCCTCCTGCCTCTTTCCTGCTACTTCCTTCGTTACTTGGTTCAATAAAGCATTGAAAACCTACTCAAGTGTTGGTGCTTATATCGTCCAGAGGTAAACTCAACGGAACCCTAGACCCGGTGCTGGTGAAACAGAGGTATCGAGAGTGAAGGTAACAGCCCGCTTAAACCAGCAGCTCCACCGAGAGTTAGTGCTACATGTGGGCGCGTCGTCAGGGATTTTTTGACCATCAATTCTCACAACCCAGAGAGGTGTTTCACTGGGAGTTTACGGTGAGAGCTGGACTTTGTCAATTTTTCAGGAAGAGAAGAGGTTAAACGTTGCAGGACTTTATTTCTGAATGCGTAGGCGGGGGGCGCTAGTAAAAGCCCGGGAGCTACGTGATCAGAAGAACAAGTGGGAGGAGCCTACCCTACTTGATACCGCTTGGGACGCATGTATTTGTTTGGTGCCAGAGAAGAAGAGAGGCCTCGTGATCGTACTGAGAAGATCAGAGTGTGGCCATGTCTTTTTCAGCGATGCAGCCAATTATGGGACCAAGAATGTTCCCTGCAAGCACTGTGTCGAGTATTGTACTGACCGGAACCCTGTTTACAGACACTGGTGTTTGTCTGAAGCCGCAGGGGAGGTTTGTTCTGTATACCTCAGGAGATATTAAAGGACTGGGCATGATCTGCCACCGATGTGAAGGACTGGCCGTACATCTCCGTCCATTTGGCCGATGTCCGCAATGTGGAGAGTATTTGTTTTTGGTGGAGCAACCTACCATGTCGCCCCGTGCTTATCGAATGGATTTGGCAACAGGTATCACCACAGTAGAAGCTGCTACTACTACGGAGAGGGAACGGCAGGCCACCACTTCGCCTGTTGTTGCCGAGAATGTTCGGGAGAGAGACACTGCTGTTGCCGTCTCATCAGCGGACATTGCTTTGAATTCTGTGTCCACCACGTCTGTCTCTGTTGTACCTGTCCAGAGGAAGGTGGGATATGTGAAGGCTTCCCGCGGCCATGGCCGAGGCCTACCCCAGAGACTACCCGAACCGGATCCAACAAAGTCCACGACGGGAACGGGTAAGCAGCTGATGGGGAATGTATCTGGGACTGTAAATAAATATCTGCCAGCAAAAAAACTGGGAGATTCGGAAATATAATCCTTGTCGGATCTTTCTGGTGATGATGACTGATTTGAGAAACAAGAGATGTTATAGGCACAAGGCGAGGATGTCGCCTCTGCTATGACTTTCCCTGAATGGACAGCCCTGAGTTCTGGGAAGACGTCACCCTGTGTGGAGCCACACTGCACTGTAAATGAGACATTGTCAAAAGTTGTTAGATCACTTCAGACACCGGCTGGGTCTATGGTGAGCAAATCATTGGATTCATGTGTGCCTCCTGGCATGGGGAAAAACAGATCCTTGCCCAAACATGCACGTTTGCAGAAAATGTTGAACAAGCGTGTAGCTACGGAATATGGCTTGGAGTTCCCTTATGTCCCTCAGGACATAATACAAGTGATTGAAGTTAACCAGGAACTTTGGTACAGTGAAGCTGTTTGGGACTATTTGTCTGTGCCTAAGCCTTTCTGAAAGACTGGATGTTCTGTTAAAATGGATGAACGTTTTAGTGGATGTTTTATGCACTGGAACTTCGGTCGGCACATCTATGCTGACAAAGTAGTTATCTGCAGGCCCGGAAAAGAGGACGTTGTATATTTCATTACTACAGTGGATAAACTGGGAAAGACACTGACCTTGCCAGATCCCCGGTTTTATTGGTGATTATGGACAAAAGAACTTTGGAGTTAGTTAGTTTCAGTATAAAGAGATCTTCGTGGTCAAGATCTGGATATTCATCTCAGTGTTTCAAATCAAAGAACTTCTTTTTGCTAGATGGATTTCTTTCATTTGAAGGGAGAGAAAAAATGTATACAGGGATGGACTCCTAAAGATTATTTTGATATAGATTATGGGAAGAGAGTCTCATTTTTAAATGAGGCTTTGCTCCTGAAGTTGTACAGGATATATGTGTGTTAGTATGCTTCCTTTTCAGGAACCATTTGATCCTCTATCAAGCTGTTAGGATTTTCAGCTAGATAGATAGTGAGGTTATGTACAGTCATAGGATGGTTTTGTTTACGGACGTGAACATATTGTTTTATAGATGTTAATCTTATAATGCCTTTCCACTGTCTTTCCTTCCTCTTTATCTAATCCAAGTTTTAAGCTCAAATACCTACTCCCAGGCTATTATCATTATTTTTGGACAGACGTTGGGGACAACATCTATTGTAGTGGGGGGAGTATGTAGCCCTGGTAGATTAATGCTCTACCTCCCGCAATCGCTCCACAGAGAGACAGAATGGGGATCTGTCAGTGTAAACAAACAGATCCCCATTCTGACAGGGAAGTACATGGTGATCTGCTATTCCTAGTGATCAGGAACAGCGATCTCTCTCTATTTACAGTCAGTACACTCCCCCCCACAGTTATAAACACCTCACTAGGGAACACGTAACCCCTTGATTGCCCCCTAGTGTTAACCTCTTCCTTGTCAGTGTCATTTATACAGTGATCAATGGATATTTTTATCTCTGAGCACTGTAATAATGTCACTGGTCCCAAAAAAGTGTCAAAAGTGTCCGATCTGTCCGCCGCAATGTAGCAGTCCCACTAAAAATAGCTGATCACCGCCATTACTAGTAAAAATAATTAATAATAAAAATGCCATAAATCTATCCCTTATTTTGTAGACGCTATAACTTTTGCGCAAACCAATCAATATACACTTATTGCGTTTTTTTTTTTTTTTTTTACCAAAAATATGTAGAAGAATACATATTGGCCTAAACTGATGAAGAAATTTGTTTTGTTTTTTTTAATTTGGGGAATATTTATTATAGCAAAAAGTAAAAAAATATTGTTTTTTTTTTTTAATTGTAGGCCTTTTTTTGTTTATAGCACAAAAAATAAAAACCTCCAGAGGTGATCAAATACCACCAAAAGAAAGTTCTATTTGTGGGAAGAAAAAAGATTTCAACCTTATTTGGGTACAGCGTCGCACGACTGCGCAATTGTCAGTTAAAGCCACGCAGTGCAGTATCACAAAAAATGGCCTGGTCAGTAAGGGGGTGAAACCTTCCGGAGCTGAAGTGGTTAAAGTAGTTCATGCAATACTTTGGTCCGACTTTCATGCAAGTAGAGGGCAATAGACTTCAATGTTAACCCTCAGAAGTTGCATGAAAGTCGTACCTGAATGTTATAAAATTTAACAGTTGTGCAACAGTTGTCCATTATTACTGGTCAAAGCCAAAGTCGTATCCAAGTCACACCATCCAAAGTTGCACTTCAGAGTCGGTGCAAATTTGGAGTCATACAAGTGTGAATGGAGCCTTAAAGGATCCAATGCTTTATTGATTGATCACATCCATGCAGGACCCCTTCATCAGGCATGTGACCAAGTGATTCAAATGAAGGGGGCCACTCTGCAAGCACCCCTGTCAAATGCTTTCTTAAGAGCGATCTGAAAACAGATCAGTCTTCAGAGAGCAAATCAAGTGTGACAGAAGTGCAAGTACGTAATTGGTTGTTAGGTCCCTGGCGGTCCTAGCAACCAATGACAAGTACAATGACAGTGCAGCTGGAGGAAACTGGGCTGGAGACCAGTTGGTTGTGGATGCTGGGGGAAACAGAGACCATAAGCTAACCTGAAGACCTGTGAGAGGGCACTGACCCTAGATGTGAGCCAGATAAAAATCTTGCAGCGGGCCAGATTTGGCCCACAGGCCATAGTTTGGAGACCCCTATTCTAGCCAATAGAAGTTGTTTATGCTTGGCCCCCGGCTACATCACTAACCTAGTCTCAAAATATCAACCTAATCGTTCTCTTTGTTCCTCCCAAGACTCCCTGCTCTCTAGCTCCCTCGTCACTTCCTCCCATGCTCGCTTCCAGGACTTTTCCTGGGCTTCTCCCATCCTTTGGAACTCCCAACCCCAATCTGTCCGATTATCTCCCTCTCTGTCTGCTTTTAGATGATCCCTGAAAAAAACTACTCTTCAAAGAAGCCTATTCTGCCCACAACTAACAACTGTACTTTTATTTTCTCCATCAGCTCATCCCCCACAGTTATTACCTTTTGTATCCCTTGACCTTCCCTTCTAGATTGTAAGCTCTAATGAGCAGGGCCCTCTGATTCCTCCTGTATTGAATTTTATTGTAACTGTACTGTCCACCCCCATGTTGTAAAGCACTGCGCAAACTGTTGGCGCTATATAAATCCTGTATAATAATAATAATAAAAAATAGTAAATATGCTTCTAAACACCATACACCAGTAAAAGCACAATTTTTTAAGTTGGATTTTTTTCTGCCAGCTCCTATTAGAAAGATGCAGCGTACATAGGATTATTTAATACACTTGTGTGTATGAGGCCTAAAAGGAGTAAAATAAAATGAATAAAACATAGAAATATAAAAATAAATGTATAAAATAAAAAAACAAAAAACAAAATAATCCATAGTAAAAGAAAAATGAATTTACACAAAGATCCAAATGAATTCAATGAATAAAATAAATCTGCAGTAAAGAAAACAAAAAACTAACATCTAATAGGCAGTGTACTGTATTTACAATTACTATCAATGATGGGTCACATGACTCTGCTCTATCACACAGCCTATTGAATTACATATGGCTTTACATAGCCTTTAATTAATTTGCTTGTAACTCCCTTACATCAAACTGAGCTAAACCCTACATGAATTGTGAAACTGCCACAAGAAGTCATTATATACTGAATAACAATCCTCCTTTCTGAGCACAGCAGATATTTTTCAAAGTATTATATTAATTATAGGTCAGGATTTCCTATTCTTCCACCTAGAGCAGACAAATAAAGCAAAAGGCTCAAGAAAAATGAAAACAGAAATATACAACATGCAATTAGATATGCAGAATGATCGCTTGCATATGAGATTTTGTTGTAATTTACTGCAACAGGAGCTAGCAGAACAATTATTTTAACTTAATGGAACAGAACTCGAGATTTAAAGCTGCGGTAAAACAAATGTGCTTTTGAGAAGAAAAAAGATTTTAGCCAACAATTTGTTTTACTTAATGTGTTCAGGCCACCCAAAACTCATACTTCTGTTTTTTGGCAGATGCTGGAGACATTTACTGCGGCAAGGTAGCCCAGCTGCGAGAAACGATGTACCTGTACGTGCGCTGATTGGCCAGAGGGGGAGCCAATCCGGTGGACCTGATGTCCGCCGGCCACCTGCGATCGTTCCCGGAAGAGGCAGAATGGCAATCTGCCTATGTAAACGAGGCAGACCGCCGTTCTGTCAAAGGGAAAGAGAGAGATCTTGTGTTTCTGCTAAGCAGGTACACGGATCTCTTTCTTTGCCCAGTCAAACCATCCACCACACAGTTAGAAAACACTCCCTACGGACACACTTAACCCTTTGATCGTCCCTGGTGTTAACTCCTTCCCTGCCAGTGTCATTAGTACAGTAACAGTGCATATTTTTAGCACTGATCACTGTATTAGTGTCACTGGTACCAAAAAAGTGTCAAAAGTGTCAGTTAGGTGTCCGATTTGTCTTCCGCAATGTCGCAGTCCCGCTAAAAATTGCTGATCGCCGCCATTAGTAAAAAAATAAATTAAAAAAAATGCCATTAAAATATCCCATCCTATTGCTATAACTTTTGCGCAAACCAATCAATATACACTTATTGGGATTTGTTTTACCAAAAATATGTAGCTGAATACATATTGGCCTAAATTGATGAAGAAATTCGGTTTTTTTTCAATTTTTTATTGAATATGTATTATAGCTGAAAGTAAAAAATATATATTTTTTTTTTTCAAAATCGTCGCTCTGTTTTTGTTTATAGCACAAAAAAAAAATGCAGAGATGATCAAATACCACTAAAACAAAGCTCTATTTGGGTACAGTGTTGCACGCCCGTACAATTGTCAGGTAGAGTAACACAGTGTCGTATCACAAAAAATGGCCTGGTCATGAAGGGGGTAAACACCTCCTGGGGCTGAAATGGTTAATACTCCCCCATCCCAAGATCTCAATCACGTCTCTTGCCTTATATATTTTCAGACAGAATTACATAAGTTAAATTCCCTCTGAAAAATCCATGTGCTCAGCCACATAGCTCGGTAAATATATTTACATCATAGCCGTCCACACCAAGTTCCCAGACATCGTGAGTCTGATCAACAAGCTATTTATATGGAAATCATAAAAGCTTACTTAACTTACTAGTTATTCCGGCCCAGTCTCTCCTCTCCCGGAAGTGACGTCTCACTGGCCGATGACGCCACTTTCGGGAGTCGGGTCTGCGGATCAAACGGATCAGATTGGGATTCGGCGACCCCTGGCAAATTGGTGAAGTGGTCATGACCCACAGGTTGAGACCCGCTGCATTGGGCCTTATGCATGCAGATGCCATAAAGTGGTTGTAAACCCTTACATATACCCAATGGAGTGACTGGCCTCAGGTGATACACAGAGATGAAAGAAATCTTCCTACATAAGTTGTACTTGTTTATCTGCACTCTTCTATACATCTATTAAAAGCATATCATTTTTAAAGCTTGTCTAAGCTTTCATAAAACAGGAGGGAGAACTCATGTTACACACTGCAGAGCTCAGTGATGAGAGCTCTGAGAGCTGATTGGAGGGAGGGAACACACCCCTTCACACAGCACATAGGAACAGAGCGAATATATATATATATATATATATATATATATATATATATATATATATATATATATATATATATTTGTTTAAATACTATTAGTTGGGATTAATGTAATCTCAGTCATAAGTAATAGTATTTGTATGTTTTATTGCCTTATGAGTTTATGTGAAATCTCCTTTAATAGCTGTAAAATATTGTAATTATGAATATATTTCATTTAGCTTGTATCTATGGAGGGCGCGCAACATAGCTTCACAGAAGTGTCTGTTAGAGCAGACAATTCGGTGCCTAGGCTTGTATATCTAAACAATGGGACCCAAACCTCATTGTTCTACACATATTCACTTCAAAGGATCCCATGTTTAAATATGCAATTAAGAGAGGCCAACCCGCAATTAATGCTTGACTTTCTGGGAAAAGGTCAAGTTAATCTCCTGCTCAGAATAGTCACAAGGATTTGCATTAAAGGGGGCTGACTTAGGCAAAGTATAGGGATTGGAGATGTAGCCAGTCCTTAACCAGGAATAGGGAAGCCCACCAATCAGAGCCATGCAATGTCAACCAATGAGGCATCAGCCTGTAATGATATACACAGACTAGATGGGAAGGAAACACACACAGTCTATGGCAGAGCAGTCACGTAAATGTAACCTCTATGGGAATGGTAAATATGGGAAATCTCCCTTGTACTTGTATCTAAATATGTTGGTCTTATGTATTTTCTTTCCTACTGTTTGTAGATTAATGTTTTAAGGAATATACTCTGTATTCCTTCATGTAATCCATGATTTTTATCCTTTCCCTGTACAATTAGCTAGCTTGCTGTGTATTAGTCTAGGCCTACTCTACTATATACCAATAAATTGTTGTTATTGTGTTAAAGCTTTCACTCATGGTCAAAGAACTCTCATTTAACCCAAATCATATCTGAGAGATATTAAATCTCAAATATAGTAAACGGGTAACAGTATTTACTTAATGTTGTATAAGTTGGTAATATGTGTTACTTAAGCACACTTTTAGTTATATAACATGTTTAGCACATTACAGGACAAGAATAGTGTGTTACATGTGGGCTAGTCAATCAAACTCCATATATGACTCTGAATTAGAACCTCCTCTTGTATAGCAAATTGCTGAAGTTAACACTAATGCGTGCCATACAAGGTTTTGAATGTTGTAAAGTTATGACGTCTACATGTAAAATATAAGGCCAAGACATCGATATTCAGGAGGACACACACACAGGGGAAGGCTGACCAATCTTCAGGCATATACACACATGTCTATTCATATACCCTTTGACAAGTTGAAACAGCTGATTTCTCTCAGAAGCCTAAGACACTAGAAAGCATGGAGACAAGAGGCACAGCCATGAGGCACACATGCCTCCATATGCTTGTCACAGCTTTATAACTACTTAGTTTATTTTCATATATTTTTATCTACACTGAACTGAACTGTTATACTTTTTACATTGTATTTATGATGACAATTGTGTGACAATAAATTCACACTTAGTTTTTAAGTCAGTCTGACAGAGGAGTGAAACAACAGACAGAAATGACACTTACTGCTCTTAACTGAGACAAGTACACATATTCCATGCCTGAGGTTTACTTTACTTTATATTTTATACATAGTTACATTAGTCCAGTGTGATTTTATTTTTATTTTTTATATTAATCTTAATTTGTTTTTTATATAGAAAAAAATTACAAACTCACATATGTCTAATATTGAAAAGTAGCACAACAATATTCATCACAAACATTTATATTTTAATATATATATTCCAGTCCCCCCCCCACCCCTTCCCCCTCCAACCTCCTCACCAATCCTCCTTCCTCCTCCCCCCTCCCACTTTCGGTCTCCTCTGCTCTATTCTTTTCATTTTTATTCTCCCTTCTCTTCTACCCTTCCGTCATCTATTCTATCATTTTCTCTATATACTCTCCAGTTCTGTTATAGTCTGTCCATCTTTCCCAAATACTATTAAATCTTTCAACTTGACCCACCTCCCTGCTACTGAGATATTCCATTTTTGATATATAATCGCTTCTTTCTAACCATTCCTTTTTGGTGGGTTTCCCAGGTCTAACCATCTTTTTGGTATTATCCCTTTTGCTGCATTCAATAGGTATGGGGTCAGGGTTCTCTTATATATATTTTTTGTGGTATTTATATTATTGAATAAGCATGCCCATGGATCATTTGGGATTTCCTCCCCTGTGATTTCCCTTATGTAACATCATATCTCCTGCCAATACTCCTTTATTTTTTTACATTCCCGCCAAATGTGGGCCATATTTTTGAACTATCACAGGAGTTATATACCATCTCGCTAAACATTTATAATTTGATCTTTTTATATTTATATCAGTCGCATAGTCATGTGTTGCTCCAGCGCTATGGTCACTTGTTGTTCTTCCAGACGTATACCCAGTTCCTCCTCCCATTTTCCAACAGTGTGAATTTTTTATGTAGTTTTTATATGATCCAGATTTTAATGTAGTTTTTATATTATGTTGGTATTAGGTTAACTATGTGTAATGATTTTTGGGTAATGTTAGAGAAAGTGGTGTAATGTGCATGTTGGTAGTTTGATTTTCTGTTATTTTTTTCACTTTCAATAGATCTTTATTGAAAAAAATTGAGGTACAAAACATAGCGTAAGAGAAAACTTTTTGAAATAGCCAAAAAGATGTTAGACAGCAGGAACGTAGCTGCCAAGAAGGTAAACACATCTAATAGTATAAATAGCTCATTAATAAATAAAACTGTAAGAGTAGATATCAATGAGCTGATTTTCTGTTATTTTTTTCAATCTGTGTAATTTATTCTATGTAGTATTTTAATAGTATTGTATGGTTGATTTCAGTGCAGTATTCATTGCTGTACTAATTGCTGTTATTGGTAATTTTACCATTGTTGTGCCTTGTTGCGATTTTTGTCTTATCTTGTTGAAGGTAATTGTACCTTAGTAATTTCCTTTTGGGATTAATAAAGTATTCTGAATAATCCATACCTGGCCGATGCCCCGAAAGCTGGAAATCGATGAAGAAGACACCGCTACTCCAGGGATCTCTACTTGCTTCCAGGTCCCATGCTGAGTTGCTGCCCTGCTCCATTGTGAATGTAGGAGTTCAGCCGCTCGGGTGCCATTCAGAGAGTGCTGTGCATCTTCTGTATAATGGAAAGCATTCTCTGATTAGACAAGATGGAGAGTGTGATATCACCATCCCACCTCTCTACCTCGCCCAACCAAAGAATGATTTGCATTTCTTCAGAAAGTACAAAGCATTCTTTGAATGGCTGAGCGGCTGACCTCCTGTATTCAGAATGCAGCATTGGTCCTGGAAGCAAGTGGAGAACACTGGATTATTGTCTACTTCAATAATTTGCTTTTTCCATGGTCATTGGCCAGGTAAGGTATATACAGTACATAGTAGTTGCACTGGTCTAGTCTAAACCAATGTAACTATGTATAAAGTATCCATAACTGGAATTTCCTTTTTAAGGCATCTGGTGTAACTTGCAGGCACTTTTTCAAACCTAGGAAAAACAACAACACCATATAGATGCCCCTATTAATAAACATACTGTACATGGTATATAGATGTGCAAAACCGAAAAAATTATTTTGTTTCCTTTCAGATAGACTCGCTATGTTGCTAATTTTCTTTCCCTGATTCTTTTTGGAACTCTTTTAGTTTAGTTTCTTTGTTTATTAATTTTCTAACAAATTCCTAATTTTCAGACCGATTTGAATTTGGATCAGTCGAAAAATGATCAACCGATTTAATTCTGTGTGAAGAATAGCTGGTTGTTAAGGAGCGAGCCGGGAATTGCCAGCAAAAAAAATTCAGAAAAAAAACAGCGTGGGGTCCCCCCTAATCCATATCAGGTCAATTATTTTTATTTATTTTACGTGGGGTCACCCCAAAATTGATAATCCCCCTTATCTGAGCATGCAGCCCAGCAGGCCCTCCTGAACCGCACCATGCCACATGCCCTCAACATTTGGGGGGGTTGCTTTGGGGCAGGGGGGCTCTGGTATGGATTTCAAGGGGAGCCTTGCACAAAAAAATTGCACGGGGGTCACCCCAAAATCCATTCCAGAGCCATGAGGGTGCTTTGGGGTAGTATTCCCCCCAAAGCACCTTACACCATGTTGATGAGGACAAGGGCCTCTTCCCCACAACCCTGGCCTGGTGATTGTGGGGGTCGGTGGCTTATCGGAATCTGGAAGCCCCCTTTAACAAAGCTTGCCGCTCACTTGACCCCCCTAACCTGGCCTGCCAAGCTGTTTGCTTGGATAAGGGCCTGGTATGGATTGGAGGGGAGGTGCTGTTTTTTTTTCTTAATTGTTATTTGCGAGCAAATCTGTTTACATTCAGCTGTCAGTGGCTAAGCTCGCTGACAGCTCATGAGTCATCGGTTGTTAAGGATGCAGTGGCTGGCTTCCCGGGCCCACTCCTTAACAACCAGTTATTCTTTACATGGAATTGGACCTATCCGAATTCCAATCGTTCCAAAAATTTGGAATTTGTTAGAACATAAATATATGAAGCAAAACTGAACAAATTTCAATGAAATTCGTTACTATTTCATTCGGAGAATCTCCATATAACCAAAAATTTGTCAGAATTTATATTCAGACCAAAACGAATTGCACGTGTCTAATGGTATACACCCCACTTATGTTAGCTCACACGCCTGAATTGGTGGAATTCCTGAAACATGGCTTTTGCATTTTCCAGGATTTATGCACATGCAGACGTTTACACAAGCTCAGCTACAGTCATTCATTACTATGGGCAGCTGTCTCTCCCAGGCATAGAAATTTACCCAATGTTTATTTCAGATGCCTCAAAGCGTCCATATGCATGAGACCTTATTTTCCTTCCCCTTTGCAGCCTGCATGAACAAATAAAAGCCCAACTCTGGGAAACTTGAAAATTGTCCTTTGCTATGGGGCTGTGCCCAAGTTGCAAAGGGTAATTGCTCATTAAGGTCTAGGGGACACAAAAAAAGCACATTTATTTACCTGATCTTCCGCTCCTCCCAACTGCTTGACCAATCCCTGCAGCTTTTTTCATCCACTCTCAATTGGACTAAGGTCCTAGTCTCATCAAGACCAGTGCAGGGTCCATAGGAACGTCGAAGGACAGTCCACCTCTGGAGCGTGGGGAAGCACCATCTGCTCTGGGATCAGCTAAATAAACTCACTGCTCCTCTCCCCTAGACAAAACCAGCAGCCAACCTCTACAGTGTGGGCATGGCTCCACTGCAAGGGATAATTTTACAGTTTTTTGGAATTGGGATTTAACTGAAAGGGGTACTTAATTTATTAAAAACCATTCAGACAAAGAGCCATCCAGCCTTGAAACATGACATAATTCTTACTGCTATTGCAATTTTTTTGACCTCTTCATGTTAGTCCACCAACAGAAAGAGACAGAATAAACATAGAAAAGGCTTAAAAAGACCTTAGCTCAGACATACATTCAGTATTTTTACAAAATAAATATTCAGGCACAGGGATAATGTAAGAAAATAATATACTGTATTAGCTTTGATATATGAGTTGTTACAGAAGTTGCAATACCTTAAAAAGTAATGACACAATTCAATTTCCTCCTTATAATGGCCCACCAAGACATACAGAGATGGAATCATGATGGGACTACAGCAGGCATAACTTTTCTCAAAAGCCAAATCTTAGTGATTCAATAGATCCAGCATTTTGTAAATGCATGAAGACTTGCCTGTGTCAATGCCTTACAGATGTCTTTTGTTAAAGCCTTTTTTTGCCCAGAAGGCCAATATTGCTCTAAGAAAGACAGCTTTCAACCTTAAAGAGCACATTTACTTGATTGAGTGTAGGCTGTTGAAATAGCCATCTTTATCCATCTGTCAATTGAGTCCTTTGTGGGTTTTTCCATCCTTATACCAAAGAAAGAGATTTTAATATTTCCTCCAATCTTAAGTGGTATTAAGATAATGCAAGACTACTCTACGCACATCAAGAGTATTGTAAATTTGCTTTTGATTCCCTGGAAAAAAAAAGCAGAATGAAGGCAGAACAATCTATTGAGTTTTGCAAAGGAAAGCAGGTGCAGTCCTCAAATTATGTGATCATCTATGATTGTCTTGAAGGGAGGTTTTACACATAGGACTTTTAATTCCCCAACTTTTATTTTATTGAAATACAAGTCACTAAGAACACTGTCTTAAAGTAATCCTGACACCACAGCCTTGGAAAAGAAGACTGCTACCAGTTTACTGCTCCCAGAACACTGCATCTATTCAACACTTCTGTGAAGCAGCTACATTTCTCAAGACATGGCCTACCTGAAAGGTAAATATAGATAGATAGGTTTCCTTTACAGGACTGGCCTTATTTTTTAAGTGACATTGCAATTACTGGGTCATTTTAAGCTTAAGATTCTTATCCAAACAACTGAGAATAAAGTCCATTTAACCACTTCAATACAGGGCACTTATACACCCTTCCTGCCCAGACCAATTTTCAGCTTTCAGTGCTCTTACAATTTGAATGCCAATTACTCAGTCATGCAACACTATACCCAAACAAAATTTTCACACAAATAGAGCTTTCTTTTGGTGGTATTTAATCGCCACTGGGTCCAATCAGTTGGCGGGCTAGTGCGGATGGTGGGGGGACAGGGTCCAACGGTGGAGCACCCCACCGCCTCCCAGGTCACGGGTGTCCCATCTGCCCCTATGGAGCTTACTGTAACGCCCCGGCGTCGGTGAGTACGAAGGCTGGGGAAAAAGCAGGAGCGTTGCAGGAGGTCACGGGCAGGACACATGTGGTTAGGATTGCTGATGCAGCAAAATGTGAGGTGTACGTGTCCTTTGAAAGGCCGCTGGGGGCACATTTGAAACAGGAAGTGCGGGAAAAAATTTGCAAGGTTGAGTTTGTGGAGATCTTCTCCTTACTGCCCCTATAAAAATTTAACTTGGATAGGATCAAGCCCGACGACTCCAAGAAGGAGGATGAGGAGAAGCGGAGGTACAGATTGATTCCGCGGACATTCGCTAACTGGTTGCAGGTGTTTGTCATTATGGCGAGCGTTATAGGGAAGAGGAACCCGGAACTTTGTTTAGCTCTGTTTTGTTACATGGATGCCATCGGAGAGGCTCACCGGGTCTATGGGGGATTGGCCTGGTTAAGGTATGACGAGCAGTTCCGGCAGCGCAGGGCCGTCCGTCCGTCTCTTCGCTGGGATCACAAAGACATTAGCCTCTGGATGTGCCTGGTGTTCTCAGCTTGGGCCCCGAGTCAGTTTTTTCAGGGGGGTGTCGGGGATGCACCTTCCCCAGGACAAAGGGCCGGAAATAAATAGGGTTAATGCTGGCAGTACAATGAGGGTATATGTAAGTTTGGTGGGTCCTGCCGTTTTAAGTATGAGTGCTCCGAATGTGGAGGTTCACATCATGTGTCCCACTACTTCAAAAAAGGTAAGGGGGGCCCATGCTGTAGAGTTTGCTAACAAGAGGGATGACAAGGGTGAGGGGAGAAAGGATGGCACGGTCAGGTGCGAGGCTCAATAAGGCTTGCATAAAAGTGAACAAGGTGGTGGGAAGATTTATTACTTGGAATGGGGGCATGGTCATCCGCCACATGGAGTTGATACCAGCCTGTACCTCCGAGGAGATGGGGTTCACCTGTCCTCAGTGGGGATTGATTTATGGGCCCTGGGTCTACAGGACGGGATTCAGCGGGCCCTGCGGGTGTGGAGGGGCCCTTAAGGGTAAGGTGTTATCCTTGCGGGCTGTGGCAGTGTTTTGGTCTTTGATGGTGTCAGAAAACATACGAGATGGAAGTGTTGGGGACTCATGGGTAGTATGCGCCCCTCTGGTGTATTCCAGTTAGAACGGTTAGCTGGAATACGATAATGGTTGCACTGCGGGAAGAGGGTTGTCTCCTAGCTGGAGTGGTACGGCTGGAGACCTATCATGGAGAAAGGTCCTGCAGTGTAGTGGTGGAATAAGTGTTAAGTTCAGGGTGCTGTCAAAGACCAACAGACTGAGTGATTGATAGTTATCGTTTACAGATGTTTATATGTTAAACGTTTTGAAATATTAATATTTTGTTAATAAAAAGGATGCTATGGCCATTTATACTCCAAATTCAGGTGTGGTCTCGTTAATTCAGATAATGGTAAGAGGGACGGTGGAGTATGAGTGGTTGGGCAATATAAAGAAGGTTGGGGACGTCTGGGCTACACTGGTCAAGTGTTACAAAGAAGGGCCACTGAGGGGGATACAGCATTGCTCTGCTGGAGACTATGCATTGTTTCAGTTAGCAGAAAGCAATTGCAGGGTGCATATGAAAAGCAGCTGATTAAACAGAAGTGACTTCGTTTGAAGGTTTATCTAAATAAATATCCCTGCCTTAGTATCATAGCTGGAAGGAGAACTGAAAATGTAATTTTCTTAGAGCTGAGCATGGCAAACAATACAATATGAAAAGTAGATTAGAAATAAAAAGCATTTCAGATGCACTCACCAAACATCACAGTTACAGAAAATCAGTTTAGTTTATTATATATTTAAATGATGGTATATGCCACAGGGATCAGATTTTAGTCAGCTATTTGCTATTTCCCACCTTAGACCTTTTAAATAATTGATTGAATTTTTTTTTTACTTTTGCTGGATAGAATTCAAATTGTTTGTCTACTGTGTTTACGTAAGTTTCCATAGCAATGTAGTATATATTATTGACATCAAAGGATTTCAGCATTTTCTGCTGTTATATTTAAGACAAGCTGTCAGTTTTCATCTTACCTGTGGAGTAAACAATACTGGTGCTCTTTGTTCTTGGGAACAGCATGATCCCCAGGAGCAAGCACCCTATTTTGTAGGATTAAGGATTCCAATGCGTCAACTGCCATATTATAAAATCCACACCATTGGTATTGAATAAATAGTTGAAAGCAGGATTGGGAGAGGGTATATTTGGGAGCATGGGCAGCTCCTTTGTCTGGCGATTACTGACCAGAGGGACTGCAATGTCCCACCTGTCAGAAGGAGCAGAGGCCAGTTAGTTACTTGAGGGGGGATTCTGCTCTTTCCTTCCTACTGCAGGCAGGAGAGAATGGATGTCTGTTGAAAAAACTCAGCATGGTGCTGCTGTGGTGTAAGGGCAAACTTCCCTTCTTTCTGTCTCTCCTTGTCATGTGACATATCACATAACCAGAGAACAGGAGAGAGAAGTTGCCTTCCCGGCAATTCCTAGCACATTGAGAAGGAACATAGAGGGTGGGAGGATATCCCAGCCTTAGACCTCCCCTCTCCTCCTCAAAACCACCTAAAAGCCCCTTAGCCTCCTAAATCCCTTGGAGGTCTTCAGCTTTCCTTTCCATCTCAGTCCTCCTCAGATTGACACCACTGATGCAGGGGCTTTATTCCACACTTTTTTCCTCTTTTTACATTGACACCACCGACGTAGGGAAAATGTTTCCTTCCAGTGACGCCAGCAATGTAAGGACATGTTTTTCTTGCCATTGATAGCCTTATATTTGTCCACTGATGTTAAGCTCTTCAGTTTAAGACTAATTTAATTTAGACTTTCCAAAGAACTAGTTCTGGCCAGCTCAGCAGACTGTTTTAAAAAAAGAGCTGGATGCATTCCTAAATGCACAAAATATAACTGGATATTAATTTTTAGAGGTAATAAGCCCAGCGGTAGTTGTTCCAAGGAATATCTAAATGCCTCCTGGGGGATCAAAAATGAATTATTTCCCCCCACTGGAACTAATTGGACCATGCTTTATTGTTTGTTTTTTTTTGCCTTCTTTATCAACTATGGATATAGGATAGTGTATATGGAGGTTTTCTATTTGTGTGTTGTTTTTTTTTTCGTTTTTTTTTTTATTGGTTGAACTAGATGGACTACACTAGTGTCTTTTTTCAACTTACTAACATAACAATAGTTACATATTTTGTCCACTTCTGATTGCAAGCAATACAATATATCTAATGCCCTGTACACACAATAGGATTTTCCGAAGGAAAATGTGTGATAGGACCTTGTTGTCGGAAATTCCGACCGTGTGTAGGCTCCATCACACATTTTCCATAGGAATTTCCGACACACAAAGTTTGAGAGCTTGCTATAAAATTTTCCGACAACAAAATTTGTTGTTGGAAATTCCGATCGTGTGTACACAAATCCGACACACAAAGTGCCATGCATGCTCAGAATAAATTAAGAGACGAAAGCTATTGGCTACTACCCCGATTATAGTCCCGAAGTACGTGTTTTACGTCACAATGTTCAGGACGATCGGATTTTCCGACAACCTTGTGTGACCGTGTGTATGCAAGACAAGTTTGAGCCAACATCCGTCGGAAAAAATCCATGGATTTTGTTGTCGGAATGTTCGATCAATGTCCGACCGTGTGTACGGGGCATAAGGCAGGCCATACACGGATCATATCTTGGACAAGGAACCGGACAAGATTCAAACCGTTAAAGGGCAGGCTGAATCGATTGATCAACTTGTGTGCAACCAGCCTGCTTGATTCCCTTGCGATTTATCGCTTTAACCACTAGGGATATTCTTCTCCCGGCAGGGACAGCTTCCCCCATCCGCCCCTGTCGAGAGAAGACAATATACACTTATGTGATCTTTTACTGCTATACTTGACTTAAACTGTGCATTTGTCAATAACCTTAACAGTCTCTCTTCCCCTAACATGTTAGAATTTCTACCCGTTTCCACTCCTCAGGTTACTTCTTTGGTGGATCTCTTGGTTAGGTATCTCTGTTAGGCCAGATACTTAGTTATTCAATATCTTACGAATGTTTACTGACTTTAAGCTATGCTGTTGAGTCTGTTTTTTACAGTTCTTTTTGTTATGCTCTGTGAAGGCTTTGTTATGCGTTTCTGTGCTTTCGCTGACATATACTGTATAGCTTGTCTATGTCATTCTTTTTTCTACTTTTGTATGAAAATCCTCAATATATATATATTTATTTAAAAAAAAACTGACTGGTGTTCTAATCCCTCTCCCTCTGTCCAAAACAAACAAAAAAAGTGTTTTCTTTAGTTGTACTTAAAACATATGAATTAATTTTGATTTGCCTTGCCTTTATTCATGTTTTATTATTAATTACGCATTTACTATAATTACCAAGCTACCCAGTGATTGACAGTGACTGGGGTTGAAAATAATATATATATATATATATATATATATATATATATATATATATATATATATATATATATATATATATATATATTTATATTTATTTAAACATTAGAATACAATTTGAACATTGTAAGCACCGCTGTCAGGGTTGTCATTTCTCCAAATGCATCTGCACATCAATATAGAAAAGAAAATAAGAATTATACATTGAACACTATTAGTATATGTATTAACCCCTTGATGCTAACGTAACACAATAGCACAAATATGCGGCCCAACTGCACTGGGCTTTTTGCCATGGGCCACATATTTGTGTACCTCCCACTACAGTTACCAGGGTGTCACTGAGAGCCTCAGGCCCCGTTCTAATGATCGGGACCCGGAACATACGATTCCAGGTCACCTGATCACTGTGCTAGCCCTTGATTGGCTATCACAGTAATCGGTCACTGTGAAGTCCGCCCCTGTGTTTTCTGTCTCTGTAAATGGACAAGAAACATAAATTGTATCTATCTCTGTCTTTGCAGAGATGGAAAAAAAGTGTGTGTAGATGAAATAATAATAATTAACAAAATAAAAAAATAAAATATCTAGATCAAGGTTTGATCTAGGTCAATGGCAGAATTAGTGTTTGGGTCAGGGTCAAGGTCAGGGTCAAAGGTCAGGGTCAGTATTTTATTTTTTTAAAATAAGTATCAGTGTCAGTTAGTGTCAGTGTGTTTAGGTTAAAAAAACAAAATGCGTACTATTGTTTCTGGGCTGTACTATGAGTACAAACAACAACTAACATACATATATGTGGTATGGCCACAATTGTCAGGAGCGGGAGAATTTGTTTTGGGTTGTTCTTTGGTGGTAGGTTATGGTAGTAGCAAGAAATATACTGTACAGCTACATTTAAAAAAAAAAATTTTTTTACTATTTTGGGCCAGTTGTCATTTGATAATACATTTTTTTTTTAGGAGATAGCCATTGTCATTTACCACCCAATGAAAGCCCATTTTGCCCTGAAAAAAAACAAGATATTATGCACCTGGATGCACAAAGTAGTTGTGATGATATGTACGGTTTTACTAACACAGGAAGGGAGGACCCTCACCATGCCAACATCCAAAAAAAAAATATATATATATATATAAGGATTGAGAAACTCAAAAAATAGGTGGACTTTGTGGGCACACAATGAGAGGAGGAATCATTAAAAAATTATACATTGTATTACAACATGATTAAAAAACATATAGAAAACATACAATCAAAACCCTATGAAGACACAGTTACCAGTTACCCAATAGTGCAGTTACAGAAGGCTGGATCAAAAATGTAAGGATTGACTTAATAATATGTCTAGTAAAGAAAATTGATCCAAAAACGCCTCCAGAACTTGCGTCGACTCATTTCACTAAATATTAGCTTCCTCCGGACAAATACTGGGTAGGTGCTGGTATATTAAAAAACAAAAATGTGCATTAGTATTACATATGGTGTATAACTATATAAGTACAACAGTAGTTATTTAATCATATATCCAGGAAAAGTACATATAGGCATCAAAAACTCAGAGTATAGGAACACCTCACAAGATTAGACAGACATCCATAATGAGTTTCAGGTCTAATGTGTGTGTGTGTATATATATATATATATATATATATATATATATATATATATATATATAACGAAAATGATGCATATACATGACAGTTTGTCTGTAGTAGACACAGCTGGGTAGAAAAGAGAATTATAGGTCACTATAAAAAAGAATGCATTCATGCAGGTAACTAGAATGAGCAGGTGTGTATATGAGCATAATCTACAAGTCCTTGGGATGGACCATAGCTATGTATAGAGTCCACATTAAAAGAAACAATGCTGAAATGATTCTCACCTGATGTATAGCAGGTGTATAAATCAGAATGTAGCGAAATCAGAGTTCAGGCCGGCTTAGAATAAATTATGGCTACGAACGTTTCCGAACAAAGTACCTGGAAATATAGGCAGTGTCAGCAATTAACAATTAGCCCTCCAAGCAAATTAAAAGGGGTAGGGTTATATTTGTGGGTGGCACTTACCAACAACACAAATTGTGGCTCTGAAGTGCTACACTGATATATCAGATTTATAGATATAAGGAATTCTCCAAATTATGGAAGACGGGACAGTATCTGAAGAATAACAATATATATCATGAGGGCATATAAGATCATAAAGAAATATAAATTTAGAATAAAAGGGGGGGAGGAGCAGGGAGAGAAGGGGGGGTTGCAACCACCTGAGCGTATAAATATAGCAGATAACCCAAATAGGGAGGCCTATTATTGAGGCCCTAGCAGATAATGCTGCATAGGCGGTAGAAGGTCTACAGCACTATGAGAGGAAAGAAAGGGATTACAAATTAAACAAGTATGTGACAATCAAAATCACAGAATAGTTCCATAAGTCAAGATCTCAAAAGTTCAGCTTACCCTTAAACGCTGCTCAGATGTGTACAGCTGTCCTCGCAGTATGCAGCCCAGGCATTTGTACACACCCACTTATATATGGGATATGAGGTCACAAGGGGGCGTGACAGCGCAGTCATTGGCGCCAAATGGCATTCTCACATGACGCATCACGTCCTCATGTGTTTGGAGCCCCATCCCTAATGGCTATACGATCAGCAGATTTGGGGTGGGCTGCCAGAGGAAGTGGAGAGATGTAGTGGGCGGTGTCAGCATGCTGGGTGCACGTCAGTGCACCTCCATTGGCATACTGTCCTAAACAAGGAGGGGGAAGGATACACGAAAGCCACTGCATAACATGACGGCGAGTAACGTGATGACGCAGCGACGATCGTCGCGCATGCGCCACGTCACATGTCTGCGACCATACAGAGCGCAGTGTAAACATACAGGTATCCAAGTGCCAGACATCAAAACACCCTCACTGCACCACACATCAAACTCAGCAACCACCATGAGATATAGGAAACCCAATTGGACATAAGTTAGGCATACCACCGAAACCAAAAACAGACCCCAGCACACAACAGCGCCACAGGGGTGCACTCCATTACGTAACCTCCCACCAAAACAGACAGGCAGAGGCAAACCCCCATCTCAGACATAGCCCTTGACAAATCCAGCCCAAGGCCGCAGAAAGGAATGAAAGAAACAGTCATGTATATATATATCTGGAAGAAGCATCTGAGAGTTA
The DNA here is from genome assembly GCA_037952835.1 of Lithobates septentrionalis. Taxonomy (NCBI): domain Eukaryota; kingdom Metazoa; phylum Chordata; class Amphibia; order Anura; family Ranidae; genus Lithobates; species Lithobates septentrionalis. Next base: position 3,802,621 of record JBBDGP010000812.1, read on the forward strand.
AATATAGAGTAAGGTGGGCATCTATAGACTGATCTCATTGACAGAAAACCAAGCAAACTGAGCACCAAAACTCATAAAAAAACAAACATGGCTGAAACAGTGATATATATATAAATACACTTATGAATCAAAAAAGTTTTAGAGTATCCTACATCAAATATCAATACAGTCTATATAATTTATTGGAAGGGAAATGAAGATATACCTGTTTTTACAAAAATGGTTTGTAACTCATAGCGTCATTAAGGCCGGGAGCCATAGTAGCAGCTAGGGTATGGATCTATCTCATTTCCCTCTGTAAGATCTTTTTAGATCTATCATGCTCACCACCTTGTGGGTTCATTGGAATGTGTTCTAATTCTGCAAATTGACTACGCTGTTGTCACCAGCATGCATCTGATTCACATGGCATTAGCAATTGATTGCTGCCAATGTAATATATATGATCTTTAATTCTACGCCAGAAGGCCCGTTTGGTCTTGCCCACATAGAAGCTACCGCATTCACAAAACATGATGTATATCACGCCCTCCGTCTGACAGTTGACATGGTGTACAGCAGAATGTAGCCTACCACTCAGCAGATACATTGCATGGTTCTCATATATCCATGGGCAATAAGTGCATGACCCACATTGCTAGGTTCCTCTCGAGGTGGTGTCCTCACTTGCTGCTTTGACAAAATTACTTTGTGTCAACCTGTCCCTAAGTGATCTCGCCCGCCTAAACTATATATTTGCAAAGAATAGAATTGTTGGTGAGAATATATCAATGTTTAAGTATTTCCTGTATACATGAATGTTGATGATTATAAGTGATGATAACCCGAGTGATATTCTCCTCATTTTGCCGAGGTCTCTTACATAAAGCTTCCTGTCTGGTCTGCATTATTGCTCTTTTAAAGGCTTTTTTAAGCAAGGATTTTGAGTATCCCCTAATGGACAAGCTCACCTGCAGTGTGTCTGCTTTCTGCTTAAATAGGATGTCATTGGAGCAGATTTTGTGCAACCTGAGATACTGGCCGTAGGGGAAACTATTAATAAGAGGGGTGGGATGAAAACTGCTAGCATGTAAAAAGGTATTCCCTGCTGTCTCCTTTCGGTACAGAGTGGTACTAATATTGCTATCTCCTTCGATCACTACTGTGATGACTAGAAATGGAATAGATTGCTTGCTCTGATGCATAGTGAACTTTAAATTAAATGCATTATGGCCTAGATCGCACATAAAGTTGGCAAGGTCAGCAGTAGAGCCAGTCCAGAGCATCAGGATATCATCTATATATTTGTTCCACATTAAGATGGAGTCCCAATATTTGGCATACCTATGTTCAGAGAACAGCATACAATCCCAACCCCCCAGGTACAGGTTGGCATACGATGGGGCACAAGAGGACATCATTGCAACCCCCTGCACCTGGAGGTAGCGGGAATCATTGAAGGTAAAGACATTGCATGTCAGGATATGCTCCAATATGGAGAGGATAAATTTACTAAAGGACCAAGAGTCCTGTGTCCTCTCACTTAGGAAATCTTGTATGACAGGGAGACCTGAGGAATGTGGAATGCTACTGTACAGAGCCTCAATGTCAATAGCTACCAAGATCGTATCAGTGGGTACTTGGGTGTTTTCTAGATGTTGCAAAAGATCCAGTGTGTCCTGTGCCTAGAAAGGAAGTGACATAACACGGGGGGGCGAAGATATTTGTCAACAATAGGCATGAGCCGAACACCCCCCTGTTCGGTTCGCACAAGAAGAGAAGAAGAGAAGAAGAGAAGAAAAGAAGAAGAGAAGACCGGGAGCCTCCCCCCCATGCCATGGGTGCTGAGCGGCCCGAGGAGAAGAAGATAGAAGACGCCGCAGAGGAGATGCTGGACGAGAACGCCGGAGGAAGAACCAGAAGAGCCAGAAGAACCAGAAGAACCAGAAGATGAAGGAAGATAGAAGAAAGAAGAAGCATTTAAATAAAGGAATTGTCAAAAACTGTCTCTTGTCATTTTTAACATTTTTGACAGTTTTTTAGTGAAATGGTAGGGGTAAGTACCCCCTTACCATTTCACACAGGGGGGGGCGGGATCTGGGGGTCCCCTTGTTAAAGGGGGCTTCCAGATTACGATAAACCCCCCGCCCGCAGACCCCCACAACCACCAGCCAGGGTTGTGGGGATGAGGCCCTTGTCCTCATCAACATGGGGACAAGGTGTTTTGGGGGGCTACCCCAAAGCACCCTCCCAATGTTGAGGGCATGTGGCCTGGTACGGTTCAGGAGGGGGGGGGGCCGCACTCTCGTCCCCCCCTCTTTTCCTGCGGCCTGCCAGGTTGCGTGCTCGGATAAGGGTCTGGTATGGATTTTTGGGGGGACCCCACACCGTTTTTTTTTTTTTTGGCGCAGGGTTCCCCTTGAAATCCATACCAGACCTGAAGGGTCTGGTATGGAATTTAGGGGGAACCCCACGTCATTTTTTTTTAAAAATTTTGGCCGGGGTTCCCCTTAATATCCATACCAGACCTGAAGGGCCTGGTATTGAATTTAGGAGGACTCCCACGTCATTTTTTTAAATTTTGGTTCGGGGTTCCCCTTTGGGGAATTCCCATGCCGTTTTTATCAATGAACTTCTATGTGTATTGTCGGCAATGCAATAGCCGCGGGTAGTTTTAAATGAGTTTTTTCCTTCAAAATGTCATTTTGCTGTCAGACTGTTCTAAACACAGGAAACATGCGCCCCTTTACAGGCATACTATAGACACCCCCCAGGTACGAAATTTAAAGGGATATTACACTTTTATTGTTTGACTTTAAGCATTATTAAAATCACTGCTCCTGAAAAAACGGCCGTTTTTAAAACTTTTTTTTGCATTGATTCATGTCCCCTGGGGCAGGACCCAGGTCCCCAAACACTTTTTATGACAATAACTTGCATATCAGCCTTTAAAATTAGCACTTTTGATTTCTCCCATAGACTTTTAAAGGGTGTTCCGCGGCATTCGAATTTGCCGCGAACACCCCAAATTGTTCGCTGTTCGGCGAACTTGCGAACAGCCAATGTTCGAGTCGAACATGAGTTCGACTCGAACTCGAAGCTCATCCCTAGTCAACAAGTTGACTAGCCTGTTCAGTATATGCATTGTTCCCGGATATAATAGGCTTTCCATGGGGACACACCAGATCCTTATGCGTCTTAGGAAGAGAGTAAAGGGTAGGCATAATAGGATGTTTCACGAGGAGAGCCTCGTATAGATCTTAATAAAAAAAGAGTCCAGAAGAAGTAAATGAAACTCATCCTAGACTTTACTAGCATGTTCTATAGAAATCCTTTTATACCAATCCTCATTGTCTAGGATTCTGTTACACATGGCCACATATTGGACCTTATCCATGAGGACAATGTTGCCCCCTTTATCCGATGGTTTAATAACAATTCCCTCTTCTGAACATAGCTTTTGATGGCCCTGTTTCTGGATAGGGAATAAATTGTCCACATTGTGAGAGTATATTTTGAATGTTTCAATTTCTTTTGTGACCTGTGTAACAAATGCCCAGATATTTGGATTCGTTTGTAGTGAGGGAAATTTTTCTGATTTCTTTTTCATAGGGATGTGGGAGATGTTATCCATATGGACATTAGGAGTTACAACCCTTTTCATAGCTTAAGAACTCTGTAATTGCTGTTCATATCTTTCATTCTCTTCCGCCTATCAGTGCCATCAGTGCCGCCTATCAGTGCCTTCAGTGCTGCCTATCCGTGCCCATCAGTTTTTTTTCAAAATTGTCATTGTTTTTTCATTTATAGCATAAAAATTAAAAACCGCAGAGGTGATCAAATACCATCAAAAGAAAGCTCTATTTGTGGGAAGAAAATGATAAACATTTAGTTCAGGTACAGTGTTGCATGACCGCGCAGTTGTCATTTAAATTGCGATAGCGCTGAAAGCTAAAAATTGTCCGGGGCAGGAAAGGGGGGAAAGTGCCTGGTATTGAAGTGGTTAAGGGCAGTATCCCCTATGTGGTCTTGACTACAAATGGATCTAGGTTGCTGCTTACTTTCCTTTCTTTTGGTGGAAGAGCCACCCCCTCCTTTGGAAGGTGCAAATGTGCCGGAAAGAGAGGAAGGTTGTGCGCAGTTTGAATTACCCCTATCATGGTGTTCACCTCTTTTGTAGTTGGTTTATTAGCAAGTGTACTTGAACCCTCCTCGTTAGGGTTAGATCTAGTGTGCTAGTCGAGAAGCCTTTTCTTATCACCTTGTGTGCGTCCATTACTATGATTGAAAGGTTTCTTTTGAGGATTGCGATTTCTTCCATTGGGTCTGGCCGTACCTTGTGAAAAGCGAGAGTTGTTAGAAGCATTAGAGGAGTCAGAATCCCTAATTTCCTGTTCATTGTAATTCCTAGATTGCTGTACCCCCTGCCTCTAACCACAAGAGTGTCTCGAGTTAGGTAAGGACCATATATGTTTGATATATGATTAATGATTTACAAATGCAAATTTGTCTCTAGAAAACTTTTTGTTTTTGATCAGTTCTGAATTGAACTGTTCAAGATGTTTGCTTAATTCTTTGTCCTTGACATTATATAGGGGGTGTGAGCATAGTAGTTGGTTCTGGGCATACAGCTGTTTAATTTCTTCATATATCTCTTTAATATTTTTCATGTACTCAGCAACCAGTAATTCTATCATTTTTTGGTGCATTTTTGTAAATTTAGTTCCCATGCATTCCTAAAGGCTGGAGACATATTGTGTAAATTAGGAAATATTTGTATTATTAACTACTTCAATACCAGGCACTTTCCTGCCCAGGACAATTTTCGCTTTCATCGCTATCACACGTTGAATGACGTTGAATGAAGTGTGGTTATGCAACACTGTACACACACTAAATTTTTATAATTTTCTTCTCACAAATAGAGCTTTCTTTTGGTGGTATTTGATCACCTCTGGGGTTTTTATTTTTTGCTAAACAAATAAAAAAAGAAGTTTTTCTTAGTTTCTGTCATCAAATTTTGTTTTCCCCTTCACTGACGGGCACTGATGGGCACTGATGGGAACTGATGAGGTGGCACTGATGGGCCCTGCTGAGTTGGCACTGATAAGGTGGCACTGATGGGCACTGATGAGGAGGCATTGATATGTAGAATTGATAGGCACTGATAGACAGCACTGATATGCAGCACTGATGGGCATCAATAGGCGGCACTGATATACAGCACTGATAGGTGGCACTGATGAGCACTGATATGTGGCACTGATGGGCACTGATGGGTGGCACTGATGTGCACCCTACAGGCAGCTGTGATGGGCACTGATTGGCACTGATAGGCGGTACTGATTGGCACTGACAGGTGGCACTGATGGGCAGCACTGATGATGAGGTACTGACATGTGTGGGCACTGATTGGCACTGTAATGAGCTCTGATTGGCACTGTGGTGGGCTCTGATTGGCACTGTTGTGGGCACCGATTGGCACTGTGGTGGGCACTGGCAGACTTTATTATTGGGGCACAGCTGGGCACTGATTGGCAGCTGATTGGCACATCTAAAGGGGCTGATAATGATAATCAATGTGCTGATTATCAGCACAGACCCCCCCCCCCAGTCGTCTCTCCCTGTCAGCGGGAAACAAGTAATGCCGTTTACCGGCACTTCCTGGTTCATGCGATGATCAGTTGTGATTGGTCACAGCTGATCACGTGCTAAGAAGCCTCTAAAGAGGCTCCTTATCATGATTGGAGATGCGGCCTGTCAGAGTGACACGCCACGATCACCGTGTTGCGCGCCCCTGTGGGCGAGCGCCAGTATGTTATCCTGATGGACATCATATGACGCCCAGTCAGGGACCACTTACCAGCCGTCAATCTGCTATAGGCTGGGTGGGAAGTGGTTAAACCACTTGGATTTAAATCCTCAGCAATATATCTGGTCAAAAATTTATAATGCCAATATACGCCAGATTTTTTCTCCAGTGCTTTATATAGTTTATGCATGAAAACATCCAATTCCAGGGATGCACCTTCTTCTCCTGAAAAGTTTTTTTGAATTTTCAACATCCACCCATCCCATGCTGTGCCAACATACCGTAGTCCACCATGATTGAAAAAAAAAGAGAGAGAGAAGGTAAGAAAGAAAAAAAAAGGGGGGAGGACTGAAACACTGATCCTGGATACAATGAGAAAAAAAAAATATATATATATACAATAGTACTAAGACCACTAAACACAGGTCTGTCCATACTTCTTTCAATTTTAATCCCTTTATTTCCTCTCATAGTGAACTGAACTCTGATTCCACTATATTCTGATGTATACACCTGCTATACATCAGGTGAGAATTACTCCAGCATTGTTTATTTTAACGTGGTAGTAATTGCTCATTCTAGTTACCTGCATGAATGCATTCTTTTTTATAGTGACCTATAGTTCTCTTTTCTACCCAGCTGTGTCTACTACAGACAAACTGTCATATATATGTATCATTTTCCTATATACAGTATATACATTAGACCTGAATCTCCGTCATTATGGATGTCTGTCTAATCTTGTGAGGTGTTCCTATACTCTGAGTTACAGATTTACCAGCCAAGCATTGTTGTACTTATTCACTTATACACTTTTTACCCATTTACACATTTCTACCAGCACCTACCCAGTATTTGTCCTGAGGAAGCTAATATTTTGTGAAATGCGTCGATGAGCAAGTTCTGGAGGCATTTTTGGATCAATTTTCTTTACTAGACATATTATTAAGTCAATCCTTACATTTTCGATCCAGCCTTCTCTAACTGCACTATCGGGTAACTGGTAACTGTGTCTTTATAGGGTGCTGATTGTATGTTTTCTATATGTTTTTTTAATCATGTTGTAATCAAATTTATAATTTTTTAATGATTTCTCCTCTCATTATGTGCCCATAAAGTCCACCTATTTTTTGAGTTAATCAATCCATATATATAGGTTTTACTAATACATGTCAAAGTTGCAAAATTGGGCTTAGGCATTAAGATTTGTTTTAGCCTTAGGCGAGAAGTAGTTAACCAAACACAGTTATTGCAGGTATTAGAATACAATATTTTTTTAAAATATTTACTTTAAGCAATGGTGCTACTACTTACATTAAGTAGCAGTCACCTCCAAGATTCCATTACTTATATAATGATAAAGGAGGCCTTAAAACCAAGGCACCCCAATATGCAAAAAAATGACCACCATCTGTGATTTCCAGATCTTGCCTCATCTCACCCACCTTCTGTTTACTGGTTAGTTGTGAAACCTATCACAGTAGTTGGCCAATGGTGAAGAACAGAAAAATGGGCCACAATCAATGATCACAGAAGGCGTGCTGTTTTTTTCAAAGGTCTTGATGCACGCCACAATTAAAGGAGCCTGGCATGCAAGCACCTGTGAACCTGTACCAGCCTAAAAAGTGCCTAAGGTAGCCATAGAAGTTATGGACTCAAGTACTTGTGTTAATCTTCACATTAAACACACACCCAGGAGTTGACATTTAATCTCTGTTTGGGGAAAGTAAAGTGTATGTATACCCAGTTTTTTAATATAGTTTTTATTGGCAAAGAGTAGGGAAGGGTTAAAACCCATCAGTTTATTTTTTGCTGACTGTATCCTATGGGGTATATTTTCCTTCACCTTCTGTACTGGACTTAGAACTGGAATGAAAATAAATCTCTACAAAGTTTGGGAATTGCCAAGTTATCTACATAAAAATGGCAGCTGCCCCAATTTTTAACTAGCTTTTAGAGTAGGGTGCACATGGAAGAGTTTTACACAAAACAAACATGTTCCAAGCACACATAACGGATAGCCGACAAGAAAAAAAAAAAAAATGGTCTAACAATTTTTGTTAAAAACAGAGGTTTTAGCTGCAAAGCTTGTTGGAGCGTATACTGTATAGGAATTAAAAAATTAAGTTATAAAAGCTAGTCAAAGCGGAGTTACGCTTTAAGCATTCCTCGCCCCCTTAGATGCAACATGTCATTTTTTTTTTGGGGAGGGATCGGGTACCTAGTTTTGACAGGTACCCAGCTCCCACTTCCTGCTTTCGTCGCCTCTCCACCTAGGCGACTCCTCCTCTCCCTCTCTGCAATCTTCTGGGACACGTCACAGGTCCCAGAAGATTGCCTGGCCACTAAGAGCACAGCGTGACTTGCGAATGCGCAGTGCACATCAAGCTGTCACAGGTGTGTGCCCACACTTGCAATGCCAGCCCCGTGGAGAGGCGGGGGAGAGTAGCGAGGCTTCAGGCGGCCAGCTCGCTGGACCGTGGGACAGGTGAGTGTCTGTTTATTAAAAGTCAGCAGCTACACTCCGCTTTTAAAAATTGTGGTGGTTGCCATGTTTGTTTCGCTTGCTGGAATAGGCACAGGGGCACATTGGATGCATTCTGCTGACATTGTATTTTGCTGTGCTTCTGGTGTGCTCTTAAAGGAGGAATGAGATGCCTCCAGGCATACCTGCCATTGATTTATCCTTTGCTATATATACTCCAACATGGACGATAGACTAAAGTTGGGACTGCACTAAACAGATGAGCCCTGATGAGGCAGGGCACCTTCCACACATATTTGCAAATGTTGAGCAACTAAAACCTCAGTGTATTTTTATTTTTTTGTCAAATAGAGGAGTGAAACTCCCCAAGTAGGACATGGGTGGCAATATAGACTTAGATAGGGAATCTTAAACTTCCCCGTTCTCCCCAAAACAAGTAAAGAAAGGTCTGACTATACATACACTTTACCTACTTCTTGGCCACACTATAGCCAAATAACGGCTACAGCATAGCCATCCAGTTCTGGGAGGGCGTCTATGGATGTCTTCCCAGAACCATGCCCCCTGCATGCCTCCTGGGGGCCCAGGGGGTGTCTTTCAGGCACAGCTGATCATGGATCATGGTAAAAGGTCAATCACAGCAGCCCTTTACCTTGCTACCAGCTGTGTCCAATCACAGCTTATCACATTATGCCTGAAATACGGGGCAATTTAGGTAACAGCGATCACAGGTCAATTAGTTTCAGTATAAATCACACAAATAGGAAACATGAAGGGAACACAAAGCCACTGAATTTCAAAAGAGCCAACTTCCCTAAACTACAAACCTTGCTAAAAGGCATAAATTGGGATAAAATATTAGGAACAAAGAATACGGAGGAGAGATGGGTTTGCTTTAAGAGCATATTAAATAAGGGCATTAGCCAAAGTATCCCATTGGGTAATAAATTTAAAAGAGCAAACAAAAATCCTGGATGGCTTAACTCCAATGTAAAAATGCATATAAAAGCAAAGGAGAAGGCCTTCAAAAAATACAAGGTTGAGGGATCATCCTCAGCATTCAGACTTTATAAAGAATGCAATAAGAAATGTAAGGGTGCAATTAGGACGGCTAAGATAGAACATGAAAGACACATAGCGGAGGAGAGCAAAAAAAATCCTAAGAAATTCTTTAAGTATGCAAACAGTAAAAAAGGGAGGACAGACCATATTGGCCCCATAAAGAATGAGGAAGGACATCTGGTTACAAAGGATGGGGAGATGGCAAAGGTATTGAATTTATTCTTCTCCTCAGTCTTCACGAGTGAATCGGGGGGGCTTCAGTAACCAAAACTGCAGTGTTTATCCTCATGACACAACACAGGAAGCACCTCCATGGTTAACAGAGGATGGAATTAAAATTAGACTTGAGAAACTTAACATTAATAAATCACCGGGACCAGATGGCTTGCATCTGAGGGTACTTAGGGAACTCAGTCAGGTGATTGCCAGACCGTTGTTCCTAATTTTTAAAGACAGTCTATTGACTGGAATGGTACCAGCTGATTGGAGAAAAGCCAATGTAGCACCAATATTTAAAAAGGGCCCAAAAAACATCCCTGGGAATTACAGACCAGTTAGCCTAATATCAATAGTATGTAAACTCTTGGAGGGGATGATAAGGGACTATATACAAGATTTTAGTAATAAGAACAATATCATTAGCGGTTATCAGCATGGATTCATGAAGAATCGTTCTTGCCAAACAAATCTATTAACCTTCTATGAGGAGGTGAGTTGCCATCTAGATAAAGGAAGGCCCGTAGATGTGGTGTATCTGGATTTTGCAAAAGCATTTGACACAGTTCCCCATAAACGTTTACTGTACAAAATAACATCCGTTGGCATGGACCATAGGGTGAGTACATGGATTGAAAACTGGCTACAAGGGCGTGTTCAGAGGGTGGTGATAAATGGGGAGTACTCAGAAGGGTCAAGGGTGGGTAGTGGGGTTCTCCAGGGTTCTGTGCTGGGACCAATCCTATTTAATGTGTTTATAAACGACCTGGAGGATGGGATAAAGAGTTCAATCTCTGTATTTGCAGACAATACTAAGCTAAGCAGGGCAATAACTTCTCCGCAGGATGTGGAAACCTTGCAAAAAGACCTGAACAAATTAATGGGGTGGGCGACTACATGGCAAATGAGGTTCAATGTAGAAAAATGTAAAATAATGCATTTGGGTGGCAAAAATATGAATGCAATCTATACACTGGGGGGAGAACCTCTGGGGGAATCTAGGATGGAAAAGGACCTGGGGGTCCTAGTAGATGATAGGCTCAGCAATGGCATGCAATGGCATGCAATGCCAAGCTGCTGCTAATAAAGCAAACAGAATATTGGCATGCATTAAAAGGGGGATCAACTCTAGAGATAAAACAATAATTCTCCCGCTCTACAAGACTACAAGGCCGCACCTGGAGTATGCTGTCCAGTTCTGGGCACCAGTCCTCAGGAAGGATGTACTGGAAATGGAGCGAGTACAAAGAAGGGCAACAAAGCTAATAAAGGGTCTGGAGGATCTTAGTTATGAGGAAAGGTTGCGAGCGCTGAACTTATTCTCTCTGGAGAAGAGACGCCTGAGAGGGGATATGATTTCAATTTACAAATACTGTACTGGTGACCCCACAATAGGGATAAAACTTTTTCGCAGAAGAGAGTTTATTAAGACTCGTGGCCACTCATTACAATTAGAAGAAAAGAGGTTTAACCTTAAACTACGTAGAGGGTTCTTTACTGTAAGAGCGGCAAGAATGTGGAATTCCCTTCCACAGGCGGTGGTCTCAGCGGGGAGCATTGATAGCTTCAAGAAACTATTAGATAATCACCTGAATGACCGCAACATACAGGGATATGTAATGTAATACTGACACTACTGACACTACTAATACTGACTTGATGGACGTGTGTCTTTTTTCAACTTCACCTACTATGTAACTATGTAACTATGTAACATGTAAACAAACTTGCTGGTTATTGGCATTCCTATCCTCACACGCTGGCACAGCATGAGGCAGGGAGAGCTGGTAACCGGCAATTCTGACAGAGCACATTTACACTTATAATCAGTGTCCTGATTAACAGTGCAGCCCCATCAATGTCAATCATTGTCCATCAGTGTAGCCTATCAGTGCCACCTATCAGTGTCTCCTCATTGGTGTCCATCAATGCCACCTATCAGTGTTGCCTTTCAGTGCCCATCAGTGCTGCCTATCAGTGTTAATCAGTGCCCCATATCAGTGCAGCCGCATCAGTGCCTCCTAATCAGTGCTACCTCATCAGTACCCATCAGTGTCGCCTTATCAATGACCATCAGTGCAGCCTCATCAGTGTCCATCAGTGCAGCCTACCAGTGCCAATTAGTGCAGTTTCATCAATGTACATCAGTGAAAGTGAAAAATGACTTATTTGCAAAATTGTATAACAGAAACTAAGAAACATTTTTTTTCAAAATTTTTAGTCTTTTTCCAGTTGTTTAGCAAAAAATAAAAACCCAGTGGTGATTAAATACCCCAAAAAATGTAATTGTGGTACAGTGTTGCATGGCTGCACAACTGACATTCAAAGTGCGACAGCGTTGATAGCTGAAAATTGGCCTGAGCAGGAAGCAGGTGAAAGTGCCCGGCATTGAAGTAGTTAAATTAACTGTACTTTTTTGTTTCAAATAACAAACAGGTTTAAACTATAAAATTGCACAAAGAGTCCACAAACCTTCTCTTCTTGGGTCCCCATTGACACTTCTGGCTCCACCTCTTCTTGGGTACCAATATCAAGCTGCTTGCTATGGGGGCACTCATGCGGGCTCACTCCCAAGCTGCACTGCCTATGTCTGTAGACACACAGCTTGGCTCCACCTTCCCACCTCACAGGATTTGACTGACAGCAGCAGAAGCCAATGGCACCTGCTGCTCTCAACCAATCCTGTGAGATCATGAAGTATGAAGAGACCTGCTACAGATAAATGCAGCGCTGGATAGAGTGAGGTAAGTATAAGGGGGAGTGAGGGGGCATACGGCAACTTAAACATGTTTTACCTTTAATACAAGGAATGCATTAAGGTAAAACATGTTTAGGCTTGGGGGGCGTGGCTTAGCAAGCGACCGGGATGGCTGCACATTAGCGGAGCTCCTCGAACAGACACAGCCGCCAGATCTCTATCCAGCTTGCTTGGACTGGGAGATGGGCAGACTGACTCACCAGACTCCCCACTCCAAAACCCGCCGGACTCCAGCTTCTTCTTCCTCGTCCAGGAGCATATCTGAGCTTCTAAAAGCAAAATCCGCGGCCCGCGGCAGCGTGGCGGGACACAAGATGGCGCGGTCACTGCAGGAGGAGGAAGACTTCAGCGAAGACTTGCAGTCCGCAATGGAGGACTCAGGTAGGATTAGGACACGCTCCAACAAACCCCTTACATATGCGGACATGTCTGGCTTTGTTGCTGATATAAAAGCCACATTTTCTGCAGCCATCACAGATTTAAAGTCTAATCTGCTGGTGCTATCTGAGAAGCTGGAGGCAGTAGAAGTACAGGGGAAGCACAGAGACAAAGTGCTGCACACGCTAGACAAGATTGCTGGCACACATGTCTCTCACTTTATTGACATGAATCGCCACCTTGAGGACCTCGACAACCAAGGACGCAGGAATAATATCAGGGTGAGGGGGATCCCCGAATCTGTGGACAGTGATCAGATAATTCCTGCATTGAGAAGAGTGTTTAATAGCCTGTTAGAAAGACAGGAAGACTCTGAGACAATTCATCAGAGCGCACAGAGCACTCAGAGCTAGAGGCCCGGATACCGCTCCCCCAAGAGATATAATATGCTATCTGCAAAATTTCCCACTAAAGGAAGATATAATGAGTAAAGCAATTAGGAATGATGACATTATTTTCAACGGTGCACATATTATGTCATACCAGGATCTCTCACAGATTATGTTGAAAAACCGCAGGGCCCTGCGACCCCTCCTGGACAAACTCAGAGAGAAAGATATAAGATACACCTGGGGCTTCCTTTTTGCCCTTGTAGTGGTGGCCGCAGGGAAACAGCTTGTGTTACGCACACCTAATGAACTCCCAGAATTCTGTGCAGCTTTGGATTTAGAAATAATTGATCTCCCTGAATGGTACCAGGAGTTTACTTTACCACCACACACCAGAAGCCCACCGGCTCTCCCTTCTCCACCCCTGACAAACAACAAACCAAGAAAATGAAACACGGGCGTGGAGGGGGAACACCACGGGCGACTCCCGCCCCACATCCCACACCCTCCAGGTCACACAAATCTGACTAATTAAGCAACCTCCATGTCAGAACTCTCTCCAACAGATTCCCGCGCCACTGACTACGTTTTATGCCGATTATTTATACTGACCAGTTTCCTACCTACATTGACTCAAGACTGCAATGAGAGCTAAGTGAATCACCTCAGTTGGACTGCCGAGTTGATGTTTCACTCTTTTTGTTGATTTTAACTTACTGGGATTGACGCCTTGGAGTGTTCACATGGCAGCTCTACTTCGAGAGGGTATATGACGGTAAAAGACGAACATGGCAATATACCAACACTTGTGATCCACACGGGAAACACATAAGCTTCAGACTCTAGAGCGACTAGTATGGACTATGGCAGGCTGTGGGTCAGTTCAGCTGAACTACCCATTTCAGTGTCGCTGAAACCCAGAATATGAACTTTGAATACAGGCAGTTGATTTATATATGGATCACCAGTAGTTATAGATGTGGAATCACAACTGGTGGTAATTGAAGGAGGGAGTTTCTGAACAGGTTTGCTCTAGCCAGGTTCAAAGTTAAGTTTTGCCGCACAGAGGCTGTGTCTTTCTTTTTCTCCATTTTTTTTGACTTAATCACTATTTTATTACAGTTTAATATTAGTTCTGGTCGCTGTATTTTTTAATCAACAAAAAAGGTTTTTATTAATGAAAAGGCACTACACGGTATATTATCACGAGTACAGTATACACGCAATGTACATCTGTGTTTGTTACAATCCAAACAAACAGATTATGTAATTCAATCAATCTATAAATATATGAAAGTGCATACCCATTCTGTCAATGCCATATCATAAAGACCCTTGTATAATATCCAGTGCCTTCTGTGCATCCCCAGCCGATGGGGGCACCACAAAAAGAAAAAGCAGGAAAAGGGAAAAATAAAAACCTAACATAAAACACAAGCAAATAACTCTCTTTAGTCTCACTGTTGGTACCAAAATTTTTAGGAGTATACATTTTCCAGTAAGCACCCTCCACCTAGCCTTCTTCTCCACCTTCTTATTTCCCAGGAGTTCACACACTAAAGTTACTGTCCTAACAGCAATCTATCTAGTATCAGTTGTGGCGGTGCCATGTCTGGTGAGGCCAGCCAGCATTGCCATATACCATAGAATTTAGTTGATAATTTCCTATGTTGGTATGTATTTTTTCCCCCAATAAGGGTGTTATTAACCTGTTGAATCCATTGTTTCATTGTAGGTGCAGTGGCCGAGAGCCACATACGGCCAACCAATTTTCTAGCTATATATAAGAGCATTGTGAGTGCGATGCACACCAATGGGGTGTACAGGGCCTCATTTAGACTCCCCAATAGGCATGTCAGCGGGTCTGCATCCAACTGCACCTGAAAAATATTATTTATTTTGGTTACAATGGAACTCCAATACCTCACCAATTTAGGACATCTCCAGAGCATATGAATAAGGTCACCAGGTTGGGCCTGACATTTCGGACATATAGGGATGTCCCTTCTACCCCATTTGTGAAATTGCACCAGCGTGCGATATACACAATGCAATATGAACAGATGTGATAGCTTCTTGCTGCAGATACTGACACCAGTGGACCCACCTCCAAAATCTGTGCCCATTGCTCTCCATCTATATGGCCAATATCTCTTTCCCAGTTTTCCCTACATGGTAAAAGGTCAGGGGCCTGTGTATGTGATAGTAGATGGATATATATTTTTGAGATAGCCCCTTTCTTCTCGGGTTCAACAAATATAGAATTCAAAAACTCGGAATTATCCAGGTGCAAAGTAGAGTGTTTATTCTGGGATCTTATAGCATGATGTAGTTTAATATGTTGAAAGTGATGGCCCTTAAGCTCAGGGAATTCTACTACTAGTTGAGAGTATGGCTTCAATCTAGAGTCAGCTACAATCTGAGATATGAATCTAATCCTCGCTCTCTCCCAAATTGGATGTTTTGGAATATTGGCAAGGTCTAAGTAGCTGCGATTGTGCCAGATGGGAGTTTGACGCATATACCCTGTGATTCCAAGTGTATTCCTGACTCTCTTCCATAATTTCATTAATAGTTGGGTCATGGGGCAATTAGAAGGTGTATTAGGGAATCCCATCTCCATATGGGAGAAGGCGGTATAGGCTACGTCAGGGCCAACAAGGAGCCTCCTAGAGGGGTCCTTGCTTGTTTCTAGGTCCCACCCCGTAAAGTGCTGTAACTGGGAAGCAAAATAGTACATTAGTGGATGTGGAACAGCCATTCCACCCTGATCCTTCGACAGCTGTAGAGTGGCCAGCTTAATACGTGCCACTCCACCTCTCCATATAAGGGCCCTGAATTGTGAATCAATTCGTCGGAACCAGCATTGTGGTATCCAGACTGGTGAATTATGTAGAATGTATAAAAGTTGTGGTGCCCATATCATCTTAATAATATTTATGCAGCCTTTTACTGATAACGGTAGCTTACCCCAACTAGCTTTTTTTTGTTGAAATTTTTTCAAAATCGGTTTTAAGTTCAGTTTAATGTAATCTCCCGGGTCCCTAGTCACCACCACCCCCAGATATTTGAAGGAGATAACCACCTGTATATGTGAGAGATCTTCTGTAAAGGGGTCAGTAAAGGGTTCAATGGCAGAAGAGCCAATTTAGGCCAGTTAATAGCAAAACCAGACAATTGCCCAAAATGATCAATCAGTGCCATTACCTTAGTGAGTCCCCAGTGTCTCCCAAGTACAGCAGCGTATCATCTGCATACAATGAGATTTTTTCCTCAAACTTCCCACTCTGGAAACCTACAATGTTAGGAGAGGCCCTTACCATAGCCGCAAGAGGCTCCAATGCAAGGGCTAACAGCAGGGGCGACAACGGACACCCCTGCCGCATGCCACGAAACAGAGGAAATGCCTCAGAGAGGGTATTGTTAATTCTTAGTCAATAAAAGTGTGGTGTTGCGCTAATCCTATGCTCTTAAATCAAAAAACAAAAATTAAAATTATAACTTAAATAAAAGAGCACAGTGGAGGTGGTGATCTCTAAAGTGCAAATGTAGTGCAATCGGCCATCACAGCCTTACTGGTGTATATTACTGGGACGGGTGTATATGGTGTATATTTTGGGATGGGAAAGGCACTCTATGTTTGTATTTTGCATTACGAGCTCGCTGCTCGTCAGATCTCCGCCCAGCATCATGTTTTTAATGTGAGTACCTGTATACTTCAATAAAATCCTATTGTTATCAGACAATATTATACTATTGTGGATTTTTCCTTCCTGGTTTATCTCGGTGACCCCGGGACACTACTTGGAGAGACGTACGCCTATACAGGAGACAAGCCAGGATAGGAGTGTATGACCACCGCCCCCACTGTTTGCTTACCTCATGGTATTTACAACCAAAGGCTGCCATCCCTATTAAGTGGATATATGCGAGTACCCCATTACCTTAAGGTAAGGGGTCACTGCCCACCAATGTGTGCCGTGCTGCATGAAGAGAGATTTATCACCTGTGTCACGCTTATTTTGCACTGAGTGGATCACATATTCTGGACTTCGCATATTTTCTTTGATACACTTTAATTTTTTGCACAAATAGGAGAGGACTTTACCACACTTTAAGAGCACGCTTTATGCTATACATGCACCTAGTTATATGCTGAGAGATACTAGGTGCACACTTGCTCAGTCAGCAGACTGTTGTATTTTTAATTTTTCATCAGCAGATTGTATGTGGTACTAATATTCCTATATAAGGATTTTAGGATCACTTTGTTGAGCACTTATATATTTGCTTTTTGTTTAACTTATTATTTGGTTTAAACGTTTGATGCTTTATGCTGTTTATGACATATACACAGTTTTAGGCACTCTGAGTTAGAAGTTTTATCTTCACGTTATTGCAGTAATATACACCAGTAAGGCTGTGATGGCCGATTGCACTACATTTGCACTTTAGAGATCACCACCACCACTGTGCTCTTTTATTTAAGTTATAATTTTAATTTTTGTTTTTTGATTTTAGAGCATAGGATTAGCGCAACACCACACTTTTATTGACTTTATCCCAGCAAGGGGCAGGCTGTACCCTACTCGGTGTTAGCGGCTTTTCCGGATTATAGATACACCATTATTCTCTATTCTCCTATCTCCCTGTCCCCAATCATTAAGATAGCGCAGGAATACCCCTCATTTGTCTTATTGTTAATTCTTACTTTTGCTATGGGGGCAGCATACAACAACTGCACCCAGGAAATAAATTTGTCTCCCAATCCAAAACGACGCAACACCTCCCACAAGTAGTTCCACTGCACGCTGTCAAAAGCCTTGGCAGCATCGAGGGAAAAGACAGCTCTATTATTGGAATTGTGAACTGGAATTTGAATGTTAAGGAATAGTCTACGGATATTTAATGCTTTAGAGCGGGTAGGGATGAAGCGAGACTGGTCAACGTGGACCAAGTCGGCCACTACTGCTGACAGTCTGGTGGCTAATACCCTGGCCAGCAACTTCACATCTGCATTCAGAAGTGATATAGGCCTGTAGGAGTCAGGTAATAACAAATCTTTGCCGGGCTTCGGAATGACTACTATAATAGCCTCATTCATGGAGGTGGGTAGACTGCCTGCCTGAAGGGTGTTTTTATCCATTACATTATTATAGTCCCCCAAACCGGGGTGCTGGGGTGAGGAGCCATAAATTGTACTAAACATTTCAGGCCATCAAAAGAGAAGGGTGGAGGGACATATATGTTGGCAATAATACACGTCAAACCTGCCAGCCTGCACAATAAAAAAATGAACCTTCCCTGGTCATCAATTAGAGATTGCAGCAGTTGAAAGGAGACATGCCGTGAGATAAGTGTGCTAACTCCCCTATAATAGGCTGTATGGGTGGAGTGAAACTGAATGGGATAACCATGGCTCTTAAGTGCAGATACAGAAACAGCCTGCAGGTCAGTTTCCTGCAGACACACCACGGAGGGCCTATGAGCCTTTATCATGGAAAAAAAGGCCACTCTTTTCACTCCATCACCCAGCCCTCTTACATTCCATGACACTAAAGTACATTCAGTAGACATCTAATAACACATTGAGAGGTATCTTATCAGAAGACTTTACAGGTATATGGGCATAACAGAGTATCCTCCACACCCCCATAGAATGCAATCATTAAAAGTGCAGTTCCATTTCAGGTTCAGAGAAACAGAAGGTGGGGTCAGCCAAAGCCATATTTCCCCATTGGGACCATCAGTAGACAAAAATGAAGAGATAACATATCCCCTGAAATCGGCAGAGGTCAGGGTAGAGAGTATAACCTTAACTAGAAATAACCAAAAAACTTTACAAAAAAAGGAGAAAAGAAAAAAGGAATGAAAAAGGATCTTGCTTCCTGAAAACAAAACAGGTGCTCAGTTTCGTTGAGCATGTCCACGCAGGACTGTTGCGGGGGGGGGGGCCCCAACGTTTCAGTTCAACTTATTCAAAGGGACTTGCGAATACAAGTCATTGGTGCAGTATGATGCAAACAATAGAACATTTAAATCTCTGCCTTACAGAAAGATATAGGGAAATGGAGAGGTGTCCCCAGTTCTCCACCCAGGAGGGTTATGGTCATCAGGAACAAAAATAGTAGGTAGGACATTATCCATCCCTGGACACTGCTACTTTCTGAAGGGTATGTTCTGCACGGTCTAGCCAATGAGATGCATTTGCATGATTATCAAAATATTGTGTTTCACCGTTTGCAGCGATTCCAAGTTTGGCTGGATACAGCATAGCATATGTGACAGCATACTTTCTGAGGCGCTTTTAGTAAACTTAGCCCTCCTGCGTTGCAATTCCGCAGAGAAATCTGGGTAAAACTATATTCAATCAATTTTCATAAGGTTCCCTTTGGTTCTAGCTTGATACAGGGCAGCGTCCCGGACTTTATAGTTCAGCATCTTGAACAAGAATGGCCTGGGCGGTTCCCCAGGTTTAGGTGGCCTGGGTGGGACTCTGTGAGCCCTCTCCACTGCAAACATGGGAGAAAAGGCATCTTTGCCAAATGTGTCTGTCAGCCAATTCTCAATAAATGCCACAGGGTTCTTTCCCTCTGCCTTTTCAGGTATGCCCACTGTGCGGACGTTGTTACGTCTTTGTCTGTTCTTCATGTCCTCCAAATGGGCTAAATGGCCGGTGATTACCGATTGCATGTGGCATATTTCCCTCTGCAAAGGTGCTACATCATCCTCCACATTACTCACTCTGTCCTCCAGGGCCGCAGCTTCTGCATGTCCTGTCTGACTAGATTCAGCTCCAGTTTAACCCCTTTAATCTCTGTAGTCAAGGTAGTGATAGACATGTTACAGGAGGTAACTGCTGCAAAGATATCTCTGAGGGTTGGTTCGGGGGCAGGGTCCTCCTGGCCTGGCATAGCCATGTTTTTACAATCAGGGCCTGGTGTACTCACTGTGTCCCATGTGGAGGAATTCGCAGCGTCTTCCGGCCAGGCATGCCCCTGTAATGCAGGGTCAGTGTCTTGCTCCGCAGGGCCCATGGGTGGAAAAGGCGGTCTGGAAGTGTTGCCTTTTCCCAAAGCGCCACCAAATATCCGCATGGCTGCCTCTTTAGCTGAGTGCTGTGACCGGGCGCCATCTTGGCCTCCATGCTCTGCTGCCTGCCAAGAATCTTTACCCGTCTTGCGGGACATGTTTGTAGGTCGGATTGTGGCCAAAGTAGTACCACTGGGTTGGGAACCGATTGGAGACCCCTCCGGTGCTGGTTAGGTGCAGATCGGGTATATCAGGATGTCCGGAACAGGATAATTGAACAGAGTTTCGGCGGAGCTCTCACACCGCGGTGCCTACTCCATCAGCCACAAGCCACGCCCCAACCTTAGCGCAGTATATACATTGACTGGCTGGCTCACCACGTCACCACAAAGTATACCTGGGTTGAGATTTCTCGACCCAGATATACTATTTAAATACCTTAGCGCAGTATATACTTTGACTAAAGTGTTCTACATCTGTTCTACCTGAATTTGGATTCAATTCTGTTGTTGAATACCTTGTTTCACTAACAATTCCCCTCTCTCTTTCTTGTCTTCTTCTCTACCCCCCCCCCTCCCACTCTCATCTCATCCAATACTATAAAGAGCTGTGTGGAGACTGGTTGTTAACAAACTCCTTAGAATTTGTTGCAGGGGACAACCACTGACATCAGCCACCTGCTCACACTGATGGCTTATTCGTTACTGGGGAGGTCCCCCAGGGTGATCTCGCACAACATCCAAGGGCTGAATATACCAGAGAAAAGGACATCGCTCCTTAGAGAACTGAGGAAGGGTAAGCCACATTTTGTCCTCTGGAGACCCACTTTAAGACAGGACACATACCAAAGATTACCAATACCTACTTTACGGCAGCCTATCATGCGACAAATGACCATGCCAAAACTAAAGGCGTTTCGACTCTGGTGAGTAAGGATGCACCTTTTACTCTCAGCAATAGCCTAATAGACCCCGAGGGAAGGTACATCTTTATTAAAGGCACATACTACGACAGACCCATTACGATAGCAAACGTCTACTTCCCCAACTCAGCACAAGTGACCTTCTGCCAAAAAATAGTGCGAGAACTTGACGGGGTTCACATCAGGACTACTTATATTAGGAGGGGACTTTAATGTACCACTGAACCCAGTAGCCGACTCCTCCTCAGGGAAATCCAGCATCAAATATAGTGCCCTTAAAAGAATTAAAACACTTCTCAACTCCCTGCAATTAATAGATTCCTGGAGGTATCTTCATCTTCATCCAGACTCCAGAGACTTCACGTTCCACTCGGTCACACATAATCGATACTCACGCATAGATTTCTTATTCATCACACAAAGAGAATTACAAAATGTGACAGGAGTGCATATAGGCATCCAATCGCTATCCGACCACGCATCAATATCTCTGACAATGGACATGGGTTCACCAGCTCCTAGATCAAACTGGTGGAGACTTAATTCGTCACTTTTGACTGACCCAGAACTACTACCCAAAATAACCAAGACTTTGTCTGATTATTTTAGTTTTAATGTTACTACGGACCCCATGACAATCTGGCAGGCACACAAATGCTATATTAGGGGAGAACTGATGAAACTAGGCACCCAAAAAAAAAGACAGGAACAGGAAGTTACTAAGCTAATAAACAAAATTAACGCACTAGAAAATAGTCACAAACAATCTCTATCGGTACAGTCGGCCACAGAGTTGCTTGAAACCCGAAAGACTTTACAGCAAATAATTGAGCTCAAAACCAAAAGGTTATTATTTTTCAAAAAAGCAATCTATTACGAAAATGGAGATAAAACAGGCAGACTACTATCTAGGGCCCTGAAGGAAGCCACTATAAAAAAATCACATAGCAGGGATCCTGAACAAAGAGTGGGACATTTGACGTGACCACAGAGGCTATAGCATCACACTTCCAACAATTCTACTCGAATTTATATAATCTTCCCCAACAACGCAAACCTCATGACATACAGGGAGACAGAAAAAAAGCCATAAAGGACTATCTAAGCGAAAGCGGGCTTCCCAAACTAGAGGAAACTGAGACTTCCCCCCCTAGAAGGAGAAATAACAGATGCAGAAATCCAATCAGTAATTAAAGATCTCAAATCAGGAAAAAAGGCCCGGGCCCAGATGGCTTCACGTCAATCTATTACAAGACATTTAGCACTATACTTTGTCCCCACTGAACAAAGCACTGAAAGCTCTGTCTTCGCCCAAACATGTACCAACTGACTTTCTCTCTGCCCATATTACAGTTGTTCCAAAATCAGGGAAAGACCCAGCTGAATGCTCCAGCTATAGACTTAGCTCTTTACTTAATTTAGATCTAAAAATACTAGCAAAAGTGATAGCAAACAGACTGAGACCACTCCTACAAACCTTGATAGGCCCAGAACAAGCGGGTTTCATGCCCGGCAGGGAGGCGAGAGATAATGTGATCAAGGCCCTACTGCTAACATATGCAGCACACAACGGGGATTGCAACGGCCTTCTCCTGTCCACAGACGCGGAGAAGGCCTTTGATAGAGTCTCATGGGACTACATGCTGGATACATGTAGACATGTTGGCCTTGGTCCACATATGATGGCTTGGATTTCTGCCCTGTATGACAAACCTTCGGCCCAACTGAAGATCAATGGCACATTGTCAGATAGGGTCTTGATCACAAATGGAACTAGGCAGGGGTGCCCACTGTCACCACTGTTGTTTATCCTTTCATTAGAGCCATTCATTAGGATGGTTAACCAAGATAACTCAATAACAGGTTTCAAAGTAGCAGGTAGGGAATACAAGATCGCAGCCTACACCGATGATCTCTTGTTCTTTCTGTCTAACCCCCACTCCACCATACCCAACTTGATGAAACAGTTTTCACACTATGGCTATTTTTCAAATCTCAGAATAAGTATCACAAAATCTGAAGCTATGAACATATCCCTTACGGAAGAAAATCTGAACAAAACCAAAACCAACTGCCCTTTTAGGTGGGAGACCAAAGCACTTAACTATTTAGGGATATGGAAAACACAGAGACTGACATCTATCTTTGAACATAACTTCCATACTCTACTACAGGAAATAAGGAAAGACCTACAAAAATGGCACTCCAAATATTTGTCATGGTTCGGAAGGGCGACGGTCTTAAAGATGATCATCCTTCCCAGAATGCTGTATCTACTTAGATCACTCCCAATTAAGATACCACAGACATTTTTTAAAGCATTATAATCTACCCTGATGCCATTTCTATGGGGACACAAGAAACCCAGAATTAGATTCTCACTTCTCACTAGGCCGAAAGATCATGGTGGGATGGAACTGCCAAATTTCTACAATTACTATCTTGCTTCTCACATCACAAGAGTGATTGATTGGCACTGCCACGAAGAGTCTAAGGACTGGGTTATATTGGAGGACTCATTGCATCAAATTCCTCTGATATTCCCCCCCCTAGATTCCATGGAGGACTCAGTGCACCTCCCTTAAAAATCACCCACAGACAGGCACGACATTGAACCTGTTTCACAACATAGCCAACACCACTGAACTGACTTCAACCATTGGCCCACTCACCCCATTGACGAATAACCCGGATTTCACACCGGCACTTAAGAACAACACTCTACTGGCCCCTGATTACAAACAAACAACCACTTATAGCAAAGAGCTGCTTTAATAAGAGCCAAATTAAAGATTTCACAACATTGAAGAATGACAATGACCTTACAGGATTACCTCTATGGTCGTACTTCCAAATTCGTAGCTATCTCAATGGCAAATCAAGAAAACCATTCCTTTCTAGGGAGCTGACAGAGTTGGAGGAGACTTGCAGTAATGGCTTACAACTCAATAGAGCGACATCTATCTCTTACACATGGCTACAAAAGACGAAAGTGACAAAAGATTACAGATTCAGGTGTGCGTGGTCTAACGCTTTACAGTTAGAAATGACTGAAAATCAGTGGAAAACTGTGTGCATCCTATCACATAAATGCTCTATTAGCACTAAAACGCAGAAAATGTCATACAAACTCCTGACACATTGGTATGCTACACCGGACAAACTTAAGAAATGGTTTCTACACACTTCGGACACTTGCTGGAGATGTGGAGAAGAGAAGGGCACTCTCCTTCATGTGTGGTGGGAGTGTTCAATAATAAGCACTTATTGGAACAAAGTCAGGGAGCTTGTGAAGCAAATCACGGAGACCAGTCTTAAACTTAATGCAGCCTGTTGTCTGCTCCACATCACTAATTTCTCCCTTAAACCCTACAAACATTCATTAACAAAACATCTACTTAATACGGCAAAGTCACTAATACCACTTTATTGGAAAAACACACGCTACCCATCTATCCAAGAATGGCTAAAGAAGGTCTCTGAAACTTGGTATATGGAAGATACACTAGCCCAAGCTTTGGATAAAGCAGGAAAATACCAGAGAACATGGTCCCCGCGGTTCGCTTTTAGAGCCTCAGGCACTTATGAATCAGTGAAGACCCTGAAACAGAGCCGAGTCACCCTGGTAATATGTCAGTTGGGACGACCACTCTCCAGCAGACTATATATGCTATATAAGATGAGCAGTAAATTGATACATGCAAAGATATACTTTTGTACCTCAATCTCCCCTCTTTTCCTACTATTTCCTTTTCTCTCTTTAATACCTATCTCTATAAATCTAAAAATCAAAGCTAACTACTTAAGCAGACATTATATATGATACCACAGATTATACAATACTTAATGAGAGTTATAAATGGTTAAATATAAGCATGTGATGGATAAGCCTTAAACTACTTAAGTTCAACATTATCTGAAGATATAATGATAATTTTCTTCCAGGCCATTTTCAGAAACATGATTGTATGCTGATTTATAATTTACACACTGCTTTGATTTGTATTGTTTAAAATACCTTTATAATAAACTTTTCATGCAAAAAAAAAAAACATGTATAGGCTTTAGAACTATTTTAAGAAAAAATAAATATGAAGAACTCCACCTGGTTTCACTGGTGGTGTTTCCTTTATAGTGGACTTTGCGATGTTAGCCCCCCTTCTGTGCTTAAACTGGTACTTTTTACTAGTACAGCTAAAGATGAAAGCAATATATCATCAATCCAATGATATCTCTTAGAGGGCAATCTGCAAAACTCAAGGAATGTGTTTTGATACAAGCATGGGTAGGAGAATGTTATGTTCCTGATGTTAAAAAATAGGGAATGTAACACATTATTTTGCCAATAGATTTTCCCGCAGCTCTACATCAATAGTCTGTATTTTCAACATTTTGCCTTGGTAGAGCACTATGTTATAAATCTCTGATATTCTGTGTACACACGGTCGGAATTTCCGACAACAAATGTTCGATGTGAGCTTGTTGTCGGAAATTCCAACCGTGTGTATGCTCCATCGGACATTTGCTGTCGGAATTTCCGACAACAAATGTTTGAGAGCAGGTTGTCAAATTTTCCGACAACAAAACTTGTCGGAAATTCCGATCATGTGTACATAAATCCGACGCACAAAAGTCCACGCATGCTCGGAATCAAGCAGAAGAGCCGCACTGGCTATAGAACTTTTTCTCGGCTCGTTATACGTGTTGTACGTAACCGCGTTCTTGACATTCGTAATTTCCGACATTTGTGTGACCGTGTGTATGCAAGACAAGTTTGAGCCAACATCCTTCGGAAAAAAATCCACGGTTTTGTTTTCGGAAAATCCTATCGTGTGTACAGGGCATTAGTCTTCAGTAAGAGTATTATATATTATACATATTATCATATTCACAGTGTCTATCCTTCCCTTGGTTGACATGAATCCAACCATTCCAAAGATCTTGTAAAACTTTTAATAAAGTGCTACAAACAGCCTCTAAGGGAAACCACTGCTATACTAAAACACTTTGTAACGCTGGCAGTGGCACACAGCATAGCCCAAGTGTATTAGAATGATAATCACACCTTTCACATTGTAATAAATAAATGATTGCTGTTGCTTGTTCTTTCATTATGTGAGAGTAGCTGTACTCCTTGCAAACCAACTTGATGACATAAGTTTTGTGAACTTGTGAACTTTAAACTGGTATTTAGGTATAAGAAAAAAACATTTTTAAGATCAAGCTGGTGGAGTATGGAAGCCTGGCATGTGGATACTTTCCCAAGCTAAAGAGAGAAGTTGCAAATTAGCTCTTTAAAGACAGGTGGAAAGCCATATGGTATTACTATTCAAAAATCTCCTGTAGATGAGGGAGGTGAGGAGAATGAAATGGCCATAGGGGAAGGCTTAAAAAATAAAAAACTGATGATTTGTAAATATGTTCAAAAACGCCCCACACTTGGGCTTAATCTCCCTTTTGACTCTTGCCTCTTTGACATATGAAAAACAGCCTCAATATATCCTCAAATAGGAAGGAGACCTAAAGGAATCACTTAACATTTCAGATTGGAATAAAACCGGGTAGCATTTGCCAAATGCTCTGTCAATATCCTTGCACAGTAGAATGCTCACAAAATGCTGTTCCTTTGTTACATAACCAGCTAGCTAAATTAGCACCATTGGTCTCTCCCCTGTGTTTCAATGCATGTGAAGCCCAAGGCACGTTTTTTTCACATCTGGTGGTAATGCCCAAGAATCCATAGATTGTGGATAAGAGTGAATAATCTTATTTTCTCTATCGTTAGCAAAAATCCAACTAGCATCCCATGGGAAGCACTGCTTCATAGGCATGTCTCTGATCTTACTAGACCTGAAGAGAAACTGGCTTCCTTTATCTTTTTAGCCACCAGCCAAACTATCGCCAATACCCGGAGACAGTGGGAGAGATTTACTAAAACTGGAGCGTGCAAAATCTGAGGCAGCTGTGCATAGAAACCAATCAAATTCCAGGTTTTATTGTCAAAGCTTAATTCCACAAGCTGAAGTTAGAAGCTAATTGCCAACAATGCACAGCTGCACCAGATCCTGAGTGCTCCAGTTTTAGCCAATTTCCCCCAGTGTTCCCTGAACTTTATGGAGGTGAAGCAATGGATAATGGGCACTATGGTACACAAAAAACTCACATCTATACAAATGTTATTCTAAATTCTTGAAAACATGGCCTCCTTGGCTGAAGCATAACCACAATCTCAATCTTGACAGATTCTTACTGCCCCATTAATGCATAAGATAATCTGTTGAATGGATGCAACCGACTGTGCCCCCCCCATCTCCTCTTTCTAATCTTCCATTTCCCTCTAGCTCCTTACCTCCCCATACCCCCCCTTCTGATACAGATCCCCTAACATTGGGATTCTTACCACCTAAGTCAGTATATTTTCCTTTTGCTTCCCTATTCTTTATAAATCCTTTATCAGCCCTCCTGACCCCCCCCCCATGACAGATGTTGTCACCCCTCACTTGTAATGGCTATTCTAAAATAGTTCCATGGGTGGCCTTCACACTGAGGCTCACCCTCAGCCTGATCCGATACTTCTACCACCTTCCTCAGTCTACCACCCATCCCTGATATCATCGTTGGACATCGTTGGATTTTTTTTTTGCGACAGAACTTTGGAGCATCGCAAAAGTTCGGAACCCAATAATGAACCCCATTAACCACTTGAGCCCCGGACCATTATGCTGCCTAAGGACCAGAGGTCTTTTTCCAATTTGGCACTGCGTCGCTTTAACTGCTAATTGCACGGTCATGCAATGCTGTACCCAAACGAAATTTGCGTCCTTTTCTTCCCACAAATAGAGCTTTCTTTTGATGGTATTTGATCACCTCTGCGGTTTTTATTTTTTGCGCTATAAATGGAAAAAGACCGAAAATTTTGAAAAAAAATGATATTTTCTACTTTTTGTTATAAAAAAAATCCAATAAACTCAATTTTAGTCATACATTTAGGCCAAAATGTATTCGGCCACATGTTTTTGGTAAAAAAAATGTCAATAAGCGTATATTTATTGGTTTGCGCAAAAGTTATAGCGTCTACAAACTAGGGTACATTTTCTGTAATTTACACAGCTTTTAGTTTATGACTGCCTATGTCATTTCTTGAGGTGCTAAAATGGCAGGGCAGTACAAAACCCCCCCAAATGACCCCATTTTGGAAAGTAGACACCCCAAGGAAATTGCTGAGAGGCATGTTGAACCCATTGAATATTTATTTTTTTGTCCCAAGTGATTGAATAATGACAAAAAAAAAAAAAATATTTACAAAAAGTTGTCACTAAATGATATATTGCTCACACAGGCCATGGGCCTATGTGGAATTGCACCCCAAAATACATTCTGCTGCTTCTCCTGAATATGGGGATACCACATGTGTGGGACTTTTTGGGAGCCTAGCCGCGTACGGGGCCCCGAAATCCAATCACTGCCTTCAGGATTTCTAAGGGCGTAAATTTATGATTTCACTCTTTACTGTCTATCACAGTTTCGGAGGCCATGGAATGCCCAGGTGGCACAAACCCCCCCCAAATGACCCCATTTTGGAAAGTAGACACCCCAAGCTATTTCCAGAGAGGCATATTGAGTCCATGGAATATTTTATATTTTGACACAAGTTGCGGGAAAGTGACACATTTTTTTTTTTTTTTTTGCACAAAGTTGTCACTAAATGATATATTGCTCACACAGGCCATGGGCATATGTGGAATTGCACCCCAAAATACATTTAGCTACTTCTCCTGAGTACGGGGATACCACATGTGTGGGACTTTTTGGGAGCCTAGCCGTGCACGGGACCCCGAAAACCAATCACCGCCTTCAGGATTTCTAAGGGTGAAAATTTTTGATTTTACTCTTCACTGCCTATCACAGTTTCGGAGGCCATGGAATGCCCAGGTGGCACAAAACCCCCCCCAAATGACCCCATTTTGGAAAGTAGACACCCCAAGCTATTTGCTGAGAGGCATGGTGAGTATTTTGCAGCTCTCATTTGTTTTTGAAAATGAAGAAAGACAAGAAAAAACTTTTTTTTTTTTTCAATTTTCAAAACTTTGTGACAAAAAGTGAGGTCTGCAAAATACTCACTATACCTCTCATCAAATAGCTTGGGGTGTCTACTTTCCAAAATGGGGTCATTTGGGGGGGGGTTTGTGCCACCTGGGCATTCCATGGTCTCCGAAACTGTGATAAGCAGTCAAGAGAGAAATCACAAATTCACGCCCTTAGAAAGCCTGAAGGCGGTGCTTGGTTTTCGGGGTTCCGTACGTGGCTAGGCTCCCAAAAAGTCTCACACATGTGGTATCCCCGTACTCAGGAGAAGCAGCAGAATGTATTTTGGGGTGTAATTTCACATATTCCCATGGCATGTTTGAGCAATATATCATTTAGTGACAATTTTGTGCAAAAAAAAAAAAATTGTCTCTTTCCCGCAACTTGTGTTGCAATATAAAATATTCCATGAACTCGACATGCCTCTCAGCAAATAGCTTGGGGTGTCTACTTTCCAAAATGGGGTCATTTGGGGGGGTTTTGAACTGTCCTGGCATTTTATGCACAACATTTAGAAGCTTATGTCACACATCACCCACTCTTCTAACCACTTGAAGACAAAGCCCTTTCTGACACTTATGCCGCGTACACACGGTCGGACTTTTCGTCTACAAAAGTCAGACAGCCTGTCCGACAGACTTCCGACAGACTTTCGGCGGACTTTCGACGGACTTGCGGCGGACTTTCTAACGAACAGACTTGCCTACACACGATCACACAAAAGTCCGTCGAATTCTTACGTGATGACGTACACCGGACTAAAATAAGGAAGTTCATAGCCAGTAGCCAATAGGTGCCCTAGCGTGGCTTTTTGTCCGTCGGACTAGCACACAGACGAGCGGATTTCGGGGTCCGTCGTAGTTACGAAGTAAAGATTTGAAGCATGTTTCAAATCTAAAGTACGTTGGATTTGAGGCTAAAAAAGTATGTTGAAAGTCCGGAGAAGCCCACACACGATCGGATTACCAGCCAGCTTTAGTCCGTCAGCGTCCGTTGGACTTTTGTAGACGAAAAGTCCGACCGTGTGTACGCGGCATTATTGTTTACATGAAAAAGTTTTTTTTTTTTGCAAGAAAATTACTTTGAACCCCCAAACATTATATATTTTTTTAAAGCAAATGCCCTACAGATTAAAATGGTGGGTGTTTCATTTTTTTTTTCACACAGTATTTGCGCAGCGATTTTTCAAACGCATTTTTTGGGGAAAAAACACACTTTTTTAAATTTTAATGCACTAAAACACACTATATTGCCCAAATGTTTGATGAAATAAAAAAGATGATCTTAGGCCGAGTACATGGATACCAAACATGACATGCTTTACAATTGCGCACAAACGTGCAGTGGCAACAAAATTAATACATTTTTAAAAGCCTTTAAAAGCCTTTACAGGTTACCACTTTAGATTTACAGAGGAGGTCTACTGCAAAAATTACTGCCCTCGATCTAACCTTCGCGGTGATACCTCACATGCATGGTGCAATTGCTGTTTACGTTTTGACGACAGACCGCCGCTTGTGTTCACCTTAGCGCGAGAGCAGGGGGCGACAGGGGTGCTTTTTTTTTTTTTTTTTTCTTTATTATTTTTTTGCTTTTTTATCTTATTTTTAAACTGTTCCTTTCATTTTTATTTTTTTTAATCATTTTTATTGTTATCTCGGTGAATGTAAATATCCCCTATGATAGCAATAGGTAGTGACAGGTACTCTTTTTTGAAAAAATTGGGGTCTATTAGACCCTAGATCTCTCCTCTGCCCTCAAAGCATCTGACCACACCAAGATCGGTGTGATAAAATGCTTCCCCAATTTCCCAATGGCGCTATTTACATCCAGCGAAATCTAAGTCATAAAATGCTTGTAGCTTCCGGTTTCTTAGGCCATAGAGATGTTTGGAGCCACTCTGGTCTCTGATCAGCTCTATGGTCAGCTGGCTGAATCACCGGCTGCATTTTCAGGTTCCCTGTTGAGACAGGAGAGCCAGAGAAAAACACGGAAGACGGTGGGGGGGACATTCCCTCCCACGGCTTGTAAAAGCAGTCTAGAGGCTAATTAGCCACTAGGATTGCTTTTACATGAAAGCCGACCGCTGGCTGAAAAGAATGATACCATGATGATACCTAAACCTGCAGGCATCATTCTGGTATAACCACTCAAAGTTGTGAATGGCGTACCTGAAGACAAAAAAATGGTTAACAATAAAGCACAGTAAACGGTAAAGTATAAAAAATTGCATACCTGAAAAGCAAACATGATAAAACATAATAACAATAAAACATTGCAGAATAGAATACAGTAAAAAAGAGCAGAACAATAGAGAGAATAGAGAGAGAGAGAACAATAAAACGACAACTATTTTTTTTTATTTTATATATATATATTTTTTTTTTTTTTACACTTTTTTTGTAACTAACTTTTATAACTGTAACCGGTTCCAGGTTCGGGTCTCTCAAAATGCGATGGCATCTTGGGAGACCCTGTGAAAGTGTGCCTAGTCTGTGCAATGCTGTACCCTACGCTAATACTCAACTAGTGCATGGTAGCGTTCAAAATATTAACCAATGCAAAGACCAGGATTGTCAGGACAGGAGGGACAATAATAGCGGGTGTCACGCCTATATCCGCTCTAGCTGCAGACACAATATCTTTTTTGGGGGGGTTCGCTGGGTAGGGGTACTCGGGAGGACATAAAGAAAATGCCTCTCATGCAGCCGACTGCATTTGGTTGGGGATGTGAATGGGGGAAGTACGGGCGCTGCAGAAGCGGTGGGTTCCCAATTAGGATTGGCGAATGCAGTAGGAAGGGCACTATGGGCACGACGGGCCTGTGTTTGTCTTTTTGGTGGCAGCGGGACACTACTTGTGCTTGCCACCTCACCAGCTTGAACTGCACTTATGGGACTCGCCACGTCACCAAGTGTTACTGCAGTGCTGGTTTGACTACGACCGGGGTGTACTAGGCCGCTGGCGCTTGCCAGTTCACCAAAACGCTACCAAAAAATCTGTTGGCGATCGCAGGGATCAGGCCTGACTCTGCGAACGCTGCAGTTATGCGTTTTAGTCTTTTGTAAGTGACAGTGATCGATCGATACTGCACTTGGGTGGGCTGGGCTGGGCCGGGCGGAGGGGCAAAACGCAGGTGCTAGCAGGTATCTGGGCTGATCCCACTAACACTGCGTTTGTGAGAACCCTAAACTGCTGGGGATGCTAGTATAGATCTGATCGGATCAGATATTGATCCGTTCAGATACTATACCACTAAGGGTGGTGTACAGTGCGTGCGTGGGTGTTAGCGGTACTGGCGCTAACCTGACGCTGCCTGGGGCTGGTGCTTGCCAGTTCACCAAAATACTACCAAAAAAACTGTTAGCGATCGCAGGGATCAGACCTGACTCTGCAAACGCTGCAGTTATGCATTTAGTGTTTTGTAAGTGTCAGTGATCGATCGATACTGCACTTGGGTGGGCTGGGCCGGGCGGAGGGGCAAAACGCAGGTGCTAGCAGGTATCTGGGCTGATTCCGCTAACACTGCGTTTTTGGGAACCCTAAACTGCTAGGGACGCTAGTATAGATCTGATCGGATCAGATATTGATCCGTTCAGATACTATACCACTAAGGGAGGCGTATGCTGCGTGCGTGGGTGTTAGCGGTACTGGCGCTAACCTGACCCTGCCTGGGGCTGGTGCTTGCCAGTTAACCAAAATACTACCAAAAAAACTGTTAGCGATCGCAGGGATCAGGCCTGACTCTGCGAACGCTGCAGTTATGCGTTTAGTCTTTTGTAAGTGACAGTGATCGATCGATACTGCACTTAGTGGGCTGGGCGGAGGGGCAAAATGCAGGTGCTAGCAGGTATCTGGGCTGATTCCGCTAACACTGCGTTTTTGGGAACCCTAAACTGCTGGGGACGCTAGTATAGATCTGATCGGATCAGATATTGATGCGTTCAGATACTATACCACTAAGGGAGGTGTATGCTGCGTGCGTGGGTGTTAGCGGTACTGGCGCTAATCTGACGCTGCCTGGGGCGACGCATATCACCGCCGGGCGATCAGGGGGCTAAACCTTTATTCGGTAATAAACGACGGGTGCCCTGACACTATAAAAAATAAACAAACTAACCAGCGTCAACCGTAACGGTTATACGGTGATCAGTGGTGAAAGGGTTAACTAGGGGGCAATCAAGGGGTTAAAACATTTATTCGGTAGTATATGGGGGTCCCTGACGCTATAAAACGCTGACGGCGAACCTAAATATTTATGTCCCTAACTAGCGTCACCAGCGACACTAATACAGCGATCAGAAAAATGATCGCTTAGTGACACTGGTGACAGGGGGTGATCAAGGGGTTAAAACTTTATTAGGGGGGTTAGGGGGGTACCCTAGACCTAAAGGGGGGTAACAGTAACTGTCCCAACACTGTAACTGTCACAAACTGACACTATGCAGTAATCAGAAAAAAAAAAAAAACTGCTGGTGTCAGTTTGTGACAGGGGGGGGGGGGTGATTGGGGGGGGATCGGGGGGCGATCGGGGGGGGGATCGGGGTGTTTTGTGTGCCTGGCATGTTCTACTGAGTGTGTGTGTGTTGTG
Source organism: Lithobates septentrionalis (assembly GCA_037952835.1). Taxonomy (NCBI): domain Eukaryota; kingdom Metazoa; phylum Chordata; class Amphibia; order Anura; family Ranidae; genus Lithobates; species Lithobates septentrionalis. The sequence goes on from JBBDGP010000812.1 coordinate 3,836,330, forward strand.
CACTCACATTGATGTCTTCTCTCCTCGGGCCGGAACGGAAATTACCGAGCCGAGGAGAGATGACATCATTTCCTTTGCTGCTGTTTAGCATACAGCAGCAAAGGAATGATTCGATTGGCCGGCGGCGATCGCGAGGGGGGGGCCACGAACGGATGGTCTCCCCCTCACCTCTGATCGCCGCTGGACAAAAGACGACCGCCTCGGGCACCGGGGGGGGTCCGATCGGACCCCCCACCCGCGGAAGGCAAATCACGTACCATGTGCGTGATTTTGCCTGTCCGTGCCACTTTGCCGACGTACATCGGCGTGAGGCGGTCGTCAAGTGGTTAAAGTCTATGGGATCGAAACTGGAAAAATCAGAAGTGCCCAATTTGAAGGCTTATATGCAAGTAATTGGTCATACAAAGGGTATGGGGGACATGTGTCAATGAAAACAAGATTTGTAAAAAACACAATTTTTATTTGAGCAGTGATTTACTGATGCTTCAAGTAAAATCAAAAAAATTAGAAAAAAAATGGAAAATTCCTTTAAATATAGTCTGCCTGTAAAGTGGCACATCTGTACCATGTATCCCCTGCTGCAGCAATTTGACATTTATAAAGCCAAAAAAAAATGAAATTTTTCCTGCAAGCTTTCTTTATTTTGTAAATAACGGTTTGGAGAGCCAGTCTGTATGAGGCCACAATTTAGTACACTCAGAACAAGATTAAAGATTTTTTGGATAGATTCTGGTGTCTCTTTCCTGACTTTGGATAGAAGTAACAGGTGCGGAAAAATTGGGGTTTGGGTGTCAGTGGTTCCCTGCACACCATAACCCTATAGAGGTACTCTTGATGAAAGCAAGAATGGGCCTTGCTGTCAAAAATTGCAATGATATGCACCTGTCAAACAGGTGTGGAAAAATTGGCCCTTGGGTGTTAATTGTGCCCATGAAACCTACACCACAAAATTTCCAGATGAAATCAACACCCACTTTCAGAGATTCCAGATCCAGAAGGCAGCCCAGCAGTTCAATTGCATACTGGGCAAGTTCTTGTCAGTGGTCTATTCTCATGACCCAGTAACACAGTGGATCATCAACTGGAAAGCTCTCCATTAGGGATGAGCTTCGAGTTCGAGTCAAACTCATTGACTGTTCGCAAGTTCGCCGAACAGCGAACAATTTGGGGTGTTCGCGGCAAATTCGAATGCCGCGGAACAGCCTTTAAAAGTCTATGGGAGAAATCAAAAGTGCTAATTTTAAAGGCTTATATGCAAGTTATTGTCATAAAAAGTGTTTGGGGACCTGGGTCCTGCCCCAGGGGACATGGATCAATGCAAAAAAAAGTTTTAAAAGCGGCTGTTTTTTCAGGAGCAGTGATTTTAATAATGCTTAAAGTCAAACAATAAAAGTGTAATATCCCTTTAAATTTCGTAGCTGGGGGGTGTCTATAGTATGCCTGTAAAGGGGCGCATGTTTCCCGTGTTTAGAACAGTCTGACAGCAAAATGACATTTCAAAGGAAAAAACCCATTTAAAACTACTCGCGGCTATTGCATTGCCGGTCCGACAATACACATAGAAGTTCATTGATAAAAATGGCATGGGAATTCCCCACAGGGGAACCCCGAACCAAAATTTAAAAAAAAAATGACGTGGGGGTCCCCCTAAATTCCATACCAGGCCCTTCAGGTCTGGTATGGATATTAAGGGGAACCCCGGCCAAAATTAAAAAAAAATGACGTGGGGTTCCCCCTAAATTCCATACCAGACCCTTCAGGTCTGGTATGGATTTTAAGGGGAACCCCGCACCAAAAAAAAAAAAACGGCGTGGGGTCCCCCCAAAAATTCATACCAGACCCTTATCCAGGCACGCAACCTGGCAGGCAGCAGGAAAAGAGGGGGGGACGAGAGTGCGCCCCCCCTCCTGAACCGTACCAGGCCACATGCCCTCAACATTGGGAGGGTGCTTTGGGGTAGCCCCCAAAAACACCTTGTCCCTATGTTGATGAGGACAAGGGCCTCATCCCCACAACCGTGGCCGGTGGTTGTGGGGGACTGCGGGCGGGGGGCTTATTGGAATCTGGAAGCCCCCTTTAACAAGGGGACCCCCAGATCCCAGCCCCCCCCCTGTGTGAAATGGTAAGGGGGTACTTACCCCTACCATTTCACTAAAAAACTGTCGAAAATGTTAAAAATGACAAGAGACAGTTTTTGACAATTCCTTTATTTAAATGCTTCTTCTTTCTTCTATCTTCCTTCATCTTCTTCTTCTTCTGGTTCTTCTGGTTCTTCCTCCGGCGTTCTCGTCCAGCATCTCCTCCGTGGCATCTTCTATCTTCTTCTCCTCGGGCTGCTCCGCACCCATGGCATGGGGGGAGGCTCCCGCTCTTCTCTTCATCTTCTTCATCTTCTTCTTCATCTTCTTCTTCTTTTCTTTCTCTGACGCACGGGACATGACCGGACTTCCCTGTGGCATTCCCCGTGACATCACAGGGAAGTCCCGTCAAGTCACCGTGCGTCAGAGGGGGCGGGGTCACCGGGTGGCCCCGCCCCCCGTTATTTAAGAACCGTCAGACAAGGAGACGCCGTCACACAGCGGGAGCCTCCCTCCATGCCAGCATGGATGCGGAGCGGCCCGGAGAAGAAAATGAAGAAGAGAAGAAGAGAAGAAAAGAAGAAGAGAAGAAGATGAAGAAGATGAAGAGAAGAGCGGGAGCCTCCCCCCATGCCATGGGTGCGGAGCGGCCCGAGGAGTAGAAGATAGACGACGCCGCGGAGGAGATGCTGGACGAGAACGCCGGAGGAAGAACCAGATGAACCAGAAGAAGAAGATGAAGGAAGATAGAAGAAAGAAGAAGCATTTAAATAAAGGAATTGTCAAAAACTGTCTCTTGTCATTTTTAACATTTTTGACAGTTTTTTAGTGAAATGATAGGGGTAAGTACCCCCTTACCATTTCACACAGGGGGGAGGGCCGGGATCTGGGGGTCCCCTTGTTAAAGGGGGCTTCCAGATTCCGATAAGCCCCCCGCCCGCAGACCCCCACAACCACCGGCCAGGGTTGTGGGGATGAGGCCCTTGTCCTCATCAACATGGTGACAAGGTGTTTTGGGGGGCTACCCCAAAGCACCCTCCCAATGTTGAGGGCATGTGGCCTGGTACGATTCAGGAGGGGGGGGCGCTCTCTCGTCCCCCCCTCTTTTCTTGCGGCCTGCCAGGTTGCGTGCTCGGATAAGGGTCTGGTATGGATTTTTGGGGGGACCCCATGCCATTTTTTGGGGGTTTTTTTGGCGCGGGGTTCCCCTTAATATCCATACCAGACCTGAAGGGCCTGGTATGGAATTTAGGGGGACCCCCACGTCATTTTTTTTTTTAAATTTTGGTTCGGGGTTCCCCTGTGGGGAATTCCCATGCCATTTTTATCAATGAACTTCTATGGGTATTGTCGGACCGGCAATGCAATAGCCGCGAGTAGTTTTAAATGGGTTTTTTCCTTCGAAATTTCATTTTGCTGTCAGACTGTTCTAAACACGGGAAACATGCGCCCCTTTACAGGCATACTATAGACACCCCCCAGGTACGAAATTTAAAGGGATATTACACTTTTATTGTTTGACTTTAAGCATTATTAAAATCACTGCTCCTGAAAAAATGGCCGTTTTAAAAAAAATTTTTTGCATTGATCCATGTCCCCTGGGGCAGGACCCAGGTCCCCAAACACTTTTTATTACAATAACTTGCATATAAGCCTTTAAAATTAGCACTTTTGATTATTCATGCTCGTGTCCCATAGACTTTAACGGTGTTCGCGTGTTCGAACAAACTTTTTTCCTGTTCGCATGTTCTGGTGCGAACCGAACAGGGGGGTGTTCGGCTCATCCCTACTCTCCATGTCTGTTTTCGCCCTAGATAATCTCCCACCATATGATGCAGATGGGATGTGGAAGCTGACAGTCCTGGGTGGCGAGGACTAAAAGAATTTTGAAAAGCATCACGGGGGGCGGCCCCATTCTCCACCACTCTTCTCTTGACCAATAGGAGCCTCAAAACTACATTTTCCATCAGACTGTAACCTACCAGAGTCTGGAAAGGTGTTACATAAACTCCTCTTTAAGGTTTCCTCAAGAGATTTCATCTTCTTCTGAAAGGGATGTCCTCCTCTTCCTCCTGCTGCTCTGCCTCGAATGCCCTGTCCATAATGACATCTAAAGTCTGCACTAGCAGGAACATAACAGGGATTGTGTCACTGATGCATGCATTATCACAGCTCGCCATCCTTGTCGCCTCCTCGAATGGTGACGTTACAGTCCATGCATCCTTTATCAGCAGCCATTGACGTGGGGTAAAAACTTTCCCTGTCTAAGGGCAGACAGGAAGTTTGTGCCATTATCACACACCAACATTCCTGGCTCCTGCTGGCATGGTGTTAACCACCTCTGAGCCTGCCCCTGCAGAGCTGCAAGAATCTCTGCTCCAGTGTGGCTACTGTCCCCTACACAGACCAGCTGGTGCACTGATCATCAATAAAGTCACCACAGTGCAAGCAATAAGTGCCCTCCAGTGCCAGCAATGAGTGCACACCACTGCCAGCAATCAGTGCCCACCAGTGCCAGCAATAAGTGCCCACAAGTGCCAGCAATCAGTGGCCATTAGTGATGCCAGTCAGTGCTGGCTATCAGTGCTGCCTATTAATGCCCATCAATGCCACCCATCAATGCCCATCAGTGCCGCCTATCCGTGCTGTCTATCTGTGCCCACAAGTGCTGCCTATCTGTGCCCACCAGTGCTGTCTATCAGTGCCCACCAGTGCCACCCATCAGTGCCCACGATTGTCACCCAGTGCTGTCTAGCAGTGCATATCAGTGCCACATATCAGTGCCACCTATCAGTGCCCATAAGTGCGGCATATTCGTGCCTCCTCATCAGTGCCACCTAATCAGTGCCCATAAGTGCCACCTCATCAGTGCCAATAAGTGCCACCTCATCAGTGCCCATCAATGCAGCCTATCAGTGTCCATCAGTGCCGCCTCATCAGAGCCCACCAGTGAATGAGAAAAATTACTTATTTACAAAATTTAGAAACTTTTTTTTTTTTCAAAATTTTCGGTCTTTTTTTTTTTTAAGAAAAATGTAATACCCCAAAAGAAAGCTCTATTTGTGTGAAGAAAATTGGGTAGGAAGGGGGTGTAAGTGCCCTTTGTTGAGGTGGTTAAACATGCACTAATACACTGCAATATAATGTGGTAAACCTTCAATAACACACTGAAATACACTGCGTTAAAACGTGCACCAATGCACTGCAATATACTGCAGTAAACTTTCAATAACGCACTGAAATATACTGCGTTAAACATGCAGTAACACACTGCAATATACTGCGGTAAACATGCACCAACGCACTGATATATACTGCGTTAAACATGCACTAACACACTGCAATATACTGCAGTAAATAATGCACTGAAGTGAAATGCGCAGTGCATTGTGGTCATTCGGCGGGCCAAACAAGTGGTTGAATGCCCTGATAATTCGGGTGTTTGTCAGACGGGTGAACAGCCAATTTTTTTTGCCCGAACTCATGCTCGGGCCGAACCGTTTGTCCAACACTAATCACTGTACTAGCAATTAGCTTGCCAGTTACAGTTAAATGTACTGTATCTTTCTTTTGCTCAAGGATGTCCATTTCTAGCAAGTGTATCTTCCCCTGTAGCATATGGTTTATGCATACTTTCACTCTGTATAAAAAAATACAAATTTAATATAAGCTTATTCTTTAATGCAGACATTCCCACTACAAAAAAATCCCAGGTTCATGCAGCCAAACATGCATCTCCCAAAATATTTTCAGTCATTTTGTAATCAGATACCGTTTTTCATTCATTTATATACTGTACCTAAATTGATCTCCACTTCTTGGTCAATTGAGGCACTGGCAATGTGGCCAGGGCCTCACAGCTGCACCTTGGGAAGACTGCATCACCATTGTCTTCCAGGGAGATCTTTATACTACAAGATCTTGCAAGATTTTCCTTCTAGGGAGATTTCCGGCAAAAGTGTTTTTCTCCCTCAGGCAGTGGTGGCTGGTGGTAATTTTTTTTTGGGGGGGGCAGTAAACAGTGCACCTACAGCCAGCCACCCCCCGCCGCCCAAGTCGAGTTGGTCGGGTGGGTCTGGAGCACTTACCACATCTATGGCGGGCAGCGCTTCACCCAGGCGACAGACGGCGGGCATCATGGGCGGCTTTGGCTTCCCCTTCCCCTGCTCTCCTTCGCAGGCATCACGACAGCTTCTATCTCCTCCATCCTCCTCCCTCCTCTTCGGCGGACAATCAGAATGCTTTTTCTTTTGGCCAATTGGGAAACGGGTATCAGACCCGCTTCCTGATTGGCCGGGAGGAGAATCAGTGTGAATATAGCGAATATTCATTTGCTATTGTCACACAACTGGGTGGGCTCGGTTCGCAGTGCTCTGCGCCCCAAGTCCACCCTATTTTGAAGCCTACTAGAGCCTCTGGCTCTAATCATGGGCTTCAAAAAAACACCCCCCCAATTTGAATTCATGCATCCAGCGTCCTGCATGGGGGCTGGAGGCATGGATGGGGGGTGCGGCGCCCAGGTGCCCTTAATGGACGGGCCGCCTCTGCCCTCAGGTAATGTACATTGTCATGTAAACAAAAGAAGGTAGAGTGTGCATTGATCCTTCTGCACATCATAGGGGGGCGGAGACCTATTCCTAGTAAGCAAAAGGGGGCTCTCCTTTGCCCTCTATTAACATGGTGTCCAGGGTAAGGACACTAAATTAAGATATAGGAAGGTAATACATGATACAATAGCCTCTATAGCAAAATGCATAAGTCTTTCGTTAATTGCTGTTTCACAAACTTTCAACTTTATATATTGAGTACTGGGTTGAAGATCTGCTTTAAGATTCATGACAACCATGGAAATAAAAGCAAAAAAAATTCTAAGCAACAATTTTACTTGGATTCATTTTAAGAAGAACTCAAGAAAGTGCCAGTGTGGCTCTGAGGGAAGAACTGTCATTCTTACCTACGTGGCTTCCTTCACTGATTTTGCAGCTACAAAATCATAGCTCTACCCGGTATTTATCTGCTGCCCATACACTTCTGGTGTCTGCACTCTGCTCTGTATCATTTGAAGCATTTGGCCCCAAGTATCTGAGTATCCCCTGCCTTTCTTTCCTAGTATCCTGCAACATCAGTACTCAAAGATGTATGCTGGTAGTGTGGTTAAATCGTTGATCAATTGAGGATTTTGTACGAATATTATTTTAACAAAGATTTTATAGGTGGTGATAATAAATCAAGCTACCCTTGCAAAAATGCAAAACTGCATAATTTTAAGCCAAGAATAATGAATATGTATATATTTAAATAAGACACCTTGGACCAAAAAGAAAAATTGTGATATATTTTGTTTCTCTGACCCTTGGGTAATATGACTTACAGATAACCCTTTTGACTTCTCAGCAGGATTAAAAATAGCAATTTCCGAAGCCTGGAAGCAAGTTAACTTAAGAAATGTACATAGTAATGACAGGCATAATATTTTAACCATAGGCCGGTTTGTCCATGACTTAAGGAATATCCAACAGGGAGTTTTCACTGATCTTAATCCAAATGCTATTGATTTCTCAGAAATTATACACAGTGTGTGTGTGTGTGTGTGTGTATATATATATATATATATATATATATATATATATATATATATATATATATATTGTACAGGGCACCAGGAATGTGTCCCCAATATTTGAGTTATGGCCCCTTTAAGGAGGACAGTTTGAAGACTTGGTTAATTACTTATGGGTTCTCACCAATGCAAAGTGAGGGATTTCGCTGGGGTAATCCGGTTCGTAAGAGAGGACTCTTGCTCTCTTAATTGATAAACTCTTATTAGTGGCCCAGAAACTTTGAAGGTTTGAAGAGTTTTGGGAGAGAAGAACCTCCAAACCCTGACTGCAATCAGTGGCAGCAGGTGCTCAACATTTTTGGGGGGGCGCAAACAAACTGAAAAATTCTGAAAATAAAACATCGATTGCAGCTTCACTGTACCCATCAAACGCAGCCACTGTGCCCATCAATTGCAGCCACTGTGCCCATCAAATGCTGCCACTGTGCCATCAAATGCTGCCACTGTGCCCATCAAATGCAGCCACTGTTCCCATCAAATGCTGCCACTGTGCCCATCGAATGCTGCCACTGTGCCCATCGAAAGCTGCCACTGTGCCATCAAATGCTGCCACTGTGCCATCCAATGCCACCACTGTGACCCCCCGCCCACCTGCTCGCCCACCGCCTGCCCAGCACTTACCCTGTCTCTGTGGGGCAGCGGGTGATGGAGGCGAGTGGTGTCCTCCATTCATCTCTTCAAGGCCTCTCCTCTCAGCGTCCAATCACAGCGACCTGTCGTTTCAGCCAATTAGGTGACGGGTAACAGACCCGAGCACTTGATTGGCGGAGAGGCGGTTCAGTGCAATGCATGAATCTATCCATTGGTCATAGAGGGGGTGGCTGGAGAGAGGGGGCGGCGCCCATGCTCCCTTAATGGACGCACCACCACTGCTACAAAGACTCAGGAAGGGATCAGCAACTGTGTCAGTGAGGCAAAAGGAAAGGTGTGAGCAAGGTGAACTCTCTAGCAATTGAGAAACTGGTTGCTGAACACCTGCGGCCTGTCTTGCACCCTGATGCGAGGAGGAGCCCTAACTCCAGTGCAGTGATGTCTTTTATGCCTGAACTACAAACTATTTTTGCTTTACTTTTGGCTAAAGAAAGCTGTTTGTGTGTACAAAGACACCTAATATCACAATATATACAGTATATATAGGGGATTTAAGTGACTTTGAACATGGCATGGTTGTTGGTGCCAGATGGGCTGGTCTGAGGATTTAAAAAACTGCTGATCTACTGAGATTTTCACACAAAACCATCTCTAGGGTTTACAGAGAATGGTCCGAAAAAGAGAAAATATCCAGTAAGCAACAGTTGTCTGGATGAAAATACCTTGTTGATGTAAGAAGAGAATGGGCAGACTGGTATGAGATGATAGAAAGGCAATGGTAACTCAAATAAACACTTGTTACAACCAAGGTATGCAGAATACCATCTCTGAATCCACAACACATCGAACCTTGAAGCAGATGGGATACAGCAGCAGAAGACCACGCTGGGTGCCACTCCTGATGGCTAAGAACAGGAAACTGAGGCTACAATTCCCACAGGCTCACCAAAATTGGACAATAGAAAACTGGAAAATGTTGCCTGGTCTGATGAGTCTCGATTTCAGCTGCAACATTCAGGTGGTAGGGACAAAATTTGGCATAAACAACATAAAAGCATGGATCAATCCGGCCTTATATCAACGGTTCAGGCTGATGGTGGTGGTGTAATGGTGTGAGGGATATTTTCTTGGCACACTTTGGGTCCTTAGTACCAATTGAGCATCGTTTAAATGCCACAGCCTACCTGAGTATTGTTGCTGACCATGTCCATCCCTTTATGACTACAGTGTACCCATCTTCTGATGGCTCCATCCAGCAGGATAATGCACCATGTCACAAAGCTCAAATCATCCCAAACTGGTTTCTTGAAAATGACTATAGTTGGGCGAACGGTTTGGCCCAAGCATGAGTTTGGGCAGAACATTGGCTGGTCGCCTGTTTAACGAACACCCAAATTATTGGTACGTTCGACCATTTGTTCGTCCCGTTGAATGACCACAATGCACTGCGCCACCGCACAGTGCATTTGAATCTCTGATTGGCTGAAGCAATGAAAGCTTTGCCCAAACAGGGCACAGATCACTGTCAGAGCCATGATTCGAGAAAGTAATGATGACTCTAATGCCGTGTACACACTGACTTTCCGCCAACAAAACCGTGGATTTTTGATCGAAGGTTGTTGGCTCCAACTTGTCTTGCATACACACGGTCACACAAATGTTGCCCAACAATTACGAACGTGGGAACGCGGTGATGTACAAGATGTACGATGAGCCGATAAAAAGGAAGTTCACTAGTCATGTGATATCTCCATGATGAACACTAGTTTTACAAGACCGAGCGCTTCCGGCTTGTACTTGATTCCTTGTGTACACATGATCGGACTTTCCGAAGTCTTGTTGGAGGAAAATTTGAGAACCTGCTAGCCAACATTTGTTGGCGGAAAGTCCGACAGCAAATGTTCGATGGAGCATACACATGGTCGGACTTTCAGCCAACAAGCTCACATCCAACATTTCCTGTCGGAAAATCCGACCGTGTGTACGCGGCATTAGTGCCGCCCCACACTATAAAAATTTTCCCCCCATAGCTGCCATTTGTAGTGTAATATTGGTGTGTAACACTGCTGCTAGCGAGTTAGTGTGATATTTTGCTTCTATTGTCAGTGTAGACTATAAGTTTAGTGTGAATCTAGTGATAATTTAGTGTGACCATTCATTTTTACTTCAGTGTCAGTTTTGTAAATGTAGTATGACCGTTTATTTTTACTTTAATGTCAGTTTAATTTGGGTTTCCTGCAGTATATATCAATGTATTACTGAAAGTTTAACGCACTATATCTGTGCGTTACTGCACGTTTAACGCAGTATACTGTATATCAGTGTGTTACTGCACAATTAACACAGTACAGTACATATCTGTGTGTTACTGCACGTTTAACGCAGCATATATCAGTGCGTTGCTGTACATTTAATGCATTATATATCAGTGCATTACTACACGTTTAACGCAGTATATATCAGTGTGTTACTGTGCGTTTAACGCAGTAAATATCAGTGCATTGCTGTACATTTAATGCATTATATATCAGTGCATTACTGCATGTTTAACACAGTATATATATCAGTGCATTACTGCACGTTTAACGCAGTATATATTAGTGCGTTGCTGTACATTTAATGCATTAAATATCAGTGCATTACTACGCGTTTAATGCAGTATATATCAGTGTGTTACTGTACCTTTAATGCAGTATACATCAGTGCATTACTGCACGTTTAATGCAGTATATATCAGTTTGTTACTGTGCATTTTAGTATATATCCGTACGTTACTGTACCTTTAACACAGTATATATCAGTGCGTTACTGCACGTTTAACGCAGTATATATAAGTGCATTACTACAGGTTTAAAGCAGTATATATCAGTGCATTACTGTATGTTTAACGCCATATATTTTTGTGTGTTACTACACTTTTAATGCAGTATATATTAGTGCAGTACGGTACGTTTAACGCAGTATATGTCAGTGCATTACTGCACAATAACACAGTATATATACGTGCATTACTGCACATTTTATGAAGTATATATCAGTGCATTACTGTATGTTTAAGGCAGTATATATCAGTGCGCTACTGTATGTTTAATGCAGCAATATATTTGTGCGTTACTGCACGTTTAACGCAGTAGATATTCGTGATTTACTGCACGTTTAACAGAGCATATATCTGTGCGTTGCTGTACATTTAACACAGTATATATCAGTGCATTACTACACTTTTAATGCAGTATATTTCAGTGTGTTACTTCACTTTTAAAGCAGTATATTTGAGTGCGATACTGCACGTTTAACTCAGTATATATTAATGAACCCCAAGGGAGTATACCATATCAACCTGCACAGGAGAATAGCCACAGCAGGGAACCATATCCCCACACTCCTAGACCCTATTATGAACAACAAAATCACCAAACTCAGGTATCACATACTCCAAGAAATACTTGGAAAAAACCTTTTAGAAAACCTTTTAAAAAACCCAGACACAACAGTGGATATAATCAAAGACACTATAATGACAGGCCGTACAATGAAGGACCATACAAAGAATACAGGGAAGCACCCTACTATAATCAACAAGGAAGACAAGAAAGAAGCCCAATTCCAACACATAATAGGTTTGACCCTATTAGAGATTACAGGGACCCCAACATCTATCATCGCCAATACCCATATGAACAAGAAAGACATGGCACCGATTTTTTAGACCGAGGCCGGCGGGAAACATGACCGAGGAGGAAACAGGATTATGCACACCGGTCCCCACAAAGACACCCACAAGAACCCCATTATTCCCCAAAGAGACGTCATCAGGAAGAAAGAATAAGAACCCCAGAACCAAGAGGGGATGTCGAGCGGGAAAGAGATTCAAAAAGAAAAAGGGTACAATAGGAGAAGGAATCTTTAATTTAAGTGGACAAACTTTAACCACTGAAGAATTGGCTGTATTGGACAAAGGCCTAAGATATGCCCCCACAAAAAACTTAGATAAATTTGCAACATATATAGGAATCAAGAAATATGTAAGAAAAATCAACATCAAAAAAGCAATTTTAAGTAATCCTCAAAGCAGACGAATAACAACACCGCAGGACTCACAAAGAGTGGAACATAGTGGGTTACGGAATAAGTCCCTCTTTAACCCACAACTACACGACAACCAGCATATTGAAGTATTCAAAAATTTAGTATTAAAAGATTTGGATCAATTGAAGATCAAGAAAATAAGTGACCCCTCACACATTAAGAAGGGAATACGATCCTTAATCAACAGAAAAGACCTGGTGATTAGGCCAGCAGATAAAGGAGGAGGAGTGGTCATCCAAAATAAGACAGACTACCAAGCAGAAATTAAACGTCAATTGGAAGATGCAACCACATATCAAAGATTACTAAGTAACCCCTCAACCAAATGCAAAAAAGAATTAGAAAAAGTAGTACACCTGGGTGTCAAAAAAGAGTTACTAGATGCGAAGGAAGCAAGATATCTAGTTCCTGATTCACATAGGATTCCAGTGATATACACAGTCCCCAAAATACACAAGAACCTCCAGAACCCTCCGGGAAGACCAATTGTTAACTGCTTCAGATCCGGGCCATTGCCAAATGACGGCAACAGCGCGGATCTAAATTGCCGGGACTACGTCCATTGACGTCGTCCCGTGCACGAGCGGCCTGCGCGCCCCCTGCAGGGCGCGCGCGGCGCGCTCGGTGATCAGCGAGTCTATGAGACTCGCCTGATCACAGATCAGAGTAAGGGGTTGGTCCCAACCCCTTACCACATGATCAGCTGTCAGCCAATGACAGCTGATCATGTGATGTAAACAGAGCCGGTAATCGGCTATTTTTCCTCCTCGCGCTGACAGCGTGAGGAGGAAAAAAAAACCCGATCACCGGCGGCCGTGATCGGGACATCAGTCCCGATCACGGCGATCATCTGTCACAAAGCAATAGGCAGCAGTGCTGCCTACCAGTGCCCACCAGATTAACCCATCAGTGCCCACAGTGCCATCAATCAGCGCCACCCATCAGTGCCCACAGTGCCACCCATCAGTGCCCACAGTGCCATCCATCAGTGCCCACAGTGCCACCCATCAGTGCCACCCATCAGCACCCACATCAGTGCCACCCATCAGCACCCACATCAGTGCAACCTATCAGTGCCCATCAGTGTCACCTACCAGTGCCCATAAATGCCCATCAGTGCCGCCCATCACTGCCCATCAGTGCCACCCATCAGTGCCCCCCATCAGTGCCCCCCCATCAGTGCCCCCCATCAGTGCCCCCCCATCAGTGCCCCCCCATCAGTGCCACCTATCTGTGCCACCTATCTGTGCCACCTATCCGTGCCACCTATCCGTGCCGCCCATCCGTGCCGCCCATCCGTGGCCATCAGTGCCGCCTTATCTGTGCCCATCAGTACCGCCTTATCTGTCCCCATCAGTGCCGCCTTAACTGTGCCTATCAGTGCCGCCTTAACTGTGCCTATCAGTGCCGCCTTATCTGTGCCTATCTGTGCCGCCTTATCTGTGCCTATCTGTGCCCATCAGTGCAGCCTATCAGTGCCCACCAGTGCCGCCTCATCAGCGCATATCAATGAAGGAGAAAAATTACCTGTTTGCAAAATTTTATAACAAACTATTAAACATGATTTTTTTTTTTTTCAAAATTTTCCATCTTTTTTTGTTTGTTTAGCAAAAAATAAAAACCCCAGCTGTGATTAAATACCACCAAAAGAAAGCTCTATTTGTGGGAAAAAAATGATAAAAATTTCATTTGGGTACAGTGTTGTATGACCGCGCAATTGTCATTCAAAGTGCGACAGCGCTGGAAGCTCAAAATTGGTCTGGGCAGGAGGGGGGTTTAAGTGCCCAGTAAGCAAGTGGTTAATGGGATCAATTCCCTAACAGCAAGAATTGGCCAATATATTGGTTATTTCATTCAACCTGCCATTCAACAAACAACATCGTACATAAGAGATACAAAACATGTCTTACAATTAATAGAAGATGTACCAGTTCTAGAGGGAAGAACATTAATGGCTACTGTAGATGTCTCATCCCTCTACACGATTATCCAACATCACCAAGCATGTGAAGCCACCAAATGGGCTCTGAGAAAATACAGCACACTACAATGTACGCAAAGAAAGTTCATAATTAAATGCCTAGAATTTTCATTAAAAAACAATTTATGGCACAACGGGAGGAGGAATCTGTATACAAACATCTACCCTGTGAACTAGGGCTGTTCAAAAGATTTATTGATGATATCTTAATCATATGGAATGGGAGCAGAGAATCGTTGGAACAATTCCTATGTAATTTAAACAACAATGATAGAAATATACAGTTAACCTGGAACATAGATGCCAAAAAGGTAGATTTCCTGGACTTAGAAATAATTATTGAAGAAGATTGACTAATAACCAAAACCCACTTCAAAGAAGTGTCAAGAAACAGCTACCTACCTTTAACAAGCTGCCACCACAAACCTTGGCTCTATAATATTCCTAAAGGTCAACTGGTAAGAATCAGGCGGAACTGCACTAAAGATGCAGATTTTGAGACTCAGGCTAATCTAATTGGACAGAGATTTATCAAGAAAGGCTATGAAGAAGAACAAATAAGAAGAGAGATCGAACGGATCCAAACAATTGATAGAAAACAAATGATACACGCACCCAAGAAAACACAACGACTTTCAGAAATACCAAGCTTAATTTTAGATTTTAATGTTCAGTTTAAAGATATAGAAAAGATTATTCGAAGATATTGGCATATTTTAAAGGAGGATAAACATCTACAGAGGATCCTACCTGAGAGGCCATCTATCATTTATAAACGAGCCCCCACATTGAGGGATATTATTGTGAAGAATGTGGTTGAACCACCCCCTAAAAATAAATTTACCTTTTTTAATGGCAAAGGGTTCTATCCCTGCAAATACTGTTATGCATGTACACATGCTAAAAAATTTCAAAGCAAGAAACATGAGTTTAAGGCAACAAGTACGGGAAATACTTACCCAATAAAGCATTTTATTAATTGCTATACAGAAGGGGTAGTGTATATTTTACAATGTTCCTGTAACTTACAGTACGTAGGGAGGACTAAAGGGGCACTAAAAATTAGGATTAAAGAACACATAGAAAACATCAAAAAAGGATGTCCGAAACATAATGTATCCAAACACTTCGCGTTATTTCATAATAAAGACCCCACGGGACTGTTATTTTGGGGTATAGAGAAATATAACAAATCCTGGAGAGGTGACCACAAAATTAGAACCCTCAGCCAGAAGGAGTCGAAGTGGATACACAGAATTAGAACATTAGCACCTGCAGGGTTAAATATTGAATTTGACCTTAACTGTTTCATTAGTGATTTTTAGATTGTCCATATTTTTATTTATGTAAACTCAGTACTTCATTTCCGGTGTGCTTTATCTTGCAAGGTTTGGGGAATACATTATTTATAATATTTTACTTACAGAACCTTGCGAGTACGGACCTTATATTTATATCCACCTTTTTAACCTTTTTAATCTTATTTTAGTATTAATGCATTTTATACATTTTTTTAGCTATTTGAATATGTCAGTTTTTATTTTGTTTTTTATTAAAGGCTTAATATATCAATTAATATACACGCATTTTAAGATTAAATATTTAATATTCAAATGAAGGATTAGCTCGATCACACATAGAACGGTCAGAGATCTGATCTATAATTACACTATCAACGTAGCTATCATCCAAACATGAAGGAGGTTGTTTGAATTATTTTAACTTTTTTTACGTTTTTGTTTGAATACAACTTTATTAACAAATATCCAGCGTCATCGCCCTCTCAATGATGGCCGCGGTATAGCCATTCACTTGGTCTACAACAAAATGGAGTTTTTCCACTTCCTGTCCCAACCATATAAAATGACTATGGCGATAGCCAATCCGGTGCCCTGAGGAAGTCACGTGATATGACGTAACGCGTAGGACGTAACCGGAAATACGTAGTGCAGACCGGAAGTGACGTAGCGAGTACCGCTAACACGCTGTTTTTACTGTTGTTTGGCGCATCGTTGTTTGCTTTTATGTAAGCAGTTAATATTTTTTAATAAATTCCTTGGCTTAACTATATTACCCTATTGGAGTCCTTTGCTTCTGATTACCCTTATGTGGAGCTCATCTACCGGAGGAAGCGTCTTCCCCCCTGAGACGGAATAGGACGCCTACACTAGACCGGACCAGAACCAGCACAGACCCACTGAATGCACACAGGCACTTTTATTGTGTCACTGAGGTGAGAGTTCTGGGAGCCCCTAGTGGGCATCCATTGCCATGAAAAGTCACCAGATCACCCATCAACGCATGCTCACTGAATCAATCACAGTTTATGTATGTTTTTTGTATGCGATTTATGCGATTGAGCAGCACTGAAGTCACTTTGATACACGTTTTTTATATTTTTTTCTTATTATTGAAGGACATTTTCTTTTGATTTATATTTTACTTTGGTTCCATACCTTGAGGAACTGTATTAGGTGTCCAGTTTATGCATTAGCACGATTTATGGAGAAGTTGTTGCGCAGAATCACTCACACAATTTATTTTTATTGTGCATCTTTTTATTCTTATTATTAGTGAGGGGTGTTCACTATTTTTGATTTTGCAGCATCAATACTATTATTTTTTACACGGTTTTATTTTAGTAGCGCAGAAGTTCATCCTAGGATATTTTTTCATATATTAATGCATTACTCCACGTTTAACGCAGTATATGTCTGTGCGGTACTGCATGTTTAACACAGTATACATCAGTGCATTACTGCACGTTTAACGCAGTATATATCAGTGTGTTACTGTACATTTAACGCAGTATATACCCGTACATTACTGCACATTTATCACAGTATATTTGAGTGTGTTACTGCACGTTTAATACATTATATTTCAGTGTGTTACTGCACGTTTAACACAGTATATTTGAGTGCATTACTGTACATTTAACGCAGTATATTATCAGTGCAATACTGCACGTTTAACACAGTACATATCAGTGCAATACTGTACGTTTAACGCAGTATATTTGAGTGCGTTACTGCACATTTACCACAGTATATTGCTGTACATCAGTGCAGTTAAACTGCAGTACATTGTAGTGTGTCAGTGGAGAGTGTCTATGTAGTGAGTGCTCAAGTTAAGTGCACCAAATACCAATTTCTATTGATTAAAGTGCATCCACATACACATTTCCACATCTTTATTACATTTCATTAATAAGCATCCCTCCCCCCTCAAAGCCAACAACGAGATGCAGACATTCCTGTGGCACTCTAAGGGGGCCAGCAGCGCATTGGTTCACAGGCACGGTTGACATAGTCTGTCCTCAGGCAGGGCATTATTTTATCTGTTTATTGATGTTGCCCGTGCCATCCAGCCACAAAATGCAGAGGTGGCGGACTGGCTTACTAAACCATCATCACCCTCCTCATTCTCTGTCACCCAAGCAGAGACTAGTGTGCAGTCTACTGCAGCTGCCAGAGTGGCTTATTCTGCTTCCTTGTTCACAGCTACTCCTGCCATAGCACCAGCATCAGGCATGGAGGAGTCAGCTGAGTTATTTGAAGACAGCATCAGCCACTTGCTCTTTGATTATGCACAGACATTACTTGATTAGGATCTTGGTTCTGAGGTAGAGGAAGGTAAGAACATGAGCCTACAGAGAGGGGAGAACACTGGTAAACAACAAATTGACAGTCAAGTTCCCCCAGGCGCAACATATTGCCAAGTTGTCTCCAGTGATAATGAGGATAGAGGGGAAGATAATGATGATCTATGATCTAGGGGGAGAAGGAGCAGATCGTCTGTATCATCCCGTGCGACAGAGGAGGGAGGGAAGGAAGAAGGGGGGAGCAGGGAGAACTGTTGGCTCTGAGCTATATGAGAGATTTGCTCTCCGCTCAAACCCATGGGACTAGCAACCCCCCTGGGGCCCCTGACAGTGGCAGAATGCCAGGGTCCGGTCGCAAGTGCGACTGCTGTGACCCTGGTAGTTCCCCCACAGGTGGCATCAGTGGCAGCGGTGATGCCATCCTCTCCCACCACCACCTCTGCCTCTTACTGATCCAATCCCCCACCACCACAGATCTCAATCATCCCTATCCTCTGTTGTAGAGGTGATGGGGTGTAAGGATGAGATCTGCAGGGATAGTGGGGTGGGATCAGCAAGAGGCAGAGGTGCTGGAGGTTGGGATCGATTGCACTCGCAATTTGTCACGTACTTAAGTCAATCAATCGATTCCCTTTCAGAATTTTCTCACCGTGCCTGCAGGGATGCCTTGGCCTCATGGGGACTCTTCACAGAGGGGGGAGCTCCTCCCCCTTTACTTGATTGGTGATAGCTGACTTTCTTTTGCAGTGTCCGCCCTGTCTTCCTACATTCTTTCTGGAGAGGTCCAGACTCTCAGCTCTGCCTCCCTTCCGCTCATCGGCCAGCAGTCGAAAGAACCCCCCCTCCCGTGGCAAAACGAACGGACAGGTGGGCCTCAGTAGCAAAGCCAGAATGGACAGGTGGGCCCCTAACACTGGCAGATGGGTGGGCAGGCCCCTCACACTGGCAAATGGGCAGGCTGGCCCCCTGAAGTGGCAGAACTCCAGGGCCCAGTTGCAAGTGTGACTGCTGAGACACTGATAATTCCGACACTGCTGCACCGACAAGTGTATTACGTATAGTGTATAATAAATTCATCAAAACTGTTTGACTGCAAAACTGACATTTTTTACCTTTTTAATTTTTGTTAACCCAAAAAAAGAAAAAATGGATCCTGCTTCTTTAAAGCATGTTATATGACACAGTGCTTGTCCTGTGTTATTTGGCCCCCTGTAACACCTAAAAAACCTGACTTATCCTGCCAGTTTCTGTCCTCCCCTATGTAAACTGACCACGGTGTATCATGGCTGCTGAGCCTGGTACAGTTTACATGCCTCCATCATCCACAGCCTGCTATCTGCTCTCCTCTCTGCTCCTGTGTCCCCCCCCTCTGCTTGTGACAGTGCCACCTCTCCCCCTCCTGCTGCTCTAATAACACTAACCTGTATACACCATCAGCACTGCCTCCTTTTGCAGTGTTCCCCTCTGTGTATGATTTATAAATATAAATGCTGCAATTGCCTAATTTCACAGCTGGGATTGCGATCACATGACCAGCCAGCTCTCTCCTCCTCTTCTCCTTCCCTCCTCCTCCCCTCCAGACTGATGTCAGCAGGGAAATCTCAGCCCCGCCATCTCTCAGAGGAGGACAGGAGGACAGGAGAAAGCTGGACAGTCATGTGATCACAATCTTGGCTGTGAAAATAGGTGTTTGCAGCATTTATTTTTATAAATCATACACAGAGGGGGACACTGCAATAGCAGGCAGTGCTGATGGTTAGGGATGAGCCGAACACCCCCCTGTTCGGTTCGCACCAGAACATGCGAACAGGAAAAAAGTTCGCTCAAACACGCGAACACCGTTAAAGTCTATGGGACACGAACATTAATATTTAAAAGTGCTAATTTTAAAGGCTTATATGCAAGTTATTGTCATAAAAAGTGTTTGGGGACCTGGGTCCTGCTCCAGGGGACAAGGATCAATGCAAAAAAAGTTTTAAAAACGGCCGTTTTTTCAGGAGCATTGATTTTAATAATGCTTAAAGTCAAACAATAAAAGTGTAATATCCCTTTAAATTTCGTACCTGGGGGGTGTCTATAGTATGCCTGTAAAGGGGCGCATGTTTCCTGTGTTTAGAACAGTCTGACAGCAAAATGACATTTCGAAGGAAAAAAAGCCATTTAAAACTACCCGCGGCTATTGCATTGCCGACAATACACATAGAAGTTCATTGATAAAAACGGCATGGGAATTCCCCACAGGGCAACCCCGAACCAATATTAAAAAAAAAAAAAAATGACGTGGGGTTCCCCCTAAATTCCATACCAGACCCTTCAGGTCTGGTATGGATTTTAAGGGGAACCCCGCGCCAAAAAAAATAAAAAACGGCATGGGGTCCCCCCAAAAATCCATACCAGACCCTTATCCGAGCACGCAACCTGGCAGGCCGCAGGAAAAGAGGGGGTGACGAGAGTGTGTCCCCCCCTCCTGAACCGTACCAGGCCACATGCCCTCAAAATTGGGAGGGTGCTTTGGGGTACCCCCCCAAAACACCTTGTCCCCATGTTGATGAGGACAAGGGCCTCATCCCCACAACCCTGGCCGGTGGTTGTGGGGGTCTGCGGGCGGGGGGCTTATCGGAATCTGGAAGCCCCCTTTAACAAGGGGACCCCCAGATCCCGCCCCCCCTGTGTGAAATGGTAAGGGGGTACTTACCCCTACCATTTCACTAAAAAACTGTCAAAAATGTTAAAAATGACAAGAGACAGTTTTTGACAATTCCTTTATTTAAATGCTTCTTCTTTCTTCTTTCTTCCTTCATCTTCTTCTGGTTCTTCTGGCTCTTCTGGTTCTTCCTCCGGCGTTCTCGTCCAGCATCTCCTCCGCGGCGTCTTCTATCTTCTTCTCCTCGGGCCGCTCCGCACCCATGGCATGAGGGGAGGCTCCTGCTCTTCTCTTCATCTTCTTCTTCATCCTCTCCTCTTCTTTCTTCTTCTCTTCTTCATTTTCTTCTCCGGGCCGCTCCGCATTCATGCTGGCATGAAGGGAGGCTCCCGCTGTGTGACGGCGTGTCTTCGTCTGACGGCTCTTAAATAACGGGGGGCGGGGCCACCCGGTGACCCCCGCCCCCCTCTGACGCACGGTGACTTGACAGGGACTTCCCTGTGACGTCACGGGGAATGCCACAGGGAAGTCCCGTCATGTCCCGTGTGTCAGAGGGGGCGGGGTCACCGGGTGGCCCCGCCCCCCGTTATTTAAGAACCGTCAGACAAGGAGACGCCGTCACACAGCAGGAGCCTCCCTCCATGCCAGCATGGGTGAGGAGCGGCCCGGAGAAGAAAATGAAGAAGAGAAGAAGAAAGAAGAGAAGAGGATGAAGAAGAAGATGAAGAGAAGAGCGGGAGCCTCCCCTCATGCCATGGGTGCGGAGCGGCCTGAGGAGAAGAAGATAGAAGATGCCGCGGAGGAGATGCTGGACGAGAACACCGGAGGAAGAACCAGAAGAGCCAGAAGAACCAGAAGAAGATGAAGGAAGAAAGAAGAAGCATTTAAATAAAGGAATTGTCAAAAACTGTCTCTTGTCATTTTTAACATTTTTGACAGTTTTTTAGTGAAATGGTAGGGGTAAGTACCCCTTTACCATTTCACACAGGGGGGGGGCCGCAATCTGGGGGTCCCCTTGTTAAAGGGGGCTTCCAGATTCCGATAAGCCCCTCGCCCGCAGAGCCCCACAACCACCGGCCAGGGTTGTGGGGATGAGGCCCTTGTCCTCATCAACATGGTGACAAGGTGTTTTGGGGGGCTACCCCAAAGCACCCTCCCAATGTTGAGGGCATGTGGCCTGGTACGGTTCAGGAGGGGGGGCCGCACTCTCGTCCCCCCTCTTTTCCTGCGGCCTGCCAGGTTGCGTGCTCGGATAAGGGTCTGGTATGGATTTTTGGGGGGACCCCACGCCATTTTTTTTTTTTTTGGCGCGGGGTTCCCCTTAAAATCCATACCAGACCTGAAGGGTCTGGTATGGAATATAGGGGGAACCCCACGTCATTTTTTTTTTTAATTTTGGCCGGGGTTCCCCTTAATATCCATACCAGACCTGAAGGGCCTGGTATGGAATTTAGGGGGTCTCCCACGTCATTTTTTTTTTTTGGTTCGGGGTTGCCCTGTGGGGAATTCCCATGCCGTTTTTATCAATGAACTATGTGTATTGTCGGCAATGCAATAGCCGCGGGTAGTTTTAAATGGCTTTTTTTCCTTTGAAATGTCATTTTGCTGTCAGACTGGAAACATGCGTCCCTTTACAGGCATACTATAGACACCCCCCAGGTACGAAATTTAAAGGGATATTACACTTTTATTGTTTGACTTTAAGCATTATTAAAATCATTGCTCCTGAAAAAACGGCCGTTTTTAAAACTTTTTTTTGCATTGATCCATGTCCCCTGGGGCAGGACCCAGGTCCCCAAACACTTTTTATGACAATAACTTGCATATAAGCCTTTAAAATTAGCACTTTTGATTTCTCCCATAGACTTTTAAAGGGTGTTCCGCGGCATTCGAATTTGCCGCGAACACCCCAAATTGTTCGCTGTTTGGCGAACTTGCGAACAGCCAATGTTCGAGTCGAACATGAGTTCGACTCGAACTCAAAGCTCATCCCTACTGATGGTGTATACAGGTTAGAGTGGCTTAACAACTACTTAATAGTTTTACATAATGCAACAACATCCACACACGTAGGACACACAACTTTAGAGGTAATGCATTCTTCCAAAGCAAAACAGTCCTTTACACATTGTTGCATTCCAAAGTTCCTTTTTTCCCCTCGTTTTCTCTCCCACACTCAACTAATGTAACCCCAGTGCTGACAGAGAGGGGCAGGGAGGGGCAAACAAGGATGCTGTGCAGACGCCCAATATCCTCCTTATCAACCAATGAGGTCCCTGGTTGGTGCAATTCCAGCGGCTAGAAGGTTTTAACCACTTGAGCCCCGGACCATTATGCTGCCTAAGGACCAGAGGTCTTTTTCCAATTTGGCACTGCGTCGCTTTAACTTTTAATTGCGCGGTCATGCAATGCTGTACCCAAACGAAATTTGCGTCCTTTTCTTCCCACAAATAGAGCTTTCTTTTGATGGCATTTGATCACCTCTGCGGATTTTATTTTTTGAGCTATAAATGGAAAAAGACCGAAAATTTTGAAAAAAAATGATATTTTCTACTTTTTGTTATAAAAAAAATCCAATAAACTCAATTTTAGTCATACATTTAGGCCAAAATTTATTCGGCCACATGTCTTTGGTAAAAAAAATGTCAATAAGAGTATATTTATTGGTTTGCGCAAAAGTTATAGCGTCTACAAACTAGGGTACATTTTCTGGAATTTACACAGCTTTTAGTTTATGACTGCCTATGTCATTTCTTGAGGTGCTAAAATGGCAGGGCAGCACAACCCCCCCCCCCAAATGACCCCATTTTGGAAAGTAGACACCCCAAGAAAATTGCTGAGAGGCATGTTGAACCCATTGAATATTTTTTTTTTTTTGTCCCAAGTGATTGAATAATGACAAAAAAAAAAATATTTACAAAAAGTTGTCACTAAATGATATAGTGCTCACACAGGCCATGGGCCTATGTGGAATTGCACCCCAAAATACATTCAGCTGCTTCTCCTGAGTATGGGGATACCACATGTGTGGGACTTTTTGGGAGCCTAGCCGCGTACGGGGCCCCGAAAACCAATCACCGCCTTCAGGATTTCTAAGGGCATAAATATTTGATTTCACTCCTCACTACCTATCACAGTTTTGAAGGCCATAAAATGCCCAGATGGCACAAAACGACCCCAAATGACCCCATTTTGGAAAGTAGACACCCCAAGCTATTTGCTGAGAGGCATGTTGAGTCCTGGAATACTTTATTTTTTGACACAAGTTGCGGGAAAGTGACAATTTAATTTTTTTTTTTTTGCACAAAGTTGTCACTAAATGATATATTTCTCACACAGGCTATGGGCATATGTGGAATTGCACCCCAAAATACATTTAGCTGCTTCTCCTGAGTATGGGGATACCACATGTGTGGGACTTTTTGGGAGCCTAGCCGCATACGGGGCCCCGAAAACCAAGCACCGCCTTCAGGATTTCTAAGGGCGTAATGTTGTGATTTCACTCCTCACTACCTATCACAGTTTTGAAGGCCATAAAATGCCAAGATGGCACAAACCCCCCCCAAATGACCCCATTTTGGAAAGTAGACACCCCAAACTATTTGCTGAGAGGCATGTTGAGTCCATGGAGGTTTTATATTTTGACACAAGTTGCGGGAAAGTAACACTTTTTTTTTTTTGCACAAAGTTGTCACTAAATGATATATTGCTCAAACATGCCATGGGCATATGTGGAATTACACCCCAAAATACATTCTGCTGCTTCTCCTGAGTACGGGGATACCACATGTTTAGGACTTTTTGGGAGCCTAGCCGTGTACGGGGCCCCGAAAACCAAGCACCGCCTTCAGGATTTCTAAGGGCATAAATTTTCGATTTCACTCCTCACTTCCTATCACAGTTTTGAAGGCCATAAAATGCCAAGATGGCACAAACCCCCCCCCCCAAATGACCCCATTTTGGAAAGTAGACACCCCAAGCTATTTGCTGAGAGGCATGTTGAGTCCATGGAATATTTTATTTTTTGACACAAGTTGCGGGAAAGTGACAATTTTTTTTTTTTTGCACAAAGTTGTCACTAAATGATATATTTCTCACACAGGCCATGGGCATATGTGGAATTGCACCCCAAAATACATTTAGCTGCTTCTCCTGAGTACGGGGATACCACATGTGTGGGACTTTTTGGGAGCCTAGCCGCATACGGGGCCCCGAAAACCAAGCACCGCCTTCAGGATTTCTAAGGGCGTAAAGTTGTGATTTCACTCCTCACTGCCTATCACAGTTTTGAAGGCCATAAAAAGCCCAGATGACACAAAACCCCCCCAAATGACCCCATTTTGGAAAGTAGACACCCCAAGCTATTTGCTGGGAGGCATGTTGAGTCCATGGAATATTTTATATTTTGACACAAGTTGCAGGAAAGTGACAATTTTTTTTTTTTTTTTTTTTGCACAAAGTTGTCACTAAATGATATATTGCTCAAACATGCCATGGGCATATGTGGAATTACACCCCAAAATATATTCTGCTGCTTCTCCTGAGTACGGGGATACCACATGTGTGGGACTTTTTGGGAGCCTAGCCACATACGGGGCCCCGAAAACCAAGCCTCGGCTTCAGGATTTCTAAGGGCATTAAGTTGTGATTCCACTCCTCACTACCTATCACAGTTTTGAAGGCCATAAAATGCCAAGATGGCACAAACCCCCCCCAAATGACCCCATTTTGGAAAGTAGACACCCCAAGCTATTTGCTGAGAGGCATAGTGAGTATTTTGCAGCTCTCATTTGTTTTTGAAAATGAAGAAAGACAAGAAAAATGTATTTTTTTTCCTTTTTTCAATTTTCAAAAGTTTGTGACAAAAAGTGAGGTCTACAAAATACTCACTATACCTCTCAGCAAATAGCTTGGGGTGTCTATTTTCCAAAATGGGGTCATTTGGGGGGGGGGGTTGTGCCATCTGGGCATTCCATGGCCTCCGAAACTGTGCTAGGCAGTGAAGAGTGAAATCAAAAATTTACGCCCTTAGAAAGCCTGAAGGCGGTGCTTGGTTTTCAGGGGGCCCGTGAGCGGCTAGGCTCCCAAAAAGTCCCACACATGTGGTATCCCCATACTTAGGAGAAGCAACAGAATGTATTTTGGGGTGTAATTTCACATATTCCCATGGCATGTTTGAGCAATATATCATTCAAAAAAGAAGATTTGTCTCTTTCCCGCAACATGTGTCACAATATAAAATATTCCATGGACTCGACATGCCTCTCAGGAAATAGCTTGGGGTGTCTACTTTCCAAAATGATGTCATTTGGGGGGGGGTTTGAACTGTCCTGGCATTTTATGCACAACATTTAGAAGCTTATGTCACACATCACCCACTCTTCTAACCACTTGAAGACAAATCCCTTTCTGACACTTTTTGATTACATGAAAAAATATTTTTTTTTGCAAGAAAATTACTTTGAACCCCCAAACATTATATATTTTTTTAAAGCAAATGCCCTACAGATTGAAATGGTGGGTGTTTCATATTTTTTTTTCACAAAGTATTTGCGCAGCGATTTTTCAAACGCATTTTTTGGGGAAAAAACACACTTTTTTACATTTTAATGCACTAAAACACACTATATTGCCCAAATGTTTGATGAAATAAAAAAGATGATCTTAGGCCGAGTACATGGATACCAAACATGACATGCTTTAAAATTGCGCACAAACGCGCAGCGGCGACAAAATAAATACATTTTTAAAAGTCTTTAAAAGCCTTTACAGGTTACCACTTTAGATTTACAGAGGAGGTCTACTGCTAAAATTACTGCCCTCGTTCTGTCCTTCGCGGTGATACCTCACATGCATGGTGCAATTGCTGTTTACATTTGACGCTAGACCGACGCTTGCGTTCGCCTTTGCGCGAGAGCAGGGGGGGACAGGGGTGCTTTTTTTTTTTTTTCTTTATTATTTTTTTGCTTTTTTTATCTTATTTTTAAACTGTTCCTTTCATTTTTATTTTTTTTTTATTCATTTTATTGTTATCTCAGGGAATGTAAATATCCCCTATGATAGGAATAGGTAGTGACAGGTACTCTTTTTTTAAAAAATTGGGCTCTATTAGACCCTAGATCTCTCCTCTGCCCTCAAAGCATCTGACCACACCAAGATCGGTGTGATAAAATGCTTTCCCAATTTCCCAATGGCGCTGTTTACATTCGGCGAAATCTAAGTCATGAAATGCTCGTAGCTTCCGGTTTCTTAGGCCATAGAGATGTTTGGAGCCATTCTGGTCCCTGATCAGCTCTATGGTCAGCTGGCTGAATCA
Organism: Lithobates septentrionalis; assembly: GCA_037952835.1. NCBI lineage: Eukaryota > Metazoa > Chordata > Amphibia > Anura > Ranidae > Lithobates > Lithobates septentrionalis. Next base: position 3,863,253 of record JBBDGP010000812.1, read on the forward strand.
CCGGCTGCATTTTCAGTTTCCCTGTTGGGACAGGAGAGCCAGAGAAAAACATGGAAGACGGTGGGGGGGGGCATTCCCTCCCACTGCTTGCAAAAGCAGTCTAGAGGCTAATTAGCCGCTAGGATTGCTTTTACATGAAAGCCGACCGCTGGTTAAAAAGAATGATACCAAGATGATACCTAAACCTGCAGGCATCATTCTGGTATAACCACTCAAAGTCCAGCAACATACCAGTACATTGCTGGTCCTTGTTAGGCATATATTGTAAACTTTTTTTTCATGCAGCCTGTGGGCTGAACGAAAAAAAGATATTGATCGGTGGGTATGCCCACCATTAGAATACCTCCCTTCATCCACCCACTTCTAATGATGGGCATACATGCACCATTTATATATGCCGAAGCATGGGGGCATCCTCCCGCAAAAGGCAGGAGCAAATTGCTCCTCCACCCACTGCTGCCCCCACGCTTCGCCATATATGCTGAAGTATGTAACTGTGGTGGTGAAATCACCTCCGACAGCGCTGGAGTCACGGCTTTATATATCGTGGGAGCAAACGCTGTTGCTGTCAAGATAAATAAATCCGCGCTGCAACTGAATGGCGTACCTGCTAAGCAAATGATGGTTAACAATAGAACAAAGTAACATTACAGTATAACAGTAAGACTTACCATACCTGCAAAGCAAATACAAAAAAAAAAACATAGTAAAAAATAAAACATTTAACGCAACCTGTGCCTAAAATATATATATGCCGAAGCATGGGGGCATCCTCCCGCAAAAGGCAGGAGCAAATTGCTCCTCCACCCACTGCTGCCCCCACGCTTCGGCATATATGCTGAAGTATGTAACTGTGGTGGTGAAATCACCTCCGACAGCGCTGGAGTCACGGCTTTATATATCGTGGGAGCAAATGCTGTTGCTGTCAAGATAAATAAATCCGCGCTGCAACTGAATGGCGTACCTGAAAACAATAAAATGGTTACCAACAAAACACAGTAAACGGTAAAGTATAAAAAATCTGAAAAGCAAACATGGTAAAACATAATAACAATAAAACATTGCAGAATAGAATAGAGTAAAAAAGAGCAGAACAAAAGAGAGAGAATAGAGAGAGAGAGAACAATAAAACAACAACTATTTTTGGTTTTTTTATTTTATATTTTTTTTTGTGTTTTTATTTTTTTTTATTTATTTTTTTTACACTTTTTTTTAGTAACTTTTAACTTTTGTAATTCGTTCCAGGTTTGGGTCTCTCAAAATGCAATGGCATCTTGGGAGACCCTGTGTTAGTGTGCCTAGTCTGTGCAGTGCTGAACCCTACGCTAATACTCAACTAATGTATGGTAGCGTTCAAAGCATTCACCCATGCAAAGACCAGGATTACCAGGACAGGAGGGACAATAAGACCGGGTGTCACGCCTAAATCCGAGCTTGCTGCAGACACGACATCTTTTTTGGGGGGCTCGTTGGGTAGGGGTACTCGGGATGGCATAAAGAAAATGCCTCTCATGCAGCCGGCTTACTGCATTTGGTTGGGGAAGGTGAGGTAGAACACCGTCTGGAAACAGAAGGGCTCTGACGATCTCTTCCTGGAATTTAAGGAAGGATCCAGTCTGTCCTGAAGCTCTGTATAGCACATGAGCGTTCAGCAAAGCCAATTGAAATAAATAAACAGACACTTTTTTGTACCAGCGTCTGGCCTTACGGGCAACTAGGTACGGCGCCAACAACTGGTCGTTGAGGTCTACCCCTCCCATATTAAGGTTGTATTCGTGGACACAGAGGGGTTTCTCCACAACACCAGTCGCCGTAGCAATTTGGGTTGTCGTGTCTGCATGAAGGGAGGTGAGAACGAAAAAATTCTTCTTATCCCTCCACTTCATAGCGAGCAAATTATTATACTTCAAGCAGGCTCTCTCCCGCAGCCTAAGACGGGAATCTACAAGCCGCTGGGGAAAGCCCCGGCGATTAGGTCGCATGGTGCCACATGCTCCAATCTGCTGATCAAACAAGTGACTAAAAAGTGGCACGCTCGTATAATAATTGTCCACGTACAAGTGGTACCCCTTTCCGAATAAGGGTGACACCAAGTCCCACACTATCTTGCCAGCGCTTCCTATGTAGTCAGGGCAGTTTGTTGGCTCTACGTGACTATCTTTGCCCTCGTAAACCATAAAACTATATGTATAGCCTGTGGCCCTGTCACAGAGCTTATACATCTTGACCCCGTATCTGGCACGCTTGCTGGGAAGGTACTGTTTGAATGACAAGCGGCCAGAAAATTTAATCAGGGACTCATCAACGCAGACAACTTGATGGGGGGTAAACAAGTCTGCAAAACGTTGGTTGAAGTGGTTTACGAGGGGCCGAATTTTGTAGAGCCGATCGTATCCAGGGTCTCCACGAGGACGACAGAGTTCATTGTCGTTGAAGTGCATGAACCGCAAAATCTGCTCGTATCGTGCCCTGTAGGGATGAGCTTCGTGTTCGAGTCGAACCCATGTTCGACTCGAACATCGGCTGTTCGACCGTCCGTCGAATTGCGAACGATATGGGCCGTTCGCGCCAAATTCGTGTGGCGCGTCACGGCCCATAATTCACTGCGGCATCGCAGTGCATTGCTGGCTGATGATTGGCCAAGCATGCACTATGACCCGCATGCTTGGCCAATCACAGCGCCGCCTGAACAGAGAGCCATAATTGGCCAAAGCCAAGGAGGCTTTGGCCAATTATGGCTCAGGGGATTTAGTACACGCCCCACACTATATAAGGCCGCCTGCACAGCGGCCCTGTGTAGTGTGTGTTCCGGTGTGCTGAGAGATAGAGAGAGAGAGAGACAGTGTCATTTGATTTGAGTTAGATAGATTAGGCAGAACAGTCAGTCAGTTAGCTGCACTTACAGTGTATTGTGTATATATATGCATCCCAGGTGTTGCATATATATATATATACACTGTATTCAGTTTAGCTAGATCCGTTCCTGTTATCTTCTAGACTATTTACATTTAGTGCAGTGCGTCCTGCTCACAGTGTTCAGCTAGATCCGTTCCTGTTATCTTCTAGACTATTTACATTTAGTGCAGTGCGTCCTGCTCACAGTGTTCAGCTAGATCCGTTCCTGTTATCTTCTAGACTATTTACATTTAGTGCAGTGCGTCCTGCTCACAGTGTTCAGCTAGATCAGTTCCTGTTATCTTCTAGAATATTTACATTTAGTGCAGTGCGTCCTGCTCACAGTGTTCAGCTAGATCCGTTCCTGTTATCTTCTAGACTATTTACATTTAGTGCAGTGCGTCCTGCTCACAGTGTTCAGCTAGATCCGTTCCTGTTATCTTCTAGACTATTTACATTTAGTGCAGTGCGTCCTGCTCACAGTGTTCAGCTAGATCCGTTCCTGTTATCTTCCTACTGACAGGCAGGCTTGTCTGGTTACAGTATATAAAGCTACCTGAAGAAAATTACTGGTGTTCTATTTGATCCTATTAGTACCACGGTCAGGCAGCTAGACTATTTACATTTAGTACAGTGCGTCCTGCTCACAGTGTTCAGCTAGATCCGTTCCTGTTATCTTCCTACTGACAGGCAGGCTTGTCTGGTTACAGTATATAAAGCTACTTGAAGAAAATTACTGGTGTTCTATTTGATCCTATTAGTACCACGGTCAGGCAGCTAGACTATTTACATTTAGTACAGTGCGTCCTGCTCACAGTGTTCAGCTAGATCCGTTCCTGTTATCTTCCTACTGACAGGCAGGCTTGTCTGGTTACAGTATATAAAGCTACCTGAAGAAAATTACTGGTGTTCTATCCCAGCTTAGTGCAGCTACAGGCCATTAGTATGTCTGGAAGGCCAAGAAGGAGAGGCAGACAGTCACAAGCCAATAAGAGAGGTCAAGCAGGCTCTGTGTCTAGTGCTGGTCGTGGAGACGGTGCATCCTCATCAGCACGTGGCCATGGGACATGCTTGGCCTTTTTTTCGGCAGCTGGCCGTGTTGAGCCGCAACATGCGGAAGACTTGGTTGAGTGGATGACCAAGCCGTCCTCATCCTCCTCATCCTCTCTCACCCATGCCCAGGGTGCTTTGTCTGGCAAAGCAGCGGCCTCTTCCCTCAGCTCAATGTCATCAGTGACTCCTTCCCTAGCTCCACCATGTCCTCCTGAGGAGTCCCTCGAACTGTTTGACCACAGTGTTGGGTACATGCTCCAGGAGGATGCCCAGCGTTTGGAAGGCTCTGATGATGATACTGAGCTCGATGAAGGCAGTAACATAAGCACGGACAGAGGGGGTGCCCAAGAAGGACAGCAAACTGGCAGTCATGCTCCCCCTGCTGCAGCATACTGCCAGGTTTGCTCCAGTGATGAGGAGGGAGGGGATGATGAGGTCACTGACTCAACGTGGGTGCCTGATAGGAGAGAGGAGGAGGAGGAGGAGGAGGAGGAGGAGGAGGAGGAGGCGGCACATCACCAACGAGGCAGGATGCCCTCCAGGGGCCAGCCTAAGGGCAGCACATTGACTGCATCACACCCCAAAGCTCCACATGTGCAGGGCGCTGCAGTCTCTGCGCGTTATTCAAAAAGTTCTTTGGTGTGGGCCTTTTTTGAGACGAGTGCATCAGATCGCACCGCTGCTATTTGCAACATATGTCTCAAGCGTATCTCACGTGGCCAAAACATCTCCCGCTTGGGTACCACATGCTTGACCAGACATATGTTGACCTGCCATGCAGTTCGTTGGCAAGCGTATCTACAAGACCCACACCAAAGAACAAAGAGGATCTCTCCTTGCTCCTCATCAGCTGAGATTTCCAACCCCACTAGACCTCCAGTCCTCTCTGAGACCTGCAGTGAGAGGAATGAAGGTGTAGAATTAGGTGTGTCACAGCCAAGTACTTGTGGGCAATCTGCTTTTGGTACACCGACGTCAGATTGTACCAGGCAAATTTCCCTGCCCCAGCTGCTGCACCGCCGAAAGAAGTTTTCTCCCAGCCATCCACATGCCCAGCGGTTGAATGCTAGCTTGGCAAAATTGCTAGCACTTCAACTGCTGCCTTTTCAGTTGGTAGACTCTGCCCCCTTCCGTGAGTTTGTGGAATGTGCGGTTCCTCAGTGGCAGGTACCCAAACGCCACTTTTTCTCACGGAAGGCGATTCCGGCTCTCTACCGGCATGTGGAAGGCAATGTCCATGCCTCGCTGGACAGGGCGGTCAGCGGTAAGGTGCATATTACCGCTGACTCATGGTCCAGCAGGCATGGACAGGGACGTTACCTAAGTTTCACGGCGCATTGGGTGACTCTGCTGGCAGCTGGGAAGGATGCAGGACAAGGTGCAGTAGTGTTGGAGGTTGTTCTGCCACCACGCCTCCAAAATGCTGATTGTGACACACCTCTCTCCTCCACCCCCTCCTCTTCTTCTTCCTCCATGGCCTCTTCCTCGGAACCAGCGGTGCTCCGTAGTCGTTCAAGGGGCTACGCAAGTACGCAGGCTAAAAGATGCCATGCGGTGCTTGAGCTGGTGTGCTTGGGGGACAGGAGCCACACTGGGGCAGAGGTTCTGTCAGCTCTGCAGGGGCAGGTTCAGAGGTGGTTGACGCCACGCCAACTTAAGGCAGGAATGGTGGTTTACGACAATGGCACCAACCTCCTCTCTGCCCACCGACAGGGACAAATGACCCATGTGCCCTGTTTGGCTCACGTCCTTAACTTGGTGGTGCAGCGGTTCTTGGGCAGGTACCCAGGCTTACAGGATGTCCTGAGGCAGGCCAGGAAAGTCTGTGTGCATTTCCGCCGGTCATATAATGCCAATGCTCGGCTGACGGACCTCCAAAAGGAGTTTAACCTGCCCAAGAACCGCCTAATCTGTGACATGCCCACCAGGTGGAACTCAACGTTGGCCATGCTGCAGCGGCTGCACACGCAGCAGAGGGCCATCAATGAGTACCTGTGCGACTATGGTACCAGGACAGGGTCAGGGGAGCTTGTTTTTTTTTCCCCACGCCAGTGGGCCATGATCAGGGATGCATGCACTGTCCTGTCACCATTCGAGGAGGCCACGAGGATGGTGAGCAGTGACAGTGCATGCATCAGTGACACTGTCCCCCTTGTCCACCTGTTGGAGCACACGCTGCGTGGAATAATGGACAGGGCACTTGAGGCAGAACAGAGGCAGGAAGAGGAGGACTTCCTTAGCTCTCAAGGCCCCCTTTATCCAGACAGTGTTCCTGCGTGCCCGCCGATCACACAGGAAGAGGACGAGGAGGAGGAGGAGGAGGAAGATTGTGTCAGTATGGAGGTGGAGCCTGGCACTCAGCATCAGCAGCAGTCTTTAAGGGATCAGTCCCAAGAAACACATGGACTTGTACATGGCTGGGAGGAGGTGGCTGCGGACGTTGTCGTCCTTAGTGACCCAGAGGACTCCGGACCGAATGCCTCAGCAAACCTACGCTGCATGGCCTCCCTGATCCTGCAAAGCCTGCGTAAGGATCCTCGTATTCGTGGTATCAAGGAGAAGGACCAATACTGGCTGGCAACCCTCCTTGATCCACGTTACAAGGGTAAGGTTGCGGACCTTATCTTGCCATCACAGAGGGAGCAGAGGATGAAACATCTTCGGGAGGCCTTGCAGAAAGGTCTGTGCAATGCGTTCCCAGAGACTGGGAGGTTACAAACTCCTGTTTCTGGATAACGTGTTGCTGAGGCTTCGGTCAGTCAAAGAAGGAGCGGTGGAGAAGGTGGCCGTCTGACCGATGCGTTCAGACAATTTTTTGGTCCGCAGCCCCAAGGTATGATCGGTTCCAGCAACCATCGCCAGCGTCTGTTTTACAAGGTGCAGGAATACCTAGGGGCAAGATCAGACTTGGACACCTTTCCCATCGAAAATCCTCTGGGTTACTGGGTCTTGAGGATGGATCACTGGCCAGAGCTTGCACAGTATGCAATTGAGCTACTGGCCTGTCCTGCATCCAGCGTTCTTTCGGAACGCACATTCAGTGCTGCTGGAGGCGTGGTAACCGATCACAGGGTGCGTCTGTCCACCGACTCAGTCGATCGGCTGACCTTCATAAAAATGAATCAGTCTTGGATCACCACCAGCTACCAAGCACCTGATGCTGATGTAACCGAATAATTTTTTTTGAAATCTCAGATCCCTTCAAAGACTGCCTATGCTGATGCTGAGTGACTATCCCTGAGTAATTATCCTCTTCCTCCTCAATCATCACGCTGATAGCTTGTAAGAACATTTTTGGTTCTGAGCGTCACCACCAGTGCCTAAGGCACAATTTTTCAGCCCCTGTTTAACAGGGGCGTGTAATTACAATTTTTGATGCAATACTTTGCAGCAGGGCTCGTTCCTGCATTCCAACTAGAGTGTCTGTGAGGGGTTGCAGTGTTGTGGCACCAGCACCAGTGCCTAAGGCCCAATTTTTCTGCCCCTGTCTAACAGGGGCGTGTAATTACAATTTTTGATGCAATACTTTGCAGCAGGGCTCGTTCCTGCATTCCAACTAGAGTGTCTGTGAGGGGTTGCAGTGTTGTGGCACCAGCACCAGTGCCTAAGGCCCAATTTTTCTGCCCCTGTCTAACAGGGGCGTGTAATTACAATTTTTGATGCAATACTTTGCAGCAGGGCTCGTTCCTGCATTCCAACTAGAGTGTCTGTGAGGGGTTGCAGTGTTGTGGCACCAGCACCAGTGCCTAAGGCCCAATTTTTCTGCCCCTGTCTAACAGGGGCGTGTAATTACAATTTTTGATGCAATACTTTGCAGCAGGGCTCGTTCCTGCGTTCCAACTAGAGTGTCTGTGAGAGGTTGCAGTGTTGTGGCACCAGCACCAGTGCCTAAGGCCCAATTTTTCTGCCCCTGTCTAACAGGGGCGTGTAATTACAATTTTTGATGCAATACTTTGCAGCAGGGCTCGTTCCTGCGTTCCAACTAGAGTGTCTGTGAGGGGTTGCAGTGTTGTGGCACCAGCACCAGTGCCTAAGGCCTAATTTTTCAGCTCCTGTTCAACAGGGGCATGTAATTACAATTCTTGATCTAATATTTCACAGCAGGGCCCTGTGAGGGCTTACAGTGTTGTGGCCACAGCAACACCTAAGGCCCAAATTTCTGCGTATATAGGGCAGGACCCTACTTTCAAACATCTAACTTACAAACGACTCCTACTTGCAAACGGAAGGAGACAACAGGAAGTGAGATGAAATCTACCCCTAGTAAGGGAAATTCTCTCCTGTAAGAGTTAATATGGGAAAAAAAATTTCTCCTTTCCACTGATGCTTTCCAATCCTTGTTCCACAAAAAAACCCAAATTTTCAAAAAACATTTTTCATTGGGACAAAAAGTGAGGTGAAATCTTCTGAAGAGGAGGAAAGACAGCAAAACAAATGTCACAGGGGTGATAACCCTTCCCTATGTTTTCCAAAAAGCTTAAAAAAGATTATTTGGCTGGAGCTAAACACGTTAAAAATGTACCCGTTCAAAATTACAAAGAGATTCTACTTAACAACAAACCTACAGTCCCTGCCTTGTTTGCACCGCCTGTATACTGCTGTTCAGAGTATATAGGGCCTGGTGGCCCCACACCTTTCCTTATTTTAATTTGGGTGCGGGGTTCCCCTTAATATCCATACAAGACCCAAAGGGCCTGGTAATGGACTGGGGGGTACCCATGCCGTTTGTCTCACTGATTTTCATCCATATTGCCATGACCCGACATGACATTAAACCCGCAAGCAGTTTTAAATGAGATTTTTTCCTTTAAAAATGTCATTTGGTGCAGGGACTGTTCTAAACACGGAAAACACGCGTCACTTTACAGGCATACTATAGACACCCCCCAGGTACGATATTTAAAGGAATATTTCACTTTTTTTTTTTTACTTTAAGCATCATTAAAATCACTGCTCCCGAAAAAACGGCCGTTTTTAAAAGTTTTTTTGCATTGATACATGTCCCCTGGGGTAGGACCCGGGCCCCAAACCCTTTTTAGGACAATACCATGCAAATTAGCCTTTAAAATGAGCACTTTTGATTTCGAACGTTCGAGTCCCATAGACGTCAATGGGGTTCTAACGTTCGTGCGAACTTTCGGTCCGTTCGCAGGTTCTGGTGCGAACCGAACCGGGGGGTGTTCGGCTCATCCCTAGTGCCCTGCCCATGGAAGCAGAGAACAAGGGTGAATGGTAAATTGGGTCAGTGGACCAATATGACCGCAACTTACTCTTTTTATTCAACCCCATGAGGAGGGAAAGGCCCAGAAAGGTCTTAAATTCGGAGACCGTAATTGGTCTCCAATCTCTGGCAAGGGAGGACTGGGGATTAGCGGCGATGTGTTGACCAGCGTATAAATTGCTTTGGTCCACAATAGATCTATAGAGATCTTTGGTGAAAAACAGTGAATAAAAATCCAGTGGCGTAAAGTCAACTGTTTCCACCTGAATTCCAGGTTGGCCAGTGAAAGGGGGAAGTACGGGTGCTGCAGAAGTGGCGGGTTCCCAATTCGGATTGGCGAATGCAGCAGGAAGGGCACTATGGGCACGACGGGCCTGTCTTTGTCTTCTTGGTGGCAGCGGGACACTACTAGTGCTTGCCACCTCGCCAGCTTGAACTGCACTTATGGGACTCGCCACGTCCCCACGTGATACTGCAGTGCTGGATGTACGACCAGGGTGCACTAGGCCGCTGGTGCTTGCCAGTTCACCAGAAGGAATAGCGGCGCTAGTTATTCTCTGCTCCATACGAGAGCCCTGCGGTTCTTGCACTTCAAGGACAGAAGAAGAAGATTGGTGTCTGGTATGACTGACCTTAGCAGGGACCACAACTCTGTCGTCAGAGCTATCTGTCATGGAGCCGCTGTCCTCTACAGGTTCGTATTCTGAGCCTGAACTTGACAGATGAGTGGCTTCCTCTTCACTATCTGTCATACTCAGAAACGTGTAGGCCTCTTCACTAGTGTACCTTCGATTTGCCATTTTGGGCTCTAAATTTAGGGGTACACTAGTGAGACTCACAGGCAAAAAAGCTCCTGACTGTCAGCGACTGCATCAAAACGCTACCAAAAAACTGTTAGCGATCGCAGGGATCAGGCCTGACTCTGCGAACGCTGCAGTTATGTGTGCTTAGTGTTTTGTAAGTGTCAGTTATAGATCGATAATGCACTTGGGTGGGCTGGGCAGGGCTGGGCCGAGGGGCAAAACGCAGGTGCTAGCAGGTATCTGGGCTGATCCTGCTAACACTGTGTTTATGGGAACCCTAAACTGCTGGGGAGTAGGGATGAGCTTCGTGTTCGAGTCGAACCCATGTTCGACTCGAACATCGGCTGTTCGGTCGTTCGCCGAATTGCGAACGATATGGGCCGTTCGCGCCAAATTCGTGTGGCGCGTCACGGCCCATAATTCACTGCGGCATCGCAGTGCATTGCCGGCTGATTATTGGCCAAGCATGCACTATGACCCGCATGCTTGGCCAATCACAGCGCCGTCAGTAGAGAGAGCTGTAATTGGCCAAAGCCAGGGTGGCTTTGGCCAATTATGGCTCAGGGGATTTAGTACACACCCCACACTATATAAGGCCGCCTGCACGGCGGCCCTGTGTAGTGTGTGTTCCGGTGTGCTGAGAGATAGAGAGAGAGAGAGACAGTGTCATTTGATTTGAGTTAGATAGATTAGGCAGAACAGTCAGTCAGTTAGCTGCACTTACAGTGTATTGTGTATATATATATGCATCCCAGGTGTTGCATATATATATATACACTGTATTCAGTTTAGCTAGATCCGTTCCTGTTATCTTCTATCTAGACTATTTACATTTAATGCAGTGCGTCCTGCTCACAGTGTTCAGCTAGATCCGTTCCTGCTATTTACATTTAGTGCAGTGCGTCCTGCTCACAGTGTTCAGCTAGATCCGTTCCTGCTATTTACATTTAGTGCAGTGCGTCCTGCTCACAGTGTTCAGCTAGATCCGTTCCTGCTATTTACATTCAGTGCAGTGCGTCCTGCTCACAGTGTTCAGCTAGATCCGTTCCTGGTATTTACATTTAGTGCAGTGCGTCCTGCTCACAGTGTTCAGCTAGATCCGTTCCTGCTATTTACATTCAGTGCAGTGCGTCCTGCTCACAGTGTTCAGCTAGATCCGTTCCTGGTATTTACATTTAGTGCAGTGCGTCCTGCTCACAGTGTTCAGCTAGATCCGTTCCTGCTATTTACATTCAGTGCAGTGCGTCCTGCTCACAGTGTTCAGCTAGATCCGTTCCTGCTATTTACATTCAGTGCAGTGCGTCCTGCTCACAGTGTTCAGCTAGATCCGTTCCTGCTATATACATTTAGTGCAGTACGTCCTGCTCACAGTGTTCAGCTAGATCCGTTCCTGTTATCTTCCTACTGACAGGCAGGTTTGTCTGGTTACAGTATATATAGCTACCTTAAGAAAATTACAGGTGTTCTATTTGATCCTATTAGTACCACGGTCAGGCAGCTAGACTATTTACATTTAGTGCAGTGCGTCCTGCTCACAGTGTTCAGCTAGATCCGTTCCTGTTATCTTCCTACTGACAGGCAGGCTTGTCTGGTTACAGTATATAAAGCTACCTGAAGAAAATTACAGGTGTTCTATTTGATCCTATTAGTACCACGGTCAGGCAGCTAGACTATTTACATTTAGTACAGTGTGTCCTGCTCACAGTGTTCAGCTAGATCCGTTCCTGTTATCTTCCTACTGACAGGCAGGCTTGTCTGGTTACAGTATATATAGCTACCTTAAGAAAATTACAGGTGTTCTTTTTGATCCTATTAGTACCACGGTCAGGCAGCTAGACTATTTACATTTAGTACAGTGTGTCCTGCTCACAGTGTTCAGCTAGATCCGTTCCTGTTATCTTCCTACTGACAGGCAGGCTTGTCTGGTTACAGTATATATAGCTACCTTAAGAAAATTACAGGTGTTCTTTTTGATCCTATTAGTACCACGGTCAGGCAGCTAGACTATTTACATTTAGTACAGTGTGTCCTGCTCACAGTGTTCAGCTAGATCCGTTCCTGTTATCTTCCTACTGACAGGCAGGCTTGTCTGGTTACAGTATATATAGCTACCTTAAGAAAATTACAGGTGTTCTTTTTGATCCTATTAGTACCACGGTCAGGCAGCTAGACTATTTACATTTAGTACAGTGTGTCCTGCTCACAGTGTTCAGCTAGATCCGTTCCTGTTATCTTCCTACTGACAGGCAGGCTTGTCTGGTTACAGTATATATAGCTACCTTAAGAAAATTACAGGTGTTCTTTTTGATCCTATTAGTACCACGGTCAGGCAGCTAGACTATTTACATTTAGTACAGTGTGTCCTGCTCACAGTGTTCAGCTAGATCCGTTCCTGTTATCTTCCTACTGACAGGCAGGCTTGTCTGGTTACAGTATATATAGCTACCTTAAGAAAATTACAGGTGTTCTTTTTGATCCTATTAGTACCACGGTCAGGCAGCTAGACTATTTACATTTAGTACAGTGTGTCCTGCTCACAGTGTTCAGCTAGATCCGTTCCTGTTATCTTCCTACTGACAGGCAGGCTTGTCTGGTTACAGTATATAAAGCTACCTTAAGAAAATTACAGGTGTTCTATTTGATCCTATTAGTACCACGGTCAGGCAGCTAGACTATTTACATTTAGTGCAGTGCGTCCTGCTCACAGTGTTCAGCTAGATCCGTTCCTGTTATCTTCCTACTGACAGGCAGGCTTGTCTGGTTACAGTATATAAAGCTACCTGAAGAAAATTACAGGTGTTCTATTTGATCCTATTAGTACCACGGTCAGGCAGCTAGACTATTTACATTTAGTACAGTGTGTCCTGCTCACAGTGTTCAGCTAGATCCGTTCCTGTTATCTTCCTACTGACAGGCAGGCTTGTCTGGTTACAGTATATAAAGCTACCTTAAGAAAATTACAGGTGTTCTTTTTGATCCTATTAGTACCACGGTCAGGCAGCTAGACTATTTACATTTAGTACAGTGTGTCCTGCTCACAGTGTTCAGCTAGATCCGTTCCTGTTATCTTCCTACTGACAGGCAGGCTTGTCTGGTTACAGTATATAAAGCTACCTTAAGAAAATTACAGGTGTTCTATTTGATCCTATTAGTACCAGGGTCAGGCAGCTAGACTATTTACATTTAGTGCAGTGCGTCCTGCTCACAGTGTTCAGCTAGATCCGTTCCTGTTATCTTCCTACTGACAGGCAGGCTTGTCTGGTTACAGTATATAAAGCTACCTGAAGAAAATTACAGGTGTTCTATCCCAGCTTAGTGCAGCTACAGGCCATTAGTATGTCTGGAAGGCCAAGAAGGAGAGGCAGACAGTCACAAGCCAATAAGAGAGGGCAAGCAGGCTCTGTGTCTAGTGCTGGTCGTGGAGACGGTGCATCCTCATCAGCACGTGGCCATGGGACACGCTTGGCCTTTTTTTCGGCAGCTGGCCGTGTTGAGCCGCAACATGCGGAAAACTTGGTCGAGTGGATGACCAAGCCGTCCTCATCCTCCTCATCCTCTCTCACCCATGCCCAGGGTGCTTTGTCTGGCAAAGCAGCGGCCTCTTCCCTCAGCTCAATGTCATCAGTGACTCCTTCCCTAGCTCCACCATGTCCTCATGAGGATTCCCTCGAACTGTTTGACCACAGTGTTGGGTACATGCTCCAGGAGGATGCCCAGCGTTTGGAAGGCTCTGATGATGATACTGAGCTCGATGAAGGCAGTAACATGAGCACGGACAGAGGGGGTGCCCAAGAAGGACAGCAATCTGGCAGTCATGCTCCCCCTGCTGCAGCATACTGCCAGGTTTGCTCCAGTGATGAGGAGGGAGGGGATGATGAGGTCACTGACTCAACGTGGGTGCCTGATAGGAGAGAGGAGGAGGAGGAGGAGGAGGAGGAGGCGGCACATCACCAACGAGGCAGGATGCCCTCCAGGGGCCAGCCTAAGGGCAGCACATTGACTGCATCACACCCCAAAGCTCCACATGTGCAGGGCGCTGCAGTCTCTGCGCGTTATTCAAAAAGTTCTTTGGTGTGGGCCTTTTTTGAGACGAGTGCATCAGATCGCACCGCTGCTATTTGCAACATATGTCTCAAGCGTATCTCGCGTGGCCAAAACATCTCCCGCTTGGGTACCACATGCTTGACCAGACATATGTTGACCTGCCATGCAGTTCGTTGGCAAGCGTATCTAAAAGACCCACACCAAAGAACAAAGAGGATCTCTCCTTGCTCCTCATCAGCTGAGATTTCCAACCCCACTAGACCTTCAGTCCTCTCTGAGACCTGCAGTGAGAGGAATGAAGGTGTAGAATTAGGTGTGTCACAGCCAAGTACTTGTGGGCAATCTGCTTTTGGTACACCGACGCCAGATTGTACCAGGCAAATTTCCCTGCCCCAGCTGCTGCACCGCCGAAAGAAGTTTGCTCCCAGCCATCCACATGCCCAGCGGTTGAATGCTAGCTTGGCAAAATTGCTAGCACTTCAACTGCTGCCTTTTCAGTTGGTAGACTCTGCCCCCTTCCGTGAGTTTGTGGAATGTGCGGTTCCTCAGTGGCAGGTACCCAAACGCCACTTTTTCTCACGGAAGGCGATTCCAGCTCTCTACCGGCATGTGGAAGGCAATGTCCATGCCTCGCTGGACAGGGCGGTCAGCGGTAAGGTGCATATTACCGCTGACTCATGGTCCAGCAGGCATGGACAGGGACGTTACTTAAGTTTCACGGCGCATTGGGTGACTCTGCTGGCAGCTGGGAAGGATGCAGGACAAGGTGCAGTAGTGTTGGAGGTTGTTCCGCCACCACGCCTCCAAAATGCTGATTGTGACACACCTCTCTCCTCCACCCCCTCCTCTTCTTCTTCCTCCATGGCCTCTTCCTCGGAACCAGCGGTGCTCCGTAGGCGTTCAAGGGGCTACGCAAGTACGCAGGCCAAAAGATGCCATGCGGTGCTTGAGCTGGTGTGCTTGGGGGACAGGAGCCACACTGGGGCAGAGGTTCTGTCAGCTCTGCAGGGGCAGGTTCAGAGGTGGTTGACGCCACGCCAACTTAAGGCAGGAATGGTGGTTTGCGACAATGGCACCAACCTCCTCTCTGCCCTCCGACAGGGACAACTGACCCATGTGCCCTGTTTGGCTCAGGTCCTTAACTTGGTGGTGCAGCGGTTCTTGGGCAGGTACCCGGGCTTACAGGATGTCCTGAGGCAGGCCAGGAAAGTCTGTGTGCATTTCCGCCGGTCATATAATGCCAGTGCTCGGCTGACGGACCTCCAAAAGGAGTTTAACCTGCCCAAGAACCGCCTAATCTGTGACATGCCCACCAGGTGGAACTCGACATTGGCCATGCTGCAGCGGCTGCACACGCAGCAGAGGGCCATAAATGAGTACCTGTGCGACTATGGCACCAGGACAGGGTCAGGGGACCTTGGTTTTTTTTCCCCACGCCAGTGGGCCATGATCAGGGATGCATGCACTGTCCTGTCACCATTCGAGGAGGCCACGAGGATGGTGAGCACTGACAGTGCATGCATCAGTGACACTGTCCCCCTTGTCCACCTGTTGGAGCACACGCTGCGTGGAATAATGGACAGGGCACTTGAGGCAGAACAGAGGCAGGAAGAGGAGGACTTCCTTAGCTCTCAAGGCCCCCTTTATCCAGACAGTGTTCCTGCGTGCCCGCCGATCACACAGGAAGAGGACGAGGAGGAGGAGGAGGAGGAGGAGGAAGATTGTGTCAGTATGGAGGTGGAGCCTGGCACTCAGCATCAGCAGTCTTTAAGGGATCAGTCCCAAGGAACACATGGACTTGTACGTGGCTGGGAGGAGGTGGCTGCGGACGTTGTTGTCCTTAGTGACCCAGAGGACTCCGGACCGAATGCCTCAGCAAACCTACGCTGCATGGCCTCCCTGATCCTGCAAAGCCTGCGTAAGGATCCTCGTATTCGTGGTATCAAGGAGAAGGACCAATACTGGCTGGCAACCCTCCTTGATCCACGTTACAAGGGTAAGGTTGCGGACCTTATCTTGCCATCGCAGAGGGAGCAGAGGATGAAACATCTTCGGGAGGCCTTGCAGAAAGGTCTGTGCAACGCATTCCCAGAGACTGGGAGGTTACAAACTCCTGTTTCTGGACAACGTGTTGCTGAGGCTTCGGTCAGTCAAAGAAGGAGCGGTGGAGAAGGTGGCCGTCTGACCGATGCGTTCAGACAATTTTTTGGTCCGCAGCCCCAAGGTATGATCGGTTCCAGCAACCATCGCCAGCGTCTGTTTTACATGGTGCAGGAATACCTAGGGGCAAGATCAGACTTGGACACCTTTCCCACCGAAAATCCTCTGGGTTACTGGGTCTTGAGGATGGATCACTGGCCAGAGCTTGCACAGTATGCAATTGAGCTACTGGCCTGTCCTGCATCCAGCGTTCTTTCGGAACGCACATTCAGTGCTGCTGGAGGCGTGGTAACCGATCACAGGGTGCGTCTGTCCACCGACTCGGTCGATCGGCTGACCTTCATAAAAATGAATCAGTCTTGGATCACCACCAGCTACCAAGCACCTGATGCAGATGTAACCGAATAATTTTTTTTGAAATCTCAGATCCCTTCAAAGACTGCCTATGCTGATGCTGAGTGACTATCCCTGAGTAATTATCCTCTTCCTCCTCAATCATCACGCTGATAGCTTGTAAGAACATTTTTGGTTCTGGGCGCCACCACCAGTGCCTAAGGCACAATTTTTCAGCCCCTGTTTAACAGGGGCGTGTAATTACAATTTTTGATGTAATACTTTGCAGCAGGGCTCGTTCCTGCATTCCAACTAGAGTGTCTGTGAGGGGTTGCAGTGTTGTGGCACCAGCACCAGTGCCTAAGGCCCAATTTTTCTGCCCCTGTCTAACAGGGGCGTGTAATTACAATTTTTGATGTAATACTTTGCAGCAGGGCTCGTTCCTGCATTCCAACTAGAGTGTCTGTGAGGGGTTGCAGTGTTGTGGCACCAGCACCAGTGCCTAAGGCCCAATTTTTCTGCCCCTGTCTAACAGGGGCGTGTAATTACAATTTTTGATGCAATACTTTGCAGCAGGGCTCGTTCCTGCGTTCCAACTAGAGTGTCTGTGAGGGGTTGCAGTGTTGTGGCACCAGCACCAGTGCCTAAGGCCTAATTTTTCAGCTCCTGTTCAACAGGGGCATGTAATTACAATTCTTGATCTAATATTTCACAGCAGGGCCCTGTGAGGGCTTACAGTGTTGTGGCCACAGCAACACCTAAGGCCCAAATTTCTGCTGAGTATATAGGGCAGGACCCTACTTTCAAACATCTAACTTACAAACGACTCCTACTTGCAAACGGAAGGAGACAACAGGAAGTGAGATGAAATCTACCCCTAGGAAGGGAAATTCTCTCCTGTAAGAGTTAATATGGGAGAACAATTTCTCCTTTCCACTGATGCTTTCCAATCCTTGTTCCACAAAAAAACCCAAATTTTCAAAAAACATTTTTCATTGGGACAAAAAAGTGAGGTGAAATCTTCTGAAGAGGAGGAAAGACGCAAAACAAATGTCACAGGGGTGATAACCCTTCCCTATGTTTTCCAAAAAGCTTAGAAAAGATTTTTTGGCTGGAGCTAAACAAGTTAAAAATGTTCAAAATTACAAACAGATTCTACTTAACAACAAACCTACAGTCCCTGTCTTGTTTGCACCGCCTGTATACTGCTGTTCAGAGTATATAGGGACCTTTCCTTATTTTAATTTGGGTGCGGGGTTCCCCTTAATATCCATACAAGACCCAAAGGGCCTGGTAATGGCAACCCTTCTTGATCCACCGTTTGTCTCACTGATTTTCATCCATATTGCCATGACCCGACATGACATTAAACCCGCAAGCAGTTTTAAATGAGATTTTTTCCTTTAAAAATGACATTTGGTGCAGGGACTGTTCTAAACATGGGAAACACGCGTCACTTTACAGGCATACTATAGACACCCCCCAGGTACGATATTTAAAGGAATATTTCACTTTTTTTTTTTTACTTTAAGCATCATTAAAATCACTGCTCCCGAAAAAACGGCCGTTTTTAAAAGTTTTTTTTGCATTGATACATGTCCCCTGGGGTAGGACCCGGGTCCCCAAACCCTTTTTAGGACAATACCATGCAAATTAGCCTTTAAAATGAACACTTTTGATTTCGAACGTTCGAGTCCCATAGACGTCAATGGGGTTCTAACGTTCGTGCGAACTTGCGGTCCGTTCGCGGGTTCTGGTGCGAACCGAACCGGGGGGTGTTCGGCTCATCCCTACTGGGGAGTATAGATCTGATCGGATCAGATATCGATCCGCTCAGATACTATAGCACTAAGGGAGGTGTATGCTGCGTGCGTGGGTTTTAGCGGTACTGGCGCTGACCTGACGCTGCCTGGGGCGACACAGACCTAAGCTGACCCTAAAAATGTAATTTATATCACCGCCGGGCAATTAGGGGGTTAACCACTTAAGGACCAGCCTCGTTTTGGATTTTAGGTGTTTACATGTTTAAAACAGGTTTTTCTGCTAGAAAATTACTTAGAACCCCCAAACATTATATATGTTTTTTCTTCTAACACCCTAGAGAATACAATGGCGGTCATTGAAATACTTTTTTTTGCACCGTATTTGCGCAGCGGTCTTAAAAGCGCACTTTTTTTGGAAAAAATTCACTTTTTTGAATAAAAAAATAAGACAACAGTAAAGTTAGCCCAATTTTTTTTTATATTGTGAAATATAATGTTGCGCCAAGTAAATTGATACCCAACATGTCATGCTTGAAAATTGCGCCCGCTCGTGGAATGGCGTCAAACTTTTACCCTCAAAAATCTCCATAGGCGACGTTTAAAAAATTCTACAGGTTACATATTTTGCGCTACAGAGGAGGTCTAGGGCTAGAATTATTGCTCTCGCTCTACCGATCGCTGTGATACCTCACATGTGTGGTTTGACCACCGTTTTCATATGCGGGCGCTACTCGCGTATGCGTTCGCTTCTGCGCGCGAGCTCGTCGGGACAGGGGGGTTTTAAAAAAAAAAATTTTTATTTTTATTATTTATTTTACAATATTTTATTTATTTTTACACTGTTTAAAAAAGAAAAAAATTGTCACTTTTATTCCTATTACAAGGAATGTAAACATCCCTTGTAATAGAAAAAAGCATGGCAGGACCTCTTAAATATGAGATCTGGGGTCAAAAAGACCTCAGATCTCATATTTACACTAAAATGCAATAAAAAAAAAAAAAAAAAAAAAAAGTCATTTAGAAAAATGACATTTGAAAAAATATGCCTTTAAGAGGCGTGGACGAAAGTGACGTTTTGACGTCGCTTCCGCCCAGCAGTGTCATGGAGACGAGTGAGCGCCATCTTAGCCTCACTCGTCTCCAGACACACCAGAGAGCAGGACGCGATCGCCTCCGCCGCTACCGACGGCTCCAGTAAGCGGCGGAGGGCACTGGATCGCGCCAGGAGGGGGGGGGCCCTCTCCCGCCACCGATAAAAGTGATCTCGCGGTGAATCCGCCGCAGGGACCACTTTTATCTGAAAGCCGGCCGCCGCACGAAAACGGGGATACCGGGGTTATGGCAGCTAGCTGCTGCCATAACAACGATATCCCCGTTCAAACTTAGGACGTACATCGGCGTGCGGCGGTCGAGAAGTGGTTAAACCTTTATAGGGTAATAAACAGCGAGTGCCCTAAAACTATAATAAACTGTAATAAACTACAAAAAACAAACTAGCTAACCAGCGTCACCCGTAACACTTATACGGTGATCGCTGGTGAAAGGGTTAACTAGGGGGCAATCAGGGGGTTAAAACCTTTAGCAGGTAGTAAATGGGGGTCCCTGTCGCTATAAAACACTGACAGCGAACCTATATACTTACCTCCCTAACTAGCGTCACCTGTGTCACTAATACAGCAATCAGAAAAACGATTGCTTAGTGACACTGGTGACGGGGGGTAATCAAGGGGTTAACCTTTATTAGGGGGTGTTAGGGGGGTACCCTGGACCTAAGGGGGGGTACCCTAGACCTAAAGGGGGCTAACCTAACTGCCCTAACACTTGTAACTGACACAAACTGACACCAATGCAAAAAAAAAAAATGCTATTGGTGTCAGAGTGACAGGGGGTACAGGGGGATGATCGGGGGGTGATCGGGTGGTGATGGGGGGTGACAAGTGTGCCTGGCGTGTTCTACTGTTAGTGTAGTGTTGTGCAGACTTACTTGATGTCTTCTCTCCTCGGCGCCGCGACGAAAAGAACGGCTCGAGGAGGGATGACATCACTGGGGGGGCAGCAAAGGGAAAGGAAAGACAGATTCTGGTGGTAGGGGACTCAATTCTTAGAAGGACAGAGAGGGCAATCTGTAACCAAGACCTGAAGCGCCGAACAGTATGTTGTCTACCGGGCGCTCGGGTTCGGCACATCACGGATCTTGTGGACAGATTACTGGGAGGGGCTGGGGAAGACCCGGCTGTCATGGTGCACGTTGGCACCAATGACAAAGTCAGAGGCAGATGGAGTGTCCTAAAGAACGATTTTAGGGACTTAGGAGCTAAATTGAGGAAAAGGACCTCCAAGGTAGTATTCTCAGGAATACTACCGGTACATCGAGCCACACCAGAAAGGAAGAGGGAGATTAGGGAAGTAAACAAGTGGCTGAAGAGCTGGTGTAGTAAGGAGGGGTTTGGGTTCCTGGAGGACTGGGCCGACTTCTCAGTTGGTAACCGGTACTATAGAAGGGACGGACTGCACCTAAATGAGGAGGGTGCAGATCTGCTGGGAAGGAAGATGGCCAAAAAGTTAGAGGGGTTTTTAAACTAGGCGATGGGGGGGAGGGTCCAGAGGCAGAGATAGCCAGCGCGGAAGATATTCCAGAGGGTAGTATTGGGGGCATTAGTGGTAGGTTAACCAAAGCACAAAAACACAAGGTGAGTATAGTAGCAAGTCCTAGTTGCAATCTCGAAACACCCAATACGAAGACAATATGCGACCGGTCTAAACTATGTGGCATGTTCACCAATGCCAGGAGCATGTCGGACAAGATGGGTGAACTAGAGATACTGTTGTACGAGCAGGATTTGGATTTTGTGGGAATTTCAGAGACCTGATTCAACAGCTCTCATGATTGGCTGGCAAACATTCAAGGGTATACCCTATACCGCAAGGATAGAGAGGGTAAAAAAGGGGGAGGGGTATGCCTATATATCAAGAATAATGTACAAGTGAATGTGAGAGATGACATCACTGAGGGAGCTAGGGAGGAGGTGGAATCCTTATGGGTAGAGCTCCAAAGGGATAAAGCTAAGGGGAAAATAATACTGGGAG
This sequence comes from Lithobates septentrionalis, assembly GCA_037952835.1. NCBI lineage: Eukaryota > Metazoa > Chordata > Amphibia > Anura > Ranidae > Lithobates > Lithobates septentrionalis. The sequence goes on from JBBDGP010000812.1 coordinate 3,884,612, forward strand.
TATGCTATAGGCCCCCAAACCTAAGGGAGGAAGAGGAGACGGATCTCCTATCACAAATTGGAGTAGCAGCAAGGATGGGAAGTGTTATCATAATGGGGGATTTTAATTATCCAGACATAGATTGGGCGGAGGGAACCGCGCATTCATTTAAGGCTCGCCAGTTCCTTAATGTCTTGCAGGACAATTTTATGGGTCAGATGGTAGACGCACCAACTAGAAATAAAACATTACTGGATCTACTGATTACCAACAATACAGACCTGATCACAGATGTGGAAATGCGGGGCAACTTAGGTAACAGTGATCACAGGTCAATTCGTTTCAGTATAAATCACACAAATAGGAAACATAAAGGGAATACAAAGACACTGAATTTCAAAAGAGCCAACTTCCCTAAACTACAAACCTTGCTAAAAGGCATAAACTGGGATAAAATATTAGAAACAAAGAATACGGAGGAGAGATGGGTTTGCTTTAAGAGCATATTAAATAAGGGCATTAGCCAATGTATCCCATTGGGTAATAAATTTAAAAGAGCGAACAAAAGTCCTGGATGGCTTAACTCCAATGTAAAAATGCATATAAAAGCAAAGGAGAAGGCCTTCAAAAATTACGAGGTTGAGGGATCATCCCCAGCATTCAGACTTTATAAAGAATGCAACAGGATATGTAAAGGTGCAATTAGGACAGCTAAGATAGAACATGAAAGACACATAGCGGAGGAGAGCAAAAAAAATCCCAAGAAATTCTTTAAGTATGTAAACAGTAAAAAAGGGAGGACAGACCATATTGGCCCCATAAAGAATGAGGAAGGACATCTGGTTACAAAGGATGGGGAGATGGCGAAGGTATTGAATTTATTCTTCTCCTCAGTCTTCACGAGTGAATCGGGGGGCTTCAGTAACCAAAACTGCAGTGTTTATCCTCATGACACAACACAGGAAGCACCTCCATGGTTAACAGAGGACGGAATTAAAATTAGACTTGAGAAACTTAACATTAATAAATCACCGGGACCAGATGGCTTGCATCCGAGGGTACTTAGGGAACTCAGTCAAGTGATTGCCAGACCGTTGTTCCTAATTTTTACAGATAGTCTACTGACTGGAATGGTACCAGCTGATTGGAGAAAAGCCAATGTAGCACCTATATTTAAAAAGGGCCCAAAATACATCCCTGGGAATTACAGACCAGTTAGCCTAACATCGATAGTATGTAAACTCTTGGAGGGGATGATAAGGGACTATATACAGGATTTTAGTAATACGAACGATATCATTAGCAGTAATCAGCATGGATTCATGAAGAATCGTTCTTGCCAAACCAATCTATTAACCTTCTATGAGGAGGTGAGTTGCCATCTAGATAAAGGAAGGCCTGTAGACGTGGTGTATCTGGATTTTGCAAAAGCATTTGACACAGTTCCCCATAAACGTTTACTGTACAAAATAAGGTCCGTTGGCATGGACCATAGGGTGAGTACATGGATTGAAAACTGGCTACAAGGGCGAGTTCAGAGGGTGGTGATAAATGGGGAGTACTCAGAATGGTCAGGGGTGGGTAGTGGGGTTCCCCAAGGTTCTGTGCTGGGACCAATCCTATTTAATTTGTTCATAAACGATCTGGAGGATGGGATAAACAGTTCAATCTCTGTATTTGCAGACGATACTAAGCTAAGCAGGGCAATAACTTCTCCGCAGGACGTGGAAACCTTGCAAAAAGACCTGAACAAATTAATGGGGTGGGCGACTACATGGCAAATGAGGTTCAATGTAGAAAAATGTAAAATAATGCATTTGGGTGGCAAAAATATGAATGCAATCTATACACTGGGGGGAGAACCTCTGGGGGAATCTAGGATGGAAAAGGACCTGGGGGTCCTAGTAGACGATAGGCTCAGCAATGGCAGGCAATGCCAAGCTGCTGCTAACAAAGCAAACAGAATATTGGCATGCATTAAAAGGGGGATCAACTCCAGAGATAAAACGATAATTCTCCCGCTCTACAAGACTCTGGTCCGGCCGCACCTAGAGTATGCGGTCCAGTTCTGGGCACCAGTCCTCAGGAAGGATGTACTGGAAATGGAGCGAGTACAAAGAAGGGCAACAAAGCTAATAAAGGGTCTGGAGGATATTAGTTATGAGGAAAGGTTGCGAGCACTGAACTTATTCTCTCTGGAGAAGAGACGCTTGAGAGGGGATATGATTTCAATTTACAAATACCGGACTGGTGACCCCTCAATAGGGATAAAACTTTTTCGCAGAAGAGAGTTTACCAGGACTCGTGGCCACTCATTAAAATTAGAAGAAAAGAGGTTTAATCTTAAACTACGTAGAGGGTTCTTTACTGTAAGAGCGGCAAGGATGTGGAATTCCCTTCCACAGGCGGTGGTCTCAGCGGGGAGCATTGATAGCTTCAAAAAACTATTAGATAAGCACCTGAATGACCACAACATACAGGGATATACAATGCAATACTGACACATAATCACACACATAGGTTGGACTTGATGGACTTGTGTCTTTTTTCAACCTCACCTACTATGTAACTATGTAACTTCCTTTCCCTCTGTTTACATTACAGAGGGAAAGGAAGCATTCTCATTCGCCGGAAGCGATCGGGAGGGGGTGGCCAACAATGGATGGCCTCCCCCTCACCTCTCATCGCCCGGGAAGAAATGGCGACCGCCTCGGGCACCGGGGGAGGGACCGATCGGACCCCCCACCCGCGGAAGGCAAATCACGTACATGTACGTGATTTTGCCTGTCCGTGCCACCTTGCCGACGTACATCGGCGTGAGGCGGTCGTCAAGTGGTTAATGGTGCACAATGAAAACCTGTAGCTTTGTGTAACTTAAAGGTAGGCTTAATTCACCCACCCCTGGCTTGTATACAATTTTTGGCCAATTTTAAGGAATTTTTTCCAAGGCACCCCTAAAGAAACCTGTAGGCACCCTAGAGTGTCTGGGCACCCTGTTTGAAAAAGGCTGACCTAGAGGACAGTCCAGAGAAGCTGGGTAGGGTTCCACCTCCTAAGAGGACTTCGGAGAGCTGACTGCCACATTGTAGGTGCCACACGGTCTCTACAAAAAAGTCACTTGTACTACAGTGACCACTTGTCAGATTTTTATAATTGGTAAATTACTACGACACAGTACTGCCATATCTTTAGCTATTTGCTCAGAAGCTTGTTTGATAAACTATATTGTATAATCAGGAAAAGGCTGTCAGCTAAACACAGACAATAGATAGAGACAATTGCTTTACAGCAGTGTCTGCTGGATAAAGTAAACTGTTACTTTTTCAGTTAGGGTAAATTGGGCAAAGTTTGGTTTACAGGAGATTCAGTAAACCCAGCAATAAGGGGTGGTTTTTCATTGTGTGATTGGAAGGAACGAAAATATGAAAGACAAAATTATCCGAATGTAATCGATTTGTTAAACTGGTAGGTTGAATAGTTTTTCGTTTTTTCGTATTTTTGTTTTCGTATTTTCGTTCTTTCGAATTTGCATTCTTTCTGATGCATTTGTCAAAGAGTCTTTCGTTCATTCGGATGTTTCCAAATGAAAGAATATGCTGAATTTCGTCTAAAAAAAAGGCGAATTGCACATGTCTAATACAGTATATAAACTCACAAATTTGACTTGTGCATATGAGCATGCCATATGAACCGAAGCACACCTGTCACATAATATTATTATTATTATACAGGATTTCTATAGCGCCAATAGTTTGCGCAGCGCTTTACAACATGAGGGCAGACAGTACAGTTACAATACAAATCAATACAGGAGGGACCCTGCTCGTTAGAGCTTACAATCTAGAAGGGATTGAAGGAAAGCAGTGCAAGTAGCTCTGCAGTAGATTCTTGCAGTGATGAAAGTAGTCCAAATCGACCCAAAAACAATATTTCACTTTTATGTGGTTTTGACAAGTTAAGTAACATGTCAGCTCCACCAATTATAACCTGTCCTAACGCCTGCTACTATCACTTTCGCTAGACAGTTTGATCTGCACATAATTATTACACTGCACACTATATGAAATAACCTACTGCAGAGTATTAAAGGTTATGAGAAAGGGATTCTTCTGCAATAGTAGCCATTTAAAGTATATCTATATTCTAAACTCATACATAGATTTATTAAAGTGTATATTACCCAAAATATTTCTTTTTTCTATGTGTGTGTTCTCATATGTGTATTTTATAAATCATTGTCTCATGTGCATTACATAGTTACATAGTTACATAGTAGGTGAGGTTGAAAAAAGACACAAGTCCATCAAGTCCAACCTATGTGTGTGATTATGTGTCAGTATTACATTACATATCCCTGTATATTGCGGTCATTCAGGTGATTATCTAATAGTTTCTTGAAGCTATCAATGCTCCCCGCTGAGACCACCGCCTGTGGAAGGGAATTCCACATCCTTACCGCTCTTACAGTAAAGAACCCTCTACGTAGTTTAAGGTTAAACCTCTTTTCTTCTAATTGTAATGAGTGGCCACGAGTCTTATTAAACTCTCTTCTGTGAAAAAGTTTTATCCCTATTGTGGGGTCACCAGTACAGTATTTGTAAATTGAAATCATATCCCCTCTCAAGCGTCTCTTCTCCAGAGAGAATAAGTTCAGTGCTCGCAACCTTTCCTCATAACGAAGATCCTCCAGACCCTTTATTAGCTTTAGAGCTGCACAATTCTGGATAAAATGAGAATCACAATTTTTTTGCTTAGAATAAAGATCACAACTCTTTGCGTAACATCATCTTTCACATTATACAAAAAAATTGGGCTAACTTTACTGTTGTTTTTTTTTTTTAATTAATTGAAGTGTATTTTTTCCCCAAAAATTGCTTTGAAAGACCGCTGCTCAAATACAGTGTTGACATAATATATTTCAACGACCACCATTTTATTCTCTAGGGTCTCTGCTAATAAAATATATATAATGTTTGGGGGTTCTACATAATTTTAAAGCAAAAAATTCTGATTTTGACTTGCAAGCAACAAAAGGTTTAGTCTCTAAGTGGTTAAACTGACCTAATTTACAGACCGGAGTTCATCCCTTTGATCTAAAAGAACCGAATGATACAATGTTCATTTTTATCTCTCAGCACTGAGCAATGTTGTGATAAACTTTGCCGGCTGCCTTTTTTTTTTTTTTTTTTACAGCTGTCAGCTGTGAGCAGAGAACGACTCTCCACTTGTTACATGAATTGTGTAAATGCTGGATTAAGATCGTGAGGGGGGTTGAATCGAGATTGCAATCTTTTGAATGATTATTCGTGCAGCTCTAGTCTCTATCGTTTTCATGTTTTTGCTCTGTCTGAAGTGCCTGGTTAATCATGCCAGTTACCTTTCTACCTTGTTCTAAACTAACCACACAAAG